>CM040241.1:274573599-274630076 GCA_022545495.1 Chrysanthemum lavandulifolium
TACCAAGTTAAATCAAAACCACAAGATATTTGGGGGTGTTTGCCTTACCTAATTAAAGTAGGATTATGAGATTATATAACTTTTGATAGATCATAAGCCCATTTTTTTTGCTTATGAACTTATCATGCACTTATCAAATTCAGCAATAACCATCTAAAGGAATTGACATACATAGAATTCAAGAATAACCAAATTGGGTAAACAACATTTAGTAAATAGTTAGAATATCACATTTTCGAAGTACCCCATGATAAACAGCCTGTAGTGTTTGATACTTTACAATCTTCGTCTTCGTAGATCGACACCTTCACTCCTTTGCGACTTTTAACAGATGAAACTGCAACTTCCTTACATGTTCATGTGTGAATACAAGATTAGGCATAAAAATCCAACGTTTGAAGAATTTTGCCCTTGAATCTTGTTGATAATCAATGCAAAACACACATGACATGGTCTTTTATTAATATTCAAGGGTACCCTTTTGTCTAACAGCATTGGGTACAGTTGGTGCCGTGAGTGGTGTTATGGGTGGTGCAGTGAAAAAAGTGGTGCCACTACAACATCTTTTTTCTGTGGCACCAGATTTTCTTATGTCACCAAAACACCCCTCCCTAGCTATCACACCACTTTTCTGGTGTCATAGGTTTTTTTATTTTCATTTTTTAAATAAAATTTAAATTCATTAATATAACATATTACATAAAATTAAAAGAGTACATTAAATAAAAAAAAGTACATAAAATGACAATAAAATAAGGACTAAAGGTGCAAGAAAAACATTAACAAGGCAAGTAATGTAAACTTGTAAAACCAAAAAGGTTTAAAATGAAAGAAAAAAATAAAATATATAAAGTTGAGTGGACCTGTCGTCTTCCTGGTTCCTCCTTCCTTCTTGCCCACTAAACCTGCAATTTAAAAACTAAAAATAAAACTATCAAACACAAACACAATAAACATTTCGATACAAACACAAATACAAACACAAAACCTCATTCACAAACACAATACCCACTTGAAAATTCGATAAAAGATTCTCTTTATTACTTCTAATAACGGATTACAATAAGATGGCAAGAAATGAACAACAAGTCAAGTCTGTAACCCCTTTGAATAGCAAAACCAATTCTACTAAAATGAAATTTTGTGACTTAGGGGTCATAAAATTACTTTGCACAACCCGTTGAACCCTACCAAAACTCCACACCGCCAAGCTAGGAACCCAAATGTATCAAAAGCAAAAGGGTAAATACGTGTTGATTCTCTAAACAAGCTTTCTCGTGTTTAGCAACTTTGCTCGATTCCGCTTTCAACACCGCTTGTCCCGCAACAAACCCATTGTCCCTTAGCCCAACAAGAGGGACACTCAGAAGATCCACACAAGATGTTTTCCCTACCCATCCAAACACAAGTATATCACCGTCAGTAAGTAGACCTCCTTCAAGCGGATCTCATTAGAAAGTTCACGGGCCTCTTTTTAGAAGAAATTCGCCGCTTAAGAACATCATACGAACATCCCTAACCAAATCATGCCCGTAATTGAAACACGGTAACTCCTTGCAATGGACCGCATGCTCGCCAAAGGAATCTAAACAAACCTTGCGGCAGATCGGCAAGGCTCATCACCCGAAATGAGGGATCATTAGCTTGGTACTTAAGGATAGTCCGTACTCAGTCTTGACATATGTTGGCCTAGCCCTTCAATGGGAATAACCGCCAAGAAATCTTGAGCATGAGGAGCTCGGAGACATTCAAACACCGCTTTTGCGAGGGATAAATCGAACTTCTCCCAACTCCGGACGAGCCCAAATGCGATATGGTATCTCATGCCGTAAGCTCGCGTTTTGGCAATGGCTCAAGCCATCGACCACCGTACTCTATGCTCTAAAAAGAATAAAGCTTTCTTTCCTTCTTGGTACTCATTTCTTTAGTGATGATTTATGGCGAGTCAAAACCTGTAGTATATACGTCCTTAGTTTGACTTTGACATCTTATTTTGACATAAAATGCCTAAAACAAAGCTTTTATCTAATTGGATAGATTGACTTTTGGGTAAAATGGAACTTCCATCCCGCTAAAATATATTAACCAATAAAACGCTTAAAGTACAATAGAATGTAGCTGAAATGCCACATTAACCTCAAGCAATCGCTTGAAACTACCCTAGATCATTTATGACAGGCCATAAATAAACCACTAGCTACCAACGACTAGAACAACCAATAAACAACATAAGATGACATGCCAATCTTATGAAGATAACAAAATAAAATACTACTTCCTAGCACGGCCTTGAAGATTGAACTCCTTGAATTGTCCCGGTAAGTCGTTTACCTGAGCCGCATACTCATCTGAAAAATAATCATCTCCCAAATAATCATTAGGCTCATACACCTCATCGTCATCACTCTCAGAAATAACTACTTCACCCACCTTAGAAAATGAGTTACCCCTCTTCGTTGCAGAAGTACACGAAGATAAGATAGTAGATTGATCAGACGCCTTCTTTGTTGCAGAAGTACTAGAAGATGGGATAGTAGATGACTTAGAAGCCTCACCCGACACCTGCGATTCCATGTTACTCGTAGGTTGATCTTGTGACCCCTTACCATTGTTATCAAAACCAAGAACGTCCTCATCCACCAATGACTCCAAGATACCAAAAGAGTTAGAAGACTGTGGGTCCTTACCAGATTTAACATTTGAAGTAGAAGCCTGCTTTAGATCCTTAGGATCTGAATCTTTCTTGGTATCAACATGATTAGTAGTTGTCGTGACTTTAGGTCTCCAAAAATTAGCCTTAGGCTTAGAGAGTTTAACCCCTCCAATTGGCTTAGGTTGAGACGTAGAAACCACATTCTTACCTTTATTCTTACGATTCCTTACCTCTTTGAACCCCTCATCGTTATTAACCACCTGAGTCGATGCATTAGTCACCACATTAGAATCCTTATGAACCACATCTTTCGCTTGTTTTGGACACTCACTAGGTGTGTGACCAAAAATCTTACAAACACTGCAATGAGGAGGAGTCCAATTGGATAGATTGACTTTATGTTAAAGACAACATAATTTTGTGTGTATGATGGTGATAATGGCCGGATTTTATGTATGTTTTGAGTTCTTAAAATTGTAATTAAGTAGAAACTCCATGCTTCAAAAACAGATCCTATAAAAGGGTCACGATCACATAGAAAAACATTAACATTCGACTTTCCAGTTATAGTAAAAAAATTTCATAAAAAATACAAACTTTTTGAATCTAAACAAAACCAGAGTATAGAGATTGATGGATATATTTAAGGAAAAAAGCTATAAATTCATAACGTACTTTACAAAAAAAACTCATTATGCTCTATCTACTTCACTTATTGTCATAATACATAACCGTTTTCATTTTATTCGGTTATTTTCGTCCGTTTGATCCGTTTTCGAATCGTCCATTTTATCCGCTTTCATTTTAATATGTCCGGATAAAACAGATAAAACGGATAAAATCGCTTTTATTATCCACGCCAAAACGGTTTTATCCGCTTTTATATGTTTTTATCCGGACATATTAAAATGAAAACGGTTAAAAATGGACGATTTACGAAAACGGATAAAACGACGTAAAATTACCGAATAAAATGAAAACGATTATGTATTCTCACAATAAATGAAGTAGATAGAGCATAATGAGTTTTTTTTGCAAAGTACGTTATGAATTTATAGCTTTTTTCCTATATTTAATTGAAGTTTTGACTTGTAAAAGGTGCAGTAAGGTATTCCATAAACAAATCAAATATTGTAGTACCTGGATTGGTGAACCTATCACGTCGGGATATTTGAATGTCATTAGTCACGTTTTTCCATGTATGATTTCATCTTCGGTATCAGACCTTATTGTCAAGGTTATAAATAGCGCGAGGCGTGGCGTAGCGGCATGACCAAGCCTCACGCCTTTGCGGCCAAGGCGAAGCTTTTGCGTTTATAAGGCGTAGCATAAGGCGGCACAAAGTATGGACATATTTATATATTCCTATCATAATTCATATATATCGAGTTTACAAAAACATGTGGCATAAGGCAGCGTGGCGGCATGACCAAGCCTCACGCCTTTGCGAGCCTTTTAGAACAAAGATTTATTGTTCGACATAAGTTGTTGTGCAAGATTATCAATGTGACAACCTCAAAATTAGGTTTAGTGGAAGCATACAAGTCATGAGTGCCACTAATTGGTATCACAACACAAATATAAAATAACGGGTTTTTTCTTAAGAAAACTCATTTATTCAATATAAATCAAAGTTTACAATTAAATTTAATGCGAAATACATGCCCATAATAAATAAGCGGTCCCAAATACAAGTATCGAGTCGCCTATGACTATGTCATGCCATTGCCCAAGCGCCCAAAGTAAACTATCGCCTCAATACACGAAAATACATGCTAAAAGTGTCAACACGAGGTTGGTGAGTTCATAGGTTTGCATAAAGTATAGTGAATTCAAAAGAGCCTTTCGATCATTGTGAAGCCCACATAGTCGTGAAAAGCAGAGTTTACCTTACGTAAAATAGTGATGTGGACCACAAGGTTTTCAAACACAAATAATCGCTCACAAACAATCCGAATTTACCATAGGCTCACATTGCCTAAATCCCAAGATCATATCAAAATAACTATTACGCAGCTAAGTCATGAAACTAACTCTGCAGACAAGACGGGCCTTATCTCTCTAATCAAACGCAACATCCGACATGTTATACGTCATGGCAATTTGGAATATCCCAAATCCGCATGCACTAGTTCATGGCAAGTGGATGTTCAAAGTCCGTGACGGGTAGTCAACTACGATAGATCTATCCATAACACTCGCACTTTCACGAACCAATAATCCACAATTCATAAAGGTGTTTGGGTTTCGACCTTAACCTCGCACGTAATAGTTCACAAAACATTTCTAGATCAAATCAAACATTTCAAGCACTTGTGTCCACGTAAAAACATATTAAAACCAAATCACGCATTTCATCATACCAAGTAACAATCGCTTACTCAAATCAATCAACTTTGACTTTAGTAAAAACGAGCATGTATTCTACCTCAATATAGTTTAAAAGAAAGTAAAAGTAGGGGCCATGGACTCACCTCAACAGAAGCAACGCAAGAATCACAACTGGCATCGAGGAGCAAACATAACCGTATCACGAAGAAACACACAACGATATCCAAAAAGTACAAGCACAACGGTACGACATCGGCACAACCTAATAGTATACGGCTATCTTAGAATATGTCTCGTAAATCAAAATAATTTTCGAACTATAACGTGTCTTAGTTTTCGTGGAATACTCGTATCAAAGATTAAAAAAAACGGTATCAATATCTCAAGTTTAGTTTTAACGTTTCGTGGGGTGGTAAGCAAACATAGACTCAATATGCAAATCATGCCAAAAGTAGAATATGCATCAAAATGTAACTCACACATAACGTAACTCACACTAAAGCATAATATATGTCCCAATATATTATGTGGAATAGTCAATAAGAATTGACCAAGACTCAACTTGAGTAAACAATGACCGAGGAGATGTTAAGACAATAACAACATACAATTACTTTAATAAATAAGTCAATTGGTAAGTTTCGTGTTTACCCATAACCCAAATAGCTTGTATAACACAAACATGTTTTATAAACAATGATAAGTTTGAATTTGCAATTCAAACAATAATGGTTTTACCATTTAAAAGAACATTTATTTAGATTCTTGGGTTTTATAACAATAAAAGAGATTTGAATTTTAAAATATAAGTTAAAATATAAGTTAGAATGTTTTTATAAAAGAACACTTGTTTAGATTTGAACTTATAAAACTTTCACAAGTCATCGTGACTTTTGAATAAACCAAATTTCAATTACAATGTTTTATATGCTTTGTTTATCGTTATCATTCGCATAATTATTAGCCTTTGGCGTTATTGATTATTTTGTGTCCGATCCGTGTCTAATATATTAAATTCTTATCGAGTCTAATATATTATACCGCCTTGTCCCAAAATGTCCAATAATTTCCATCGTCCAATATCGTAAATCCAATAATGATCCAAATGTCCAACAAACAACCAAGTCCAATAATATTAATCCAGATATTTCCAATAACAATCCAGATCCGAATCAAACTCTCAATCCCAAATATCGAATACCAAATCCAAGTCCCAGCTTTCAATTATCCGAAACTTACCACGTTACTAAAATAACAAACATTCAATTGTTCACATTAGTTAAATATCCGATACCATATTAATCATTTAGTTTAACAGCCTAATTTAACACCAAATAAATCTCAAGGTTAAACATCCTTGTGGTTATTCTTGTTAGACCAAATTATACACAACAACTCAACACACCCTACTCGGGTTGTTGAGGAACCGAAAACAAAAACTGAGCACGACCAAACAAGACAATAACCGAGCCAAACAACACCACACTTGTGGTGTATCTTGCCGGATTCAATCACATGAACGATACCCTAACTGAGTTTCTCTAAACCACAAGCAAATCCAAACTAACGCGAGACACACAAATATGTCCTAAAACAATCCGTGACCAAATCGGGTTTTCAGACCCGACCTGAAACAACTAACAACACACACAACCATCACCTTACTTACTTGATACCACCCGAAACAAAAGAAACTTTGTAACCCATTTACCACACGAGATCATTTTACAATCATTTCTATACCACGAAAACCACACGAAGACTTAAATAGACCGTTTTTAATCCGGTTCATTATCATAACCAAAATCTTACATCCATTTTTCAACCACATGAAACAATAATCAAATACGTTTTTATCCAAAGTTTAAATCTATGAAAACTATAACAAGTTGGCTAAGATCGGTTTAAATAAAAAAACGTGACAAGAAGTTTTCGCTTTCGATACGATACGCAACGCGCTCGGGGTCAAAGGAACTTTCTTTTAGTCGAGCAAGTTTTTCAACACCCTAGGCAAAGAACCTAATCGTTGTAGTGTAGTCTTAGGGTAAGCCACGGAATTGATATCGCTCTCTGGGAATAGGAATGCTAGTGAGAAGTTACTACACTAAGGTTGGGGTTGAGGAAGATTATTTTTATCTTTTATGTTTTTTAGGAAAAGGAAAGGTCCGAATCTCGGGGTTTGGATTTGGGGTTGGTATTTCTACCGATTACTCTATTCGCCTAATTATCTAATCTAAGGTGTATGTATTCTATGTCTAATTATTGTGTGCTCGTATGATGGTTTAAAGATGTGTTTACTTAGGTTTTATTACTCCTTAATTATCTCATATTGATGGTTGAATTGTCACGCCCTTATTCTTAATTGTGTTGTGTGTCTAAGGTCGTAGGGTATGCGTTTATCCCTATCTCTTTGAAACTACCAAAGGTTAATGACTACAAAATCTCTAGGATTTATAAACTTTAACTCTAAGGTACTCTTCGGATGGTTTAGCCTACAATGACTCTAGGTACTATAAGCTAAGGTTCACAAAGATTAATCAAGCATTAACTACACAACGGATGACCTATCACAATACTAGATCATTAACAATTAAGATAAGAGACAACCAATCAATATTCAATAATTAAGTTTCATATTCCTAAGCAAACACACAAGTAAATTAGCTTGACATGGAGAACATGCAAGCATACACACAAGTAATTGAAGACATAATTGAATTATTGAAGTAAAACACTTATCTTGATGTAAGATAGGTATGGAACCCTAAAATACTTACAAGACAACCTTGGTACGGTTTAGGTTTTTACCCAAAAGACTACACACCCGAAAACTAAAAATTCGATTCTATATATAAGATTACATATGCGACGGTGTCACCTTATGATTTGTGACGCCGTCGGGTCGCCGTCATTAGGGTTTCGTCTTGGCCACGTTAGTCTTGCGATGGCGTCACCTTATGCTCGTGACGCCATCCTCTTCAGCTTCTGACGTCGTCTGGATGAAATCTAGGTTGTCTGAGTTGCGACGACCTACTCTTTTAAAGCCTGACACCATCACTTGTTAATAAGCAATTTGGCTACTGAGTCGTCACAAAAGTTGTCCCGACGGCGTCGCAGAAGCTAAGGACGCCGCCACCTTCGGCCCAAAGACTTGAGTGTCTTGATTCTTGACTTTGGCCATTTTCTTCGATATTCGCGCCTTTTCGTCCAAATAAGTGCCATTTCAGATTTTGCCTTCAAGAGACCTAAAAAGTGAAAAGGAACGATATTAAGTAATAACAGATACAAAAGTGATCAAATAAGGGCTTAAACGACCCTCAAAAGGTACATTTAAAACCTTATCAAATATCCCTACACTTGGTATTTGCTTGTCCTCAAGCAAATGTGCTTTTAGCCAATTAATTTATAAGTTAGGGGTCATGAAGCATTGGTTTAGAACAATTCACAACACATATAAGCCCAAGAAAGTCATAACAAGCACGGAATTACATACTAGCACCTCACATGGGGTGTTTGGATACTACATCTCTCGGTGTATATGAAATATAACAAGTTGGAAATGGAAGATAAACACTCATTAACCGGTCCTAGTACATAGATTACCATAGGCTTGAGACTAGATCAAACCTCCATCGCTTTGGCATAAGCACCTAGGAAAGACTATCCAAGAGGTCTTTCAATGGGTTGTAATGATAGGCTTACGGTAGGGAAACACATGGTTTTTGTGGGATAGGCTATTTATTGGTGGCAAGTCAAAAATCTTTACGTTACAAGCATGCGAAGAATGGCGTTGTTAAGCCAAGACTCGACACTCTAAACTCTAGATAACTGAAACAAACAAACATAAATTTAAAGATAGATGTAGGATGGTAGCCCGTATTTTTTTTCCATACACTTTTACTCTACCATCCTCTACGATAACATCAAAATAATAGGGATTTATAGGCACATCCCTACACTTGAGTTTTTATTACTCTAACACTAATTTGACCCGAATTGAAAAGATCAAAACACTTGGAGTACATTATTATGCAAATAAAGGGAATTTGAATTTAACGTTCCCTTCCCGTCATCTCACAAAATTTAACTTTTCCAATGAGTCCCAATCGTCCCAAAACTGTGTACAAAGGATATGACTCGACTTAGCAACTTATGCAAGCAACTAGATAATTGAACTAAGGGTTTGGGGTGACAACAATAATGCACTAAAAGTGAGTGCATACAAGGTAGGCTAAGGCGATTTGGGTGTACATTTGGGGGTGGGGTGTAAACAATGCTCTTCATTGATATTCGGAAAAACCGAAACATCACGAGAACCGCGAAAAGGATAGGCTCTGAGGGGTTAACTAGGGGTATCGTGTACTAAAGATGAGTACAATGCAAAGGGTGTGGGGGAATTACTCAACCGATGTGGAAGAAGTAATTATATTACGGGTATCAAACAGGGGTTATCCTAATGCCTCTTATCATTTAGTTATTCCTAACTACACAAGTGTAGTCTTACTAGCGATCTCGGGATGCATCACAAAACAAGTTCTAGAATCTAGTATACTACCGGTTCCAACTCTAAGCATTGAAGATGAATGCTTTAATTCCTACTAATCTAAGGGCGATCCTCACATTTTGGGTGGAATTTAAGTGGTAAAGGGTTTTGTGCTAGTCATATAACTTCCTATCCATGAGACGCTTTATTAAGACTAATGGCCCACTCCTATATGTCATGAAAATTTTTAAATTTGGTGCCAAAATTACCCTAACCGACATTTTCTCATGATTTATTACACAAATACAATTGACAAAGCAAATAATCAAGGATAAGCATAGTTTCAAAGTTCCCGCTTTGTTTTCCTCCCTACATTTAAACCGAACATTGTCCCCAATGTTCCCCGAAAGTATCAAAGTTATGATAATGGAAGGTAATTAAAACGAAAGAAACTAATACTCCCCGATTAGCTCGGTAGGATCCGTGTAAAGTGGTGGTTACATCTTTCTTCAAGAAGAACGTTTGCGTGAAAAGCTCCTTCTCATCTTATGTATCTTCTTCTTGGTAAATTAAACCCGTACACTTGAAGAAAACAAACGAAACCTTCATGTAAAATCGCGGTAATAATATATATAAGACTCTACTAAACTAGGATATAATGCTTGTGGAATGGATGTTTACAATTTTCGGAAAATTAAGACCGAAAATTCCAAAATTTATAAGCACTCGTAAAATGAGAAAAGTAATCATTGTTTTTGCTCCTTCCTCGACGCCGTCAGTTGCGATCTCGACGCCGTCGAGTTATCCTCGACAAAAACGGTCTGCGATTTTACGAAAAAATTCGGAAAATTTACATCTTTAGAATCTGGAAAATTTCCCGCAAAACATCCATTATGACTCGATACAAGCATTTGACTCGAACAAACACATATATATCTTTTACTTAATTGTAATTCTCATGTTTACGTTTCTTTTGAAAACGTGTGTAATCCTCCCTACACTTATCCCTTATGTAAAATACCTTTATATGTAATTAAGACTAGGTTAAAGACAAAATAAAGCATTTTTACAAATTCAAACATGAGAATAAACAATTAATAAAAGATATACGACACACAAATGAAAATGAGAAACAAATACACATGGGTTGCCTCCCAAGAAGCGCTTGTTTTTGTTCGAGTCACGAGCTTGACTCTACCCTTATTTAACGGATAAAGGGGAGGTTTTCCCTATACTTAAGCTTAAGTACGGGTGATAGTAGCAATACACACCCTTAGGATGGAAATTTGCTACGTGAGGAGAGGGTGATGGGTGATTTATATGCTCAAAGGAGTGTGCTCCATTCATTATAACCTTACCTAATTCTATTGGTGTAGCGGGTGAATCAAATGTCTCTCCTAAAAATGGATCATATTCTATCAACTTCAAAAGACTCTTAGTTAAGGATCCATCTTGACCTAATAAACCCGGTTTAAACCCATAATGTTCCTTGTTATCAACCATGAATGGGTGATATAAGTGTGTAAGGTCATGGGTTACTCCTATATTAGCTTCCACTCTACATGGTCTAGAGTCTACCACCTTTATCAAGCAACTACCCGGATTATTTATTTTGATGGGTGGATTGGGGCCTAAGTCAATTCCAAGATTCACATCTAAAGACGGAAAATTGGGTAAGGTTTTGGTTGAGGCTCTTGCTCATCAAAATTAGAAACTTCCCTAGGACTAAGAGAGGTCATGACAACAAGCATCTAAACCTACATTCTCTAGTGGCATTTGGTCCAAAGGTTTATCAATCGGGTTCCTATAGTCTCTTCTACTTCTTCCGGTAAGTTATAGGCGATGTGTGTTCCTCAAGTAATGGTAGGGCCTCATGGGCTTGGAGTTTCCCTCATTCTCCATTATATCTAGATCTCCTAAAGTTCATCATGTGTTTTAGTATGATCTAACCCAAATACACTCCTAGGTATCTCAAATCCTTCTTTAGCCATTTCAAATTCTTGGTCCGATTCATAAGAATCATTCTCAAAAATTAGATCACTATGTTCTATTTGCCTAAAGGATTCCTCACGCGTGTCATATGTTTTGAAATCTATCCCACGCATGCAACTAGGAAATTCAACTATAACCATCTCACAATCTTGTTCGAGTTTAGGTTCCATGTTCTTAAAAACTAGGTCTTTTTGATCATGATGCCTAAGGTTGGATAAATCTCCTTATCCATTTCCTCAAGTTGTGACAGCTGATGGTTTATGCTTAGGAGGCTTTTCTCAAAATTTTTCCAGAGTGTCTCACTAAAAGGAGTTGATTCTAACCATGATCGTTGAATAGAAGCCACACAAGCACAAAATTTATCAAATCCATCCAACCTTACACCCGTCTCCTTTTGGATATCTCTAAGATCACTCACAAATTAATTAGAACAATAAAAAGCAATCCAATCTGCGAAATTCAATTGTTCCTCATTTGTTAATGATTCAAATGCAACTTCACTTGCCATAGCGACAAATGAAAAGGGTTTCGAACACAAACGCAAAGAAGGGGATAGACTACGAGGAAGCTAAAAATGGGAAAAATGCTTACTTGATAGGAATCAAGCAAGGAAACCTAACGAGGTGGACTCTAACTAGCTATTCTATTCCCGCAGCGCGCCAAAACTTGAAACGCTTACGCAGCTGCTCGGGGTCAAAGGAACTTCCTTTTCGTCGAGCAAGTTTTTCAACACCCTAGCAATGAACCTAATCGTTGTAGTGTATTATTAGGGTAAGCCACGGGAATTGATATCGTTCTCTAGGGGAATAGGAATGCTAGTGAGAAGTTACTACGCTTAGGTTGGGGTTGAAGAAGATTATTCTTTATCTTTTTTATGTTTTTTTAGGAAATGGAAAGGTACGAATCTCGGGGTTTGGATTTGGGAGTTGGTATTTCTACCGATTACTCTATTCGTCTAATTATCTAATCTAAGGTGTATGTAGTCTATGTCTAATAATTGTGTGCTCGTATGATGGTTTAAAGATGTGTTTACTTAGGTTTTATTACTC
Organism: Chrysanthemum lavandulifolium; assembly: GCA_022545495.1. Classification (NCBI taxonomy): domain Eukaryota; kingdom Viridiplantae; phylum Streptophyta; class Magnoliopsida; order Asterales; family Asteraceae; genus Chrysanthemum; species Chrysanthemum lavandulifolium. Next base: position 274,586,108 of record CM040241.1, read on the forward strand.
CTTAATTATCTCATATTGATGGTTGAATTGTCACGTCCTTATTCTTAATAGCGTTTTGTGTCTAAGGTCGTAGGGTATGCGTTTATCCCTATCTCTTTGAAACTACCAAAGGTTCATGACTACAAAATCTCTAGGATTTATAAACTTTAACTCTAAGGTACTCTTCGGATGGTTTAGCCTACAATGACTCTTGGTACTATAAGCTAAGGTTCACAAAGATTAATCAAGCATTAACTACACAACGGATGACCTATCGCAATACTAGATCATTAACAATTAAGATAAGAGACAACCAATCAATATTCAATAATTAAGTTTCATATTCCCTAAGCAAACACACAAGTAAATTAGCCGGACATGGAGAACATGCAAGCATACACATAAGTAATTGAAGACATAATTGAATTATTGAAGTAAAACACTTATCTTGATGTAAGATAGGGTATGGATACCTAAAATACTATACAAGACAGCCTTGGTACGGTTTAGGTTTTTACTCCAAAAGACTACACAATCAAAACTAAAAATTCGATTCTATATATAAGATTACATATGACGACGGCCACCTTATGATTTGTGACGCCGGTCGCCGCCATTAGGGTTTCGTCTTGGCCATGTTAGTCTTGCGACGGTGTCACCTTATGCTCGTGACCGTCCTCTTGCCTTCGACGTCGTTCGATCAAATCTAGGCCGCCCGAGTTGCGACGACCTACTCTTTTAATGCTCGACACCGCCACTTGTTAATAAGCAATTTGGCTACTGAGTCGTCACAAACGTTGTCCCGATGGCGTCGCAGATTAAAGATGACGCCCGCCACCTTCGGCCCAAAGCAGCTTGAGTGTCTTGATTCTTGACTTTGGCCATTTTCTTCGTATATTCGCTCCTTTTCGTCCAAATAAGTGCCATTTCAGCATTTTGCCTTTAAGAGACCTAAAAAGTGAAAAGGAACGATATTAAGTAATAACGGATACAAAAGTGATCAAATAAGGGCTTAAACAACCCCTCAAAAAGGTACATTTTAAAACCTTATCACTTACCACAACGAGAAGCGAGTAGAAAGAAAAAGAGAAAGAGGTGGTACGGTGATGGTGACGGCTCTTGTACACGAACCAAACAAACTCTTAATGCGAATCAATAACCCATGATTCTTGATCTCCTTTTGTTAGCAGAAAGCGGCGGCAGGAAATGGGATGGCCGGAGGGATCGTCAGAGTTGGATGACGGCATCTACTAAGGGTGAGGTGAGAGGAGGCTAGGGTTGGAGTGTGTTAATACAAATAAACCATAAAAACGTTTATTTATATTTTACAATCTTCTAATATTTTGTCGATAACAAACGTAAAATCATTTTAACGAAATAAATAAAATACGTAAAAGCTTTGAGCCAATAGTTTACTAATTAACATACTTTTACTAATCATATTAAAACCATCAAAACATGTTTAGTAAATAATTTATATAAAACTAAAGACATTTTTATAAAACACTAACAAGTAATATTGTTTACATCTTATAGAAATGTATATGTGTAACAAGTAATATTGTTTACATCATTAGAAATGTATATGTACTTTGTATATGTTGTAATGGGTAAAAACCAAAGTTCATAACCCATGACCTATGATCCATTCACTAGGTAAAATGAATCTTGTTGGGTAAAAACCAAAGTATATAACCCATACCCATGGAGCATGATCCATAACCCATGATCTATTACATGACATCATGCATGAAGTCATGTTAGATATTTGATGCGAGTTTCATCGACTGTGTTTTAATATTTATAAGTTCTTGTTATACCTATGGTTCACTTTAATGCACTAACCCGGCAAAGCATCTTGGCCGTGTGTAGTGTAGCATTTCGGTAAAACCGAGGCCATCCCAAGAGTTATGTGTGTGAATTTTAACTAAGTCTAGGTGTCATGATTTTAATAGATTTAAGGCGGGAATGACTAACTATTAATAAAATATGAAAGCAAATAAAGGCGAGGGTTGTGATCAATAGGGAGAGGGGTGCTAACCTAGTTAATCATCCTAACTAGTTATGTTTACGCTTAATTACTTCCAATTACTTGGTGGGGTCAAAGTCGCTAGGACAAGATTTGGTCGCCTCGTCCTAACCTATCGACAAAGGGTTCCATCGAGAAATCAGTGTGACCCGTCATAAGTCCAGATTGTTCTTAGTCCCCAAGCCAAGTCATTAAGTACCGCTATATGCAAGATTTATAATAATGAGTGCCCGGCGCTAGCAACTTAAACACTCATCCCCAACTTCTTAAGTTCATCCAAACGGTAGGTGATCAGTTGGTCAAATTGTACAAGAAAAAAGGGTCGTCAGTTGGTCATATCTTACACTTCCCACTCAGTCTACCTACTTAGGGTCAGTTGGTCATATTTCTTAAGTAACTAGCCACTACCGCCATTCAAAACTACCGAAAACAGGTAGCTACCAACAAGCTATGCATGCATACACTTAGAAATAATTATACTAAGCAATGTAAACATAAACAAAACAATTATGAATCATAACTAGGCCAAGACCAGAGGTGCTTAGCCGCTCATATTAACTAAAACAATCGATTCAATGTTTAACATTACGAAATACATGAATTGAAAGTAAAGAAAAGATAAAATGCTAATGCTTATCATAGGGGAGTGATTTCTCCCTTGGAGATAGCTCCGTATGCTCCTCTAGATCTGCCTTCGACTTCTACTCACGTTCACTTAATGTTGTGTGTGAAATGGGATGCTTTGAAATGCTGAAATTCGTGGGGTATTTATATGCCAGATCTGGTTACGGCGTAACTAATGTTAAGAGTTACGGCGTAACATCCAATTCTTCGTATTTTGCACTAAAAATGATGGTTACGGCGTAACATCTGGAAGGAGTTACGCCGTATCTTTAATAAATCCTGGTTACGCCGTAGTTGAGACAATAGTTACGGCGTAACTTGCACCGGCGCGAAACCTCATTTGACCTAGTTGGTTACGTCAGTAATCTTAGAAAGAGTTACGCCGTAATCTTTAGTTGAGTTTGTTTTCCGAGCCACGCTCGTTACGGGCGTAATGTGAGAGAGGAGTTACGCCAGAACTTCTTCAAATGAGCATACTATGATATATCTTCAATAAACTCTCCAAATCCGCTTCTCTTTAGCTCCAATGCTCGTAATTTACCCGAAGTGAAGTATAGAGGAAAACAAGCGTAAATCCATATAAATGATATAAAATACGAGCATTATCGGGAAATTGACACTTAATGTTCGGGACTATTTGATGTTATCAAATATCCCCCACTGAACTCTACTTGCCCTCAAGTAGACCTTATTAGATAGATTCCTAAAAGATATCTCCCATTACCTATAAAATATAAGTTTACAAATCCCTTATGTTAGAATAAAACAAAGTCGAACATCTCACTAAATGGGAACAAACACTCAAATCTCTCAACTATTCTAAGTGTCAATTTCGGGTGATCACTCATTAGACAAATCATAGCATGTATTCTATCATAAGCTTGGCGGTTACACAAATCTCCACCACTGAAGTTAATGACAAAACAACTCTCGAAGGCAATATGGGTAGACATGACAAAGGTTAAGGGTGATTTGTCATTACTAACATGTCACGGCGAAGTGGAAAAAATCAATGATACATGACCAAATCCATGGCCAAGACACCAAAGATTGCTCGTTGCATCACCTAGACACGCTTCATGACTAAGGGTAGGATAATACATGGGATAAAATAGGTGTAAAATAAAATCAAGCAAATAGTCTAAATCTATAACTAAGTCATCACCACTTACCGTTCGCCCAAAGTTCAAGTTTCGAAGTTAAGAAACCGGATCATGATATTACCAGGTAGATGTGCCATTAGAGGACGTCATGATGGGCACACTTCCAACTTCATTCTTCAAATGTGACCGAGGTGGCCACCTCGATACTAAATCTATATTAAGCTCATAACAATAGTGCTTATAACATCGCACTTTAAAATGAAATAACAATAACTATTTTTTTTCAACATAACATAATAACTAAACATAACATCCCCCCACTTGAGATGAACAATATGAGAATTTGGGGGATCTTCAATGATCTTTAAGGATATGTCGTCGATGAAAGCGTGATTCCCGAACCTTTCCACTTGAACCTTGAACTTAGGAAAATAATGACTTCCTAATTACAAATAAATACTACAGGGTAGGCTAAGGTGTATCAAAATAATATGTTGGGTGAATAAAATGAAAGGAATGGCTCAGAAAGGTGTATCTAGGAGTATCTTGCACTAAAGGTGAGTGCAAAAAAGGGTTTAACATGGGGGTCGAGAAGTCGAGGTGACTAATCGATAGACACACAATGGTAGGCTATTTGGGTGATAATCCTATAATAACGCCTTCTTAAACCGAAAAGTCCAAATACATCGAGCTAACTCAACATACCTCGCCTATGGTCTCGAAATGATGTAAAGGCCAAGTTCTAAAGTTTACAAGCTACCGCACACTAATAATTTGGTAGATTTGGGGTAAAAATTTGGAAACGGATAAGGCTAATCTCACCATATAATATCAAGGGTTATAATGTGCTCGGCTAAGGTCTAATCTAGTTAGGTTAAGAAAAATATGTCAAAATTTTAAAAATGGCATAATTTTTCAAAATAAACTAGAAAAACGAGGGCAAAATAAAGTTCAAGAGAAAATTCTACTCTCGTCCCCCTACTTGAATTGTACAAAGTCCCTTTTGTACTAAGCGTTAAATAAAGGTGAAGAGAAAAGTAGAATTAGAGCGAGAACTTCCATGAAATTTGCTCCAAAAAGAAAGAAGGCTCACGAAAAGAGTTGTGCCTTCGCATAAGCATCCATGAGCATACTTCAATCCACGAAATCATACTACCGACAAGCATAAAAAAAGAAAAAAAAAAATAAAAAGAAACCTAACTCACTTTCAGGGAATCACGGTTGCATTTAGCGTATGCAATGAGCCTTTTAAACCACTTGGTGTCCCAAGTGGACGAGTGTAGTCTCGTGAGGGCTTACAGGAACATACCCACAAAGTTTATTTGAAAACTAATACAAGGTTATTGTGTTTAAAATGAAAGAAGTGTAACAGAGATAGTTACGTCGTAACCCTATAAGGAGTTACGCCGTAATTAAGCAAAACCTGGCAAACGCTACAAGAGTGTAGCTACAGCATAACCATTGAATGGGATTACGCCGTAATTGGTAATGCTCTGAAGTACTGCTGCAAAAAGGTATGTTACGGCGTAACCATAAGAATGAGTTACGCCGTAGCTATGGACATATCAAGTCCCCGTTTAGCATGGTGCATCAACTTTTCCCCGAAATCCTGCAAATATGGTAAAAACACAAAACCCAACAGAAATGGAAATAAAACAAATGAAAGGGATAATTCGGGTTGTCTCTCGAAAGAGCACTTTTCTTTATTTACGAGTCTTTAAGTTAGACTCAGAGCCTCGGGGCTTTATGGTGGCCTTTGGACTTGGCTAACTTCCTCCTTAGCTGATTGTTTGTTTGAAGACGGCTGGTCCCAAACACAGGGAGGAACAATCAGAGTCAAGGAATATCGATTTTCTTGCAAAAAATTAGCTTTCGCCCATTCGTAACGAAATTTCACCTCGACTTCCCATTTTATCTTGACAGCTCCAAAATTTACTTTTAACCAATTCGCAAATTCCCGACTTCCATTCTTTTTTCCTTGTCAAAACATGCCCATTCCTTGCATTTGAGCCAATTAGGATCGGGGAATTCTCCTCCATCGCAGATCTTTCGGTTGGGGTCGCACGTAGGCCATGCTCTAGTGAATTCATTAGACATCATAGCCGGCTCGCAGAAATGAAGAGTCCAATCGACCTCGGTGAACCGATCGTTCATAATATCGTGTCCTTGAATCCATCGCCTATTGGTTAATTTTTGTCTTCCAACACCACCAAACTTTTGTCGCCTTTTTATCCTTCGAATGAGAAATTCTCCTCCCCATTACATCATTTTGAAAAGGGGAACACGTAGGCAATGTAACTTCAGACCCCTCAATCCAAGAAATTTCAGAAGCACAATAGTGAAGTTTTCCCTTAACAACATAACTAGGTACAGAAGGTCGGACCTCAACATCTTCTCCTTCGCTGTTGTCATCATCACTTGACTCGGTCCCCTATAGATGTCCAAAATATGAAGGAGGAAATTTATCGGAGTAATCCACTTGAACCTCCTTAGGATCCTCATTTATCATCCTGCTCATTGCATAAAGTTTTATCAATTTTAAATTCTACTCTATCACTATAGTATCCCAACGAGTCAAGGAACGGTTTACCAAGAATCAAACATTCCCTCGTGTTTTTCTCCATGTCGATAACCATAAATTCGGGGGAAGAAACAAACCTATCGACCTTAACACAAGTACCACCTGTAATTCCTAAAGGAGTAGCCCTGGTCATATTGGCTGTCTCAATCACTAAATCCATTTTCCAAAGATGGATTAATTTGAGTTTTAAAAATATGGAAAGTGGCATGATGTTTATGCTTGACCCAAAATCCACTAACCCCAAGAGATCATGACTCCCAACTGAACATGGAATGACTAACCCGTCTGTGCTAATATCTTTAACTGAAAATAAACCGATTTCTGACCTGTTTACGCTTTCTGAATCATGGTTACTCCGTAACTTAGGAAAATAGTTACGGCGTAACTGCACCTGTTTGTCGACAATCGTCTTCTTTAAATTTTCGGTTGGAGAATGGCAGTCTTCAATTACTTCCTGTGAATTATCATCAACAAAAATGGCATTGCATACCATCATAGGTTTGGTCCCTTCAGGTTCAATGTTACTCATCTCTATCTCCGCACTAAGCTTTTCCACCATGGCTTCAAGGTTTTTTAGGGTTGTGTCATGTCTGGAGAGATTTTTATTTGTGTTTTCCTAGAAATCCCTGAGCCATTTATCTTGTTCTTTTTGCTTTTGGGCAGAACTTTCCAGGAATTGGTTTATGGTCTCTATAATGCTGGGCCTTCTTTCTCCATAAGGCCCACGGTTATAATTTCTACGATACCCATTATTATTCCTATTATCCCCATAGAACGGTCGGTTTTCTCCATACTTAGCTTATTCGATTGTGCTATCTTCGTTAATGTGAGGACAATTTTTGGTAAGATGTCCTCCTCCACAGCTTTCGCAACCTACTTGGATGGCATGAAGAATTTCTCTGATTTTGAGCATATCCCGACTAAGATTCTCTAGCTTGTTAGTGATGGCTTCAATTCCATCAAGATTTTTTCCTTGGTTCCTTTTGCTTCATCCATCGTGCCATTTCTGGGAATGATCAGCCATCTTTTGGATTGCTTTAATTGCGAGAGTAAGAGTCATGCTCGGAATTGGTCCTTGGTAGTCCAACATCTGTCTTGTAGTCACATTGATTCCTTTGTAGAATATGTTGACCTTTTGCTAGTTGTTTAGATCATGTATAGGACACTTGTAGAGGAGATCGTTGTATCTATCCCAGGCTTGATACAACGTTTCATCGTCATCTTGCTTGAAATTATGGATCTCCATGAGCTGATTAGATATCTTTGATGGAGGACAATATCTTTGGATGAAGTACTTTTTTAGAAGAGCCCATGTATCAACTGCCCCGGCGGGAAATCTTTCGATCCATCTCTTTGCAGACCCAGTAAGAGTCATGGGGAACACACGTAGCATAACAACGTCATGAGACACACCCAAAATGTTGTAAAGGCGATGTACAAGACATTCTCAACGTGCTCATACGCATCTTCGTCCCTGTTTCCTGAAAAAGGGTTAGCACGAAGCTCCCTTATAAATTGATCTTTAATCTCGAAGCGGACATTAGCTCCAATTGCCGGTCTTACGAGCCCCGGCCCTTTTTCTTCTCTTGTCAAGCGCCAAATATTCCTCAAGAGTGAGGTCATCAATGTTAACAACTTCCATGGTACCTGAAACTTGAAAAGAAATCGTGAGAAATTGAGAAAATTTTTAAAACAAAAATGAAAGACTTAATAGAAATCCATATATAACTCCCCGGCAGCGGCGCCAAAAACTTGATGCAGAGTTTTATCGACTGTGTTTTAATATTTATAAGTTCTCGTTATACCTACTGTCTCACCCTAATGCACTAACGGGCGGTGTACCGGTCGTGTGTAGTGTAGTATTTCGGTAAAACTGAGGTCATCCCAAGAGCTATGTATGCGCATTTTAACTAAGTCTAGGTGTCACAGATTTTAATAGATTTAAGGTGGGAATGATTAACTATTAATAAAATATGAAAGCAAATAAAGGCGAGGGTTGTGATCAATAGAGAAGAGGGTTGCTAACCTAGTTAATCATCCTAACTAGTTATGTTTACGCTAATTACTTCCAATTACTTAAGGTGGGGTCAAAGTCGCTAGGACAAGATCGTCCCAACCTATCGAAAAAGGGTTCCACCGAGAAATCGGTGACCGTCATAAGTCCGATTGTTCTTAGTCCCCAAGCCAAGTCATTAAGTACCGCTACATGCAAGATTTATAATAATGAGGGCCTGGCGCTAGCAACTTAAACACTCATTTCCGACTTCTTAAGTTCATCGAAACGGTAGGTGATCAGTTGGTCAAATCGCACAAGCAAAAGGGTCGCTGGTTGGTCATATCTTACCCTTCCCACTCGCCTACCTACTTAGGGTCACTTGGTCATATCTCCTAAGTAACTAGCCACTACCGCCATTCAAAACTACGAAACTAGGGTAGCTTCCAACAAACTATGCATGCATACACTTAGAAATAATTATACGGAAGCAATGTAAACATAAACAAAACAATTAAGGAATCATAACTAGGCCAAGACCGTAGTGCTTAGCAGCTCATATTAACTAAAACAATCGATTCAATGTTTAACATTACGAAATACATGAATTGAAAGTAAAATAAAAATAAAATGCTGATGCTTATCTTAAGTTCATCGAAACGGTAGGTGATCAGTTGATCAAATCGCACAAGCAAAAAGGGTCGTCAGTTGATCATATCTTACCCTTCCCACTCAGTCTACCTACTTAGGGTCAGTTGGTCATATCTCCTAAGTAACTAGCCACTACCGCCATTCAAAACTACCGAAACCAGGGTAGCTACCAACAAACTATGCATGCATACACTTAGAAATAATTATACGGAAGCAATGTAAACATAAACAAAACAATTAAGGAATCATAACTAGGCCAGCACTAGAGGTGCTTAGCCGCTCATATTAACTAAAACAATCGATTCAATGTTTAACATTACGAAATACATGAATTGAAAGTAAAATAAAGATAAAATGCTAATGCTTATCGTGGGGAGTGATTTCTCCATGGAGATAGCTCAGTAACCTCATTTGTGGAAAACTAAAGAGTTAGGGGGGTTGAATAGTTTTACCAATTAAAACTTCCTTTTAAACTATTTAGATCGACTTATGTCAATCTATTTGGTTGTGTGTGTTGGATGTTGATAAACAAGCATATAAAGATATGTAATGAAAAGATAAGAGTAAGAAGCACAAAACCACAACGCAAGTATTTATAGTGGTTCGCTACAAGGACACCTTCCTTGCCCTACTCCACTCCCGAGTCACCTACTCGAGAGTTTGTAATCACTACACCAATCTCCTTATGGCGGAGAAGCCTTCACAACGCCGCTTAACCTTTTTCCGTACAAAGCTAAATACCGAGTTCTTTCACACCAAGGCGAACCACACCTAACACAACGTCGCCTACCCTTTATACGGTGCTAGGCTAACCACCGAGTTCTTTCACACCTTAGGTGAACTACACCTTCACAACGTCGCCTACCCTTTATTAGGTACTAGGCTAAGCACCTAGTTCCATTGCAATGGAGGAACTACTACCACACTACACCAACGACTAATCCCAAAGGAGATCTACCCTTTACAACATCATCAAGGACATCAATATCCTTGGATCTAATGCTAGTCTATCTAGTACATCGAAACACACCATATCGAATGTACATCTAAGGCACCTTTCACTAATGCCTTTGATTAGATCTACAAGACACCTTTCACTAATGTCTTTGATTAGATCTACAAGACACTTTTCACTAATGTCTTGTGTCTTCACTTCTAAGCACCTTTTCACTAATGCTTCTTGTCTTGACTTCTAAGCACCTACCACAAGTGCTTATCCTATAGACGATAGATACCTTTCACTACTATCTTCGTCTTGACACTTGAGACATCTTTCACTAATGTCTTTAACACTACGCTTCTTTGAAGAAAGAAAGGGATCATCAACAAGAGGACTTCAATAGCCTTGATGATGAGGAAGCTTGGCAACTCATGGACTTGAGCTTGCTCGACTTCAAAGGTGGTGATCTTCCCTTTAAGAGGAACCTAAAAGATCACACAAAACAAAACTACAAACATAGATCTCTTGGATCTAAGGTTAGTGAGATTTAACTCGGGGAGAAAGTATGTTGGAGAGGTGAGATTTAATGAAGAAATGGCTCACTATTTATAGAGGAAAACCATCGCTTCCCGGATCCCACGGATCCTTCCACTGGGATCCGCTAGCACAAAGCTAGGGATCCGTGGTCCGCTCCTCTTTGCCCATGGGTATTTTTGGTTATGGGTCATGGGTTATGGGTTGATCCATGGTTTTCTATCTAGATACAATGTACCTTAAGGATACATTGAACTTGTGTAAGTGGTATATATAAAACCATGGGTTATGGGTCAAAACCATTTGCTAGTTTTTATCTATTTAGTATATACTTGCTTTTACCCATTTTAGTATATACTTGTTTTTACCCATTTTAGTGTACTTAATATAAGTATGTATTAACCCAATATGTAAACACTAGTTGTTGTACATATGTATCTAACTCATAGAGTTACTTAAACTTGTTAAGCCAATATGTAAACACTAGTTGTTGTACATGTGTATCTAAAATATAAAATCACTTAATCTTGTTATAGTGTTTTATGTGAAAACGTAAGTGTGTTAGAAAACTATTAGTTCAAACCATTTACGTATTTTATTTGTTTCGTTAATATGATTTTACTTTTGTTATCGACAAAACATTAGAAGATCGTAAAATATAAATAAACGCTTTTACGGCTTATTTGTATTAACAATCTCCCTTTTGTTGATGACAAAACATAAAATTATTTTAAGGAAAAGCTAAAATTGTAAATGTTTGAATTTGTAGTTTTACTTTTTCTCCCCTTTTGTCGAAACAAAAAGTGTTTGAAGAAACTAACACAATTTTTATAAGAAAAATTATAAAAGATGTAATGAGAGCAAGTGACGGGAATGGTACTCGTCTTAACTCCCCCTTGACGAGTCCATCCCTTTGAAAAAGGGCGTCAAGGACATAATGTAAAATAAGCTACTTGTGTTTGCAATTAAGTTTGCAAATGGTTCGTCTAAGTGACGAAAACGTGCTCCCCCTCGAATATTGCAAAGTTGCAATGGGAAGTTATGAAATATAGATCAAATGTTGCAAGTAATTTAGCAACGTATTGTTTTGACACCAAGCTCCCCCTAGCTTTAGGATGTCAAAAACTTTACGTGTTTAATTGAAAAACTGCAAAACAAGGGTTAGAAAACAAGTATAATTCACAATTTCCGGCAAATGTGAAAAAAAATTTCTGACTTCACGGATCCCACGGTTCCCTTCTAGTAGGGATCCGTCTAGGCAATACTGAGGGATCCGTCTGGTCGATGACTAAAATCAAAAAGGTGATATAACAAGTAATGATATCACACAAATGAGATATGAGTACAAAGTAATCATATGCTCAACGAAATAACAAGTAGCATGTAATTCCATTTAATAAAACAAGAGTTATGATATACATGACTCAAAAATAAGAAAATAGACAATACATAACTAGGAATTTCTTAGACCAACTAACGCTTGAAGCTTAGACACCACTATAATCCTCTAGCTCAAGTTATGTTTAGGTTTAATCTCGTCGAAACGTTCGAGGAGATGATAGAACATGAAACGTTGGTCTTCTCGTACTTCATGTATCAAACTTTCAACATGTTGACAATGATAGCAATCTTTGTCATGGCTAGGTAGTGGTGGTGGATGAAATGAAGTGGCTAGATTCAAAGGATCAATTGAAGTGGTTTGAGGAGCCTCGAATGATGGAGGGATTGGTGGAGGTCCATTTAGGAATGGTTCGATCAAGAATGATGATGGTGGTAAAGATGTGTCAACTTCCATAAGGTCGGGTGGTTGACTTTGGTGATTTCTTATAATCCAAATGGGATTATATGATGGAAACGGCGAAAAGGAAGCCGAGCAAGTGTTGACTCAACACCTTGATTTTGAATCATTGTTCCTCCTAATGAGGAGAATGTTGTCATGGAAGCGGATGAGACGCCCTAGGTGGCAAGTCCTCTAAATTGTAGAGGTGAGGTGATGATTGTGGGGATGTAAAAGAGATAGCTCTAGGAACCAATGGTGATGGTTTAGTGGAGATGATATTGTTTGGCCTAGGAGGTATGGTGGTGTTTGGCATAGGTAATTTTGTGGGTACTAACCTTCTAGGAATTGGTTTGATTGGATGATGAAGGTTTGTTGGTTCGACCGAGATGATTCGGTTGAAGAGATTTCGTACAACACGAGCCCTTTTGATGGGTGGTTCTTTGGTGGATAGGTTGTTACTTGGTGTTTTTCTCATGATGAGATGATTTTAAGGGATTGCAAAAGCTGAAAGTTAGGATGAGAGTGATGACTATGGAGATCCTAACAAGGTGGTTTATAAACCAAGAGATTTGGAAAGTGCATTTAAGCCTTAAGCCACTAAGATTCATTGGAATGTGATGATTAGCATGCACAAGAGTCAACTACAGAGGTTGTGCTGTTCTAGGAACTCATTTAAGATGAGATGGAGTGTTTGAGTTAGGAAGATGAGTTGAAATGATTGTTTTACCAAGATTTGTCATAGACTGTCATCCGGATCCCACGGTTCCCTTCTCGTAGGGATCCGCCTAGGCTAGTTCTAGGGATCCGCGTCAGCAGCTTTATGAAAGAGTGGAAATGATGTTTCTAAGATCCTAGACCTATATCACCTTGAGTGTTTCAGCCTCCCAAGTGTTTTAAATGAAGGGGTGCTTAAGTGTTTGAAGACAATGAGTGGTGTAGCTAATGATTGTTATTTATGGAAGGATTTGGAACTTTCAACAAGTACCAATGGATGAGCAAGGATGACATTAAAGATGTCAATTTAAGTTAAATGAAACTAAATGATCCTAGAGATCGTTGTGTCTTAGGATTATGTTTTGGAAAATATCCTAATGGTTATGAGATGGGAAAACTAGGATTTGATCAACTTTGATCAATTTTGAGGTGAGATTGATTAATGATCAATATTGTCATAATCGAAGGATTTCTAACCTAGTTGTGAGAGATCATATAAGAAGAATAAAGTGTGAGTCTTGGGAGCGGAAGAGTGATGGATTTGAAATGGTAGATCTAACAAAGCCTTGGAATGTGATCTATGTGAGTTGGAAAGAATAGGAAAGGTCAACCTATCTTGATAAAGTCTTGATCAATCTTAAGACACTATGTTTAGCTTAGTGTGAGGTGTTCTAAGGGATGTGTTTGACATATAATGCTTGCAATTGCATTTTCTGCTTTGTTGATCCCACGGTTCCCTAGATGTAGGGATCCGTTTAGTACAACATTTGGGATCCGTCTATCTCGCTAGACGTAACCTTTACTAAAGGTATGCAATGATCATGACAAAGGCATTATATTCCAAGCTTTGTTTAAAGGAGTTCTAAAACTAGGATATCAAATGTAAGATGTGTTATTTCATGAAAGAGATAGGATTACATTGATAACTAATGAGTAGAGTAGAATTAATCCTATTTGACTATTCTAGGTTCCTTGAGTGTCTTCACTAGGAGGATCATTATGTGATTGATGGGTATTGGTGGAATCATGAATGAAGAACGCCTTCATGAGAGATATGTTTAGCGGTTCCATCATCTTGTTCACAAGCACGCATAAACGGACTTTGAAATTGAGGATGGAAGTGCATAACATTGTGATAGAGGCGTGTCAAGAACATTCCATAAGGGATGAGTTTATTCTTGGAGCCTTGAAGATTTGCACCGCCTTGCGAAGAAGTAGGCGAGATTGTATGGTTGTTGTGTTAGCAAACAAGACAACATGTGAGCACAACAAGGTGAAGAATATCTCGATTTCCCCTAAGACTCCAAACATTTTCACGTAGAATAAGAGCAGCAGGCTTATACTCTTCTCGGATATCTCGTGTATGGATAATGTTTGGATTGGAGTAATATGGTCGAGGTTTGCATATCATGCGTGTTAATTCTTCCGGAGAGGGTATGTGTGAACAATATGGGCTATTTTCTTCACGAAAATTGAAGAGAGAATCAAGAGACCAATCTTCGGTGAAGGCACATTGTCCATGGTTTGGAATTCGGAGGATGTGAGCAAAATGCCCAAGGCTTAAAGTGAATTTTGGTTTTGATATAAAACCAAAGAGATAAAGAGCGATCCTCGTTACGAACGAGTTCCACTTGACGGAAGAATTCCATTATGAACCTTGGACATATCTTCTCGTTAATTTCAAGAAGACATTCTAGTCCTATGGCTCGGAAGGAGGTATTGATACCTTCTTCGAATTGTAGAGAGGTGTCACAATACGTCCTTCATGGAAGTGACGGTTTTCGAGATTATTGAACCCACGGACATGATTGCCGTGTGTTGGGCTCAAGGGAAATGTTCGGGGTGTAGACGCTAGTGAGTGAAAAATCAAACTCGTATTCATGCGTCATAGTTGAACCTATAGAAGTGATGGGTTAATAAGGGAAGACGTTTATGGTCAACCTATAATAATCTAACGTTTTTACTAGATATTCTATTAACAATTAGTATTTAGATAACCCATGGTTTTGAAGCTCTAGTGGATTATTAATAATTTTTTTTTGAAAGATAGTGATTTTTAATCTTGCATGAAAACTGTTTTCCAGTAGGACGGATCCCACGGTTCCTTTTCAAAAGGGATCCGCTAGTGTAACTTCCGGATCCGTGGATCCGTAGTAATGTAACCGCTTTTAATAAAAAATAGGTTTTACTGTTATTGTACCATGAAGTATGTTTTATCCTACATTTTCTTTTAGCATGCATACATGACATCTAATGTATCACGAAAGAATATAACACATATAGATCAAAAGAAATGAAACACACATAATAACACAAACATCCTAGATAAAATAGATAATTAATAGTATTGCATTTCAATGCTAAGGATGATACAAAGGATTGGGTAAATGACCCCAATATAGATTAACAACACAAAGTAAATGTCTCCGTATGTGAACTTCATCATAGGGAACACAAGTGCGATGAGTGTTAGGGCGATGAGCACGAGTGCGATGTAAACCATGTTGATGACGGATCTTCTTGGTTTAGGAAGAGATGGAATGAGGAAGAAGATGAAGTTTTTGAATGAGAGGAAATTTTGAAATTGGAAAATTTGAAAAGGTGAGGTTGAAAAGTAGGCGTCGAGTGGGTTTATTAATAGGAAGGAGGAATTTTGAAATTGTGTTTTGTTTTATTAGAAGAAATAAAGCATAAGCTCTACATACTATGACTATAGACGAGAAAAAAAACATGTATGTGAGAAACAAGCTTCCTAACGGTTACATGTAAATCATGTGTAAACACAAAATCTACTCAAATAAAAGCCTAGCAAATAACACTTATATACTAAACAAGTATCATTTAGATATAAGTAGAAAGTCATACCGAATGCACTTAGGAATGTCTTTACAAATGACAAATGTCACTTAGACGATTCCCGCTCTTTTATGTCTAAGATACCTTCTTAAGGAAGGTAATCTTGTTACCAAGCAACTCCTAAAGCTTGGTGGTACGAGCTTTGACTAATCAATATCACAAGGAAGATTAGTGCAAAAAAATATATATATAAAAAATGTTGTTATCAACTCAACATCCAAACATATAGTTTTGAAAACATGGTGTTTGTTTTATGAAAACCTTCTTTGTAGTTTTCAATTAACTATGGATCGTATCAAGTTTTTAAAGTACAATATACTTCAAGAAACTTGGTAACGAAGCTCGATGCCAATTGTGGAAAACTAGAAGGGGGTTGAATAGTTTTACCAATTAAAACTTCCTTTTAAACTATTTAGATCGACTTATGTCAATCTATTTGGTTGTGTGTGTTGGATGTTGATAAACAAGCATATAAAGATATGTAATGAAAAGATAAGAGTAAGAAGCACAAAACCACAACGCAAGTATTTATAGTGGTTCGCTACAAGGACACCTTCCTTGCCCTACTCCACTCCCGAGTCACCTACTCGAGAGTTTGTAATCACTACACCAATCTCCTTATGGCGGAGAAGCCTTCACAACGCCGCTTAACCTTTTTCCCAGACAAAGCTAAATACCGAGTTCTTTCACACCAAGGCGAACCACACCTAACACAACGTCGCTTACCCTTTATACTTGCTAGGCTAACCACCGAGTTCTTTCACACCTTAGGTGAACTACACCTTCACAACGTCGCCTACCCTTTATTAGGTACTAGGCTAAGCACCTAGTTCCATTGCAATGGAGGAACTACTACCACACTACACCAACGACTAATCCCAAAGGAGATCTACCTTTACAACATCATCAAGGACATCAATATCCTTGGATCTAATGCTAGTCTATCTAGTACATCGAAACACACCATATCGAATGTACATCTAAGGCACCTTTCACTAATGCCTTTGATTAGATCTACAAGACACCTTTCACTAATGTCTTTGATTAGATCTACAAGACACTTTTCACTAATGTCTTGTGTCTTCACTTCTAAGCACCTTTTCACTAATGCTTCTTGTCTTGACTTCTAAGCACCTACCACAAGTGCTTATCCTATAGACGATAGATACCTTTCACTACTATCTTCGTCTTGACACTTGAGACATCTTTCACTAATGTCTTTAACACTACGCTTCTTTGAAGAAAGAAAGGGATCATCAACAAGAGGACTTCAATAGCCTTGATGATGAGGAAGCTTGGCAACTCATGGACTTGAGCTTGCTCGACTTCAAAGGTGGTGATCTTCCCTTAAGAGGAACCTAAAAGATCACACAAAACAAAACTACAAACATAGATCTCTTGGATCTAAGGTTAGTGAGATTTAACTCGGGAGAAAGTATGTTGGAGAGGGTGAGATTTAATGAAGAAATGGCTCACTATTTATAGAGGAAAACCTCATCGCTTCCCGGATCCCACGGATCCTTCCACTGGGATCCGGCTAGCACAAAGCTAGGGATCCGTGGTCCGCCTCCTCTTTGCCCATGGGTATTTTGGGTTATGGGTCATGGGTCATGGGTTATGGGTTGATCCATGGTTTTCAATCTAGATACAATGTACCTTAAGGATACATTGAACTTGTGTAAGTGGTATATATAAAACCATGGGTTATGGGTCAAAACCATTTGCTAGTTTTTATCTATTTAGTATATACTTGCTTTTACCCATTTTAGTATATACTTGTTTTTACCCATTTTAGTGTACTTAATATAAGTATGTATTAACCCAATATGTAAACACTAGTTGTTGTACATATGTATCTAACTCATAGAGTTACTTAAACTTGTTAAGCCAATATGTAAACACTAGTTGTTGTACATGTGTATCTAAAATATAAAATCACTTAATCTTGTTATAGTGTTTTATGTGAAAACGTAAGTGTGTTAGAAAACTATTAGTTCAAACCATTTACGTATTTTATTTGTTTCGTTAATATGATTTTACTTTTGTTATCGACAAAACATTACTATGAAGATCGTAAAATATAAATAAACGTTTTACGGCTTATTTGTATTAACAATATTATCTTTGTTAGGGTAAGGGTAGTGGATGCGGCTTTGCCTGAATCAGGCCCGTACGGATAAAGAGTAGTGTTTTATTGTAGTTTGTAGTGCTTAGATCGAGTTGTGTTTTCCTGTGAGCTGAAAAGTTTTTCCTGTGAACTAGAGGGTTAGGAAGGTGACTATTTTTGGATTTTTATGTGAGGAGGAGTTTTCGTGTTTTATAACGAAAAACATGGTTTCAGATTGTTTCATGGAGACGAAGGCTTTGTTGTGAAACCTTCGTTTATGGGTAGCGATGACTTTTCTGGTGGCGGGAAAGTGTGTTTAGGATTTCATGACGCTAGGAAGCACAAAGAGTTAGTGTTTTGCTTGGTTTTTCGGCAACGGTTTATTCGAAAACGAAGTTTTCGTGTGTCAAAAAACTTAAACGGTGGTGTTTTTTGGTTTTCGGTGAAAACAATTTTTTCCGGAAAAAGGGAAAGATCGCGGCTATTAGTATTGTATAACACGGATGGCGCAATGTTTACGTAAGGTACGTACTGAGGGTTTGGGGCTGGTTGATCGTTAGGTTTTCCACATTCGGTAAGGATCCTAAAGTGTGACCGGAGTCATGAGCTGGGGTAACGCTCACGAGTCGACTCAGTTTGAGTGGAGTATGTGTATTATTCAAGAGATTAATACACTTTGGGTGTCATTTACTAAGGCTGGCTTGGTCTGATCGGTTGGGCTATTTCAAGGAAATAGCCAAGTATTGATAGGGAGACCTTCGGTGGGGAACCCATAATGGTATCGATGGCCCGGATGATCCACGTGGTGATCATCGGGGTACGGGATATGAGAGAAGCATGCAGTGATTGTTATAATGACCCCAGTGAGGTCGGCAGGCGTGCCAGTTTCCTGTATACATACGTCATGCAGGTTTTGTCCAGATGTCGCATAGGAAGTGTTTCCCAGGCCAATTGTCGCCTTATCGGGCATATGTTAGGCCGAGTTTAGAGTGTATGGGTCTTAGCCAGTTGAGCTGAAGGACCTATACGTTATCAAGAACAACTTTATTGGTATAGCTAAAAATGTCCACATTTTTGTTGGATGTTTCACTTATCAAACTGATTTTGTGGTTCTACGAAATCTAGAGGAGTTTATTGATAAGTAATTGATGGAGGTAATATTAGGGAAACCTTTCAAGGATGTATAGTAGGCTTGATTGAGGAAATGAGACTTGAAGGTTTAGTTTCATTTTCGGATAGAGTTGATGATGTCATTTACTGAATGCCTATCTTCAAATAATGTCATATTTGATGTCTTTTCCATTTTTGTTCTAGAATTACTCAGAATCACAAAAGTAAACGATAAATTATCGATTCTTATATAAAATAATATAGAAAATGAGAAAATATACGGATAAATGATGCATAAATATAGTACTTATTTGATCTCATCAATAGACTAGTAATCCTAGTACTCATCTTCATCACCGCAAGCAATTTAGCGAGTACCGAAGTAATATGACTATAATCGAGATGGGAAAAGAGCAACTGAAACCAAGCATGAAACAAACGAAATGCGTGAGAATGAGGCATGCAGTGAAGAATCTAACAAGAAATGGAAATTGACGCCGACACAAACGCTAGATGATCTAGATGATCTCAATTTGAAAGAGATGGCTAGTGCAACAATAAATGTAAGAATGTGGTTTAAAAAATAATGGATGACTTTAAACCTCCATCGCTTGTGTGTTTCACCCTATAAAATCTCAAAAATGAAAGGAAATCCAGTGGTATGTTAGATACGACAATGGTTGTAGATGCACCGATACCATTTGCCACGGTAGTACCAAAACCAGAATGTAGTGAAACTAGAAAAGGTCAACATATACCAAAGCCTTCTCACGCGCTAAAATCACCTTATTATAAGAGGAAGGTAATCATTGAGGACAAGTTAAATCCTTTAGAGAACAAAGTATCAAGTTGCATCTTTGCGGCTATAAGGGAACCAAAGTAAGTAAATTTTTCGTATAGTATTTCAAGTTAATAAACAAGTTACATTTTTTGATGTTACATGTTTTTTTGGTTAACGAATTTATATTCTAAACAAATGAAGGACCGAATGTATATAGAGGGATATTTGAATGCTTGAAAGTATGAAATTCATGCTGGTATAATGGACTTATGGTCTCAGAAGCAAAATTAAGAGGAACGTCACAGGGACCCCAACTCCACATCTCGACTTTTTTGTCACACACGAGTCATGGTAAATCGTTTAACCTTACTTACTTTTGCACTATATCTGAAGATGCATGATAAAATACTGTATTAAAATCTTACTCTTTTTGTTACTTTTAATACAGGCTTTAGAGATGGTTAAGAAACCTTTGGTGATTAATCACTGTTTAAAGATTTTTTTTTTTTTTTTTTTTTTTAAGTAGGTAGCGCACCTACTTTGCCAAGTATATGTTGTAAAATATTATATCCTACAAGAGTCAAGAGGACCAATGTTTCGATTCGACATTTTCACTATAATGTTTTGTCAGAACAATTAAACTTACACAGTGACTTCGAATAATGTCTATTATCAGGATGAACTAAACTATGATTATGCTTCTCTTCAAAAACATGAAGCTAAAATATGTCTTCATTTGACCCGCGATAAACAATATGAACTTTATGTTTTTGAAGAGAAACACAACCATAGTTTAGTTCATCCAGACGATAGACATTATTTGAAGTCGTTGCGTAAGCTTAATTAACCTGACAACACATTATAAGTGAAAATGTTAAATCGAAACATTGGTCCTCTTGTAGGATATAATATTTTAGCAGAGAAACATGGAGGTTTTGACAAAGTAGATGCAATACCTACTCATGCAAAAAACTTTAACAGAGAAAAATCACCCAAAGGTTGCTTAACCATCTCTCAATTATGTATTAAAAGTAACCAAGAGAGTAAGATTTTATTACAGTATTTTATCATGCATCTTGGGAATAGTGCTAAAGTAAGTAAAGTTATACGCTTTACCAGGACTCCTCTGTGACAAAAAAGTCGAGATGTGGAGTTCGTTTCTTGTGACCTCTCTCTTCATTAGCTTCCGAGACCAAAGATCAATTACACGAGCATAAATTTCACACTTTATTTTCAGCTTTCAAATATCGTTCTATATACACGAGTCCTTCATTTGTTCCGCTAACAAAAAACATGCAACGTCTAACAAATGCAATTTTTTCTATTAAATCGAAATTATGTACGAAAGGAAATATTTACCTACTTTGGTTCCCTTATAGCCGAAGATGCAACTTGATACTTTGTTCTCCAAGGGAATTAAGTTGTCCTCAATGCTTACATTCTTCTTATAATAAGGTGATTCTAGATCGTAAGAAGGCTTTAGTATTCGTTGACTTTTTCTAGTTTTACCACATTCTGGTTTTGGTACTACTGTGGTTAACGGTATCGCTAGGGCAATTTCACGTTGTCACGATGCCCGGCTTATAGCGACTACAGGAAAAAAAAAAAAAAAACCCATTTTCTTGGCCCCGTCTTTGATCAAAACAAGATTTTGGTCAATAAAAGTCTAAAGTCAATGAAAGTTAAAAAGTCAAAAAGTCAAAGTCAATAAAAGTCAAGTCAAATTGGGTAGTCGCTAAAGTGAAACTTGTAGTCGCTAAAACCTTCAGCTACGAGTTTTAGGAGTTGGACTCTTTTTAGACCACATGTTGTCGCTATAGGTTTTTTGCGACCATTAATAATACATTTAGCGACTTATTTTGTAGTCGCTAAAAGTACTTTTTGTTGTAGTGAGATCGGTGCATCTACAATCATTCTCGCATCTACCATTGGATTTCCTTTCATTTTTTTAAAGATTTGATCGGTGAGAAACCAAGATAAACAAAGAACGTTCAAAGTCCTTCATTCTTCTTTTTTTAGACTCCCTTCTTGCATTTATTGTTGCAATAGCATCTCTTTCCATTTCAAATAGCACATTTAGATCATCTAGTATTTGTGTCGGCGTCAATTCTCATTTCTTGCTAGATGCTTCATTGCATGCCTCATTCTCACGCATGTTGTTTGTTTCATGCTTGTTTTTTAGTTTCTCTTTTCCCATCTCGATTATGAGGACTTCCTCGTCCTCCATCCTATTTAGCTGTTGTATTTTCACTGTGTGGGCAATCACGCAAACTTCAAGCCAGTAGATAGATCATGTTCACTCCACATTGTATCAATCAAATATCGTGTACCATATGGGTTAAATTGAACTCCATTATCAGGTTCAGATCCATGCTCATCATCATTTCTAACTTTATCTTAATTATCAGGTTGAGGTCCATCTCCATCATCACTATTAGTCTTTCACCTTCATTTCCCCCTACATTTTTTTAATTTATTTTCATATGCATCTATATATTAGAAATAAATAAAATATAATACCTGGTTTTGAATCAGTTCAACTGTTCTTGAAAAACTTTTGGTTAATTAAATCTTCTTTTCAACTTTCTTTAACATTTCATTCCTCCATAATGTAATTGCAGGCTTCAACTTTTCATCAGATGCCACGGACCTTGTTGAATCCAAATAGAACAGAATACATATGATATACAATATCGTTAAATTAATGCTAAATAAAACAACCGTCATGTATAATTTAGATGAGTATGCATGCTCGATCTTACTATAAACAAATATAGAGCATTAGTGACTTACTATCAAAGATAGAAGTGGCCCAGTGTACCATATTTTCTCATTTTCTCTTTCCCGGTTCAACTTGCTCTTCCTCAAAACATTTTAACAAGTAACCACACCAATCCATATTGCGTATATCTTCAATTTTTAGGAGACACGGCAAAAAAAATTGATTTGCTGTCCCATTTGCTATCCCTTCTTCCAGTAACGTTATTATTAAAACCAGCAGGTTCATCTTGAACATCCTACCTTCTTCCGTTGCTTCTTTATTTGTTTCAAAACATCTCCTAATTACACCCTTTGGATTTCCCCTTTTTTGGCTGGTGGATATTGTCGACCAGTAGACGCCACTCCTTTGTAATGTTGTTACGTGTATCAGCCCTTGTACTGTCTTCAACCTTAATTTTTCCCATTTGGAACCAAAAAATACCTTGCACGGATTGACTATTAATCTGTCATTACATTCTATTGTCTATTTCTAGACCTAACGTCTTTGTGTTGAGCCTATCAACAACCCAATAATGCAATTTTTGGGTTAACTAAGATATCTAGTTCCAGAATCGATTCAAAACACCCATATCCCTAAGATACTTTTTTTGGGCACCTGACAACGTCCTGCCAACACTGAACAGCTTTGTAGGGCATTGCCTTGACATAATGGCCGACATAAGTCCACCTAATTTGTCATATTTGTGTCTAACAGCTTCCATTTGTATTCCCGTACGCCTGGGTTATGTGTTATACATTGTTGCTGCTTGGATGTATCTTGTTTTTTTGGTGCATATGAAACAAAGTCATCATCATCGTCTACTGGTTGTTGCCCAACATCTATATTAACAAATATAATATATAAAATGGTTAACAGATTCATACAAAATATAGTTAAAACGTTGCATAAGAAATTTTTAGAATTCTGAACTTGTTATGCGTACATTTGTTCACTTCCGTGCTATTGTTGGATACTGAAATTTTTTCTTCGGCCTTCCTTTTATAATGCAGTTGACTACTTAACCTTGTACCTAAATAAAAAGGAAGTCTTTTACAAATCTGCTACAGATGCATTTTATAAAACAAAATAAACCATGCATATACGAACTAGTTAATTACATGTTCATGCTTCTCAAACAAACATACATGCTTCTCAAAATAAACCAAACAAACATATACAATTTTTTGTTGGGGAAATTTTCAAAATACACTATGTTGAAATCATTTTGGGTGTGAGTCTTAGGAAGGAAATTAAGAGTTTTGTTGTGTTTTGGTGTTAAGCCACGAAATGGTTATTAGCGACAGTTTGTCACAAAATCATCGCTAATGAACCATCATATTATAAAGACGCGCCTGTTCGCAAAAGGTGGCGGTTATTTCTGTTAAAAAGGCTCCTGTGACTGAACCATCGCGACTGTTTCAACTTATATCATTTAGCACCTTTGGTGAACCATTGTGACTTATATATTTAACAACCACCAATTTGGCCTATATACACAGCGACATTTCTGCCATTTTTGGTCAGCAAAAAAACACATACCTTAACACACCAAAAACCCTTTCTTATCACACCAGATTGGTATCGTCTTGGTTACTCGAGGAGCAACTTTGATAGTGAAAACCTTGAAACTCAGTAGTTCAATCTGCTTATCACCAACCGTGCATTGTTGTTAAGGAGCCCTACCCGTTGCTTTGTTTTATCTTGGAAAGTGATTCGCCAATAACCCTAAGCACACGTGTTCTATTGAAACGGTGGGGGCGAAATTGCTTCAAGGATAGAGAGCACTCGACTTAAAGCAATAAGTTGTAGTCCGGTTTACCGATTGGTACTAATTTATACATATACATCAGCCATTATTCTAGAACCCCGGTACCAACATTTTTACTTTGAGGATTTGCTGATCATATCTCATTACTTGTACAAATATGATACAGATGCATATATATATATATATATATATATATATATATATATATATATATATATATATATATATATATATATATATATATATATATATATATATATATATATATATATATATATCATATAGAAACTAGTTACGTGTTGCATGCACCTTAAAAATAGAAGCATATATTATGTACTCTTCTCTAATTATGTAATAAAAATGATAAATTAAAATAACGTACCCTAATGGTGCCTTTTGCACCTTCTTAATGGAAGAATTACGAATCTTCAAGAAGAACAGGAAATGCGTGTTCGATTTGCAGTTTTTGCCGTCTAGTTTACTGGATTTGAAGATTGAGGGTTAAAATGGGTCTATGGATTAGACTATATCAATGAATTGTTTTCCCGTAAATAGTGGTTCTTCAGTTAAGGTTTTAGCATTAATATGTTGAATTTATCTATTTAGGCTGTGTTTGGCACCAAGAATTATGGGAGATTATGATTATTTTAAAAAAAAATAAGTTCTCGTATAAAAAGTAGCATTGTTTGGCTTAGCAAGATTATTAAAACTCTAGCAAAATAATCTCCTAATTTGGAACGCTCATCCTACTAACGTTTCAGAAAATCCTGGAGATTATAATTTGCAAAATTACCTAGACACCCTTCCTAATACCCACGTTCTATTATAAATCCATAGTATGATGTAAACGTGTTCCCCTTGGCCAAGTATTCCCAAAATTATGTTTGAAACTTGACATGGTTGTCGATACAGAAAAACAGTAAAGGGTGTTTGGTTTGTATGCAATTTGCAGAAAACTAATAACACATAAACTTTGTATAAACGAAGTAATATTATTGAAGTATGAATGATGATTTACAACGTCTATACTGCCTCTCTATTTATATGTTGTGAAACGGTACAATAGAATAGGTATAACGTTTCACCATTACCCTAAAAGAGGCGTATATATCCTAAACGACACAATAGTTTACAGAGAAACCATTTTGACCCGTTTGGCCCAAGCCCAATCAAACTTCCAGGCTTTGCCAAAACTAACAAACTAATATACGATATTCTATCCTATGTATCTTTACAGTACATAATAATGTTTACAAAGCAACTTTACAGAAGTCTTTTAAACATTAAAACCAACATTGTCCCCCTTAATGTGTAAAGACTTCAAACGCCCATCTTTTCTTGTGAATCCTTCTTGTCCATCCATGTATCCTTGTTGCCATACGTGTTGAGAACTTGTGCATTTCCTTCTTGTGACCACTGCCCATTCGACCCTTCTTCAACCTTTGGGGTCTTCACATAGCCTTCCTTCTTGGCCATCACAAATTTGTCTTTGCCTCGGGCTCGTAATGTAGTCTCGAAATAACACCGTACTAAGTCAATGTTTCTCTTGTAACATTCTTTTAGTTCCTCATCATGTTCTCGTTCTAGTCCGTGTATAAGTGCAACATCTCCCCATTTGTTTCCAAAAGAAACTCCAAGATAGCCTCCTAGACTACCTATTATCTTATAAAGACCAAGTAAATCGATCTTTATACCATTGATGACGGGGGGCAAGGGATCCACCATGATTCGACCAAGATAAACTTGGTAGAACCATTTTAACATCTCTTCAAAGTGTTTGCTTAAAACATTCCAATTTTGTATACTAGATTGTCATCTTCATCATGATTAAAATGAAATAAATTTCTTAAATGAATTAACCTTCATGGTGTAAAGAGTTCCATTCATGCTTAAGAATTCATCATCCAAGTAATCATGGATCATTCCATCCTTCCATTCGAGATCTTCCAAGCCTTTAATGTTCATGCAAGTTTCCTTTGGATCGATTGATTCATAGTAATCTTCCAAATACTTGTCGTGTTCCTTAGCCATCGAACTTGACTCTCCTACGACCTTCTTTCCTTCGTACCCCATCTCTTCATCATCAAACATGCATGTAAGAGACTTTGCATTCGTCGTCTTCATAAGTCACTTCGAAGCCTTGTGCCAAAAGTTGCTTGGCGCTAAGCACGTTCAAACTTGCCTCCGGTGTATATGAAACACATGGAATTATCATCTTCTTTTCATTTGTTTCAAAAATGGCCTCGCCTACACCATATGAGAAAATAATTTTTTTCTCATCTTCTTCATTTCCTTCCATTAAAAACCTTGGTTTGATTCTCCTAAACAATGATTTTGTAGGACACATATGATTATTGTATGTGTCGCTTATGTACCACACATGGTTCCAGTTTGCGTAATCCGTCCCTTTGATCATGTGGGTTGTCTTAACATGGACTTGTTCAGGGTACTTTGTTTCTTCAACATGTTTCTGCTTTCCATTCGAAAAATTGTCTGGTTTGTCTTGACACTTCCAAAAATAATGTCCGCGCTTTCTACAGGCGTAGCATCTCGCTCTTCTTTCTTTCTTAGTCACTGCCTCCTCGTATCCCTTTGAAGCATTATGCGCTTCAATTTCAAACAGCCTTTTTTTGAGTAATTCTTTTGTTTCCAACGAAATCCTCCTTCTTGGTTTGTATGGTAACAAACCACTTGTACTTGGCTTTTCCCATGGATTTTGTTCCTGTCTCTGATGCCACTGATGTAAATGTGTTCCCCTTGGCCAAGTATTCCTAGAATTATGTTTGAAACTTGACATGGTTGTCGATACGTAAAACAAAGAAAGGGTGTTTGGTTTGTATGCAATTTGCACAAAAGTAATAATACGTAAACTTTGTATAAACGAAGTAATATTATTGAAGTATGAATGATGATTTACAACGTCTATACTGCCTCTCTATTTATATGTTGTGAAACGGTATAATAGAATAGGTATAACGTTTCACCATTACTCTAAAAGAGGCGTATATATCCTAAACGACACAATGGTTTACAGAGAAACCATTTTGACCTGTTTGGCCCAAGCCCAATCAAACTTCTAGGCTTTGCCAAAACTTACAAACTAATATAGGTATCTTTACAGTATATAATAATGTTTACAAAGCAATTTTACAGAAGTCTTTTAAACATTAAAACCAACATAGTAACCCTAGCAATCTTTCATCTTTCACAGCCTCAAATGTAGAACTCAATCACTCAATTTGTTGGTGGATCAACCGTCTGCACTTGTTGGAGCCACTTGTGGTAAGTACGTACCATGTTATATATACTAGCATTCTGTTTTTTTTAATTGCATGATCTTTTTTTTCTTCGCCGGTGATAAGTATTGGTCTCAGAACTCAAATAGTCAAATCCATTATTAGCCTAGTACTTGTTTTGCATATCATGTAGCTTTTATGTTCTTGTTGCATTATTTATGAAAAGTGTGAGTCGCTCATTTATTATACCGCATGATCAAAGATGTATAGCCTAATGAAGCTTGAAACCGTAGAATTCATTGGATTATACGAACTTGGAAAGATGTTAGAGTTATGCTATATTAAGGGCTTAAGGATTATTTAGTTTTATCCAACACAATAACGTAATACAATACACGTCTGATATCTTGATCACGAAAACATCTACTTCATCTAATGCAGGTATAGCCAATACAATACACGTCTTATTATTATTCGCTTCTTTTATAAATTCAGTTGGTTTGGATGACATGTGTTAACTGATATTTTTCTATACACGTGAGAGTAGTGCTATAAAATATTGGAGTAATTAATGTATACGGGTAATTACTGAATAAGATGCATTTCTAGAGTTTGTGTTATATGTGCTTGTTTTCGACATGGGTAAGGTGCATTGATTTAAGTTTATGATAAAAATTATATGTGATATTATTAGTAATGCTCAAGATTTTGTAGCTAGAGGATGCTTGATCACCTATCTCATTACTATTGGGTTAATCCCAATCGACCCAACCCAGCGACCCAAGTCAACACCCATTATGACCCGTCAACAAAAGTCAACCATACGAAAAGTCAAAGAAGCGCTTACACAAGGTTACTGAATAGCTACTTAGCAGCTATAAATAATCGCTCATATGCAAGAACCGACACAATGGTTCTATATACCGTTTCCTTATGTATAAATACTTAGAAACTCTGTAACAAACATATGATGATAGATTTTGTACAATATGACTGAAATAATAAGAAAAGTCTTTTGATTCAAATCGTTTATTTGTTATTTGGTATATCGTTGATTAAAGATCCGTAAAACTGTGCCAACAATTGGTATCAGAGCCTGAATCATCATATACCATTTACGTTTTGTTTTAAGAATCAATAAGAACCCAAAACAGTTTCGAAAAAAAATTTTCTGCAAAATTAACTTGAACATAAATCAAGTTATCATTTTTGTGTTCTAAACGTTCGTCGCATCTAGGGGAACAATCACACAAGTGATTACTCCAAACCCGGCAACAAACTTATTTGCAACTTTTTCATCGAAACTGATTTTTATCCACATAGGATTAGAAACGAATTAAAACTCGTTTATACATATTGATTCAAACAAACTAAACGAAGTCATCATCTAGGGCAAAAATCAAAGATTCAATTTAGAACAAACACACCTGTTCTTAAACGGAATCAAAACCAGAAGGATCAATTGAAAACCCCAATTGATTCATAAGCAAACTCCAATCGTAAAAATACTCTCGGATCAGAAAACCCCCAAATAAACCGAAACCCTAGGTTTCAAATTGAAGGGTTAACAATGCTCGTAAAAGGAACACCACACCGGAGATAGAAGAAAGGACGGTCAAAAAACCACAGCCATCAAAGGCCGGTCAACCGCCAGATTTATTGGAGGAAGAAGAAGATCAACAATAATCTTCTTTTAGAGAGAGAGAGAGAGACTGATAATATTACTGTCTCAGAAAAAAGAAAGAGTACGCGTGGGTTTTATCTCAAAAAAAGGGGGAGATAAAAAGGGTTATAAGTGAACGCGTGTACAGATAAGGGCCACATACAGGATTTTATTTTAGTTAAGGCATCGGGTTAAACCATCAACCCCTCCAGGTTCCAAAGATTTCAAAACCATTTTATTTTACTTTATATATTTTGATATATATTGTTTTAGTTTTTGATAAGTTATTTTAAAAAATTATTAAAATCTTATCATATTTTGGATAGTATATTAACCTAGTATACTGATCTGGAATAACATTTAAAGTGGAAGTAACTTTAGGTTATTCGCTTTTTTTAAAAATATATAATCTCCGAAGATAGTTTTTGATTTAAAAATCAGTCCTATAAAGTTTTATACCCTATAAGGAAAAATAAAACATTTTTACAACACACCTCGTGTTAGATTTTTGGAGATATTTTTTATTGTCAAAAAATTTAAATTATGACGAAAGGAAGTGGAAATAAGGAACCTAGTACTAATATTACAAATATTACACCCCAATTTCAACGCCCAATCCTAAAGCCCGCGAATTACTCTTTATGGGCAATTCGAATGCAAATCATTCTCGAAGCGAATGGTTTATGGGAAACAATAGAGCCGACTAAATCGACTCAACCCGATAAGAAAAATATGATCATCCCGAATTAAGGAAGATCACAACAATGAAGGTGGAAATAACTCAAGAACCCGATCAACTGACTTAAGGAAGATCACAACATAAAGGTGGAAATAATCAAGAAAACATGATCAACCCGGACTTAAGGAAGATCGTAACAACAAAGGTGGAAATAACCGAAAAAACATGATCAACCCGAAATAAGGAAGATCACAACAACATAAAGGTGGAAATAACCAAGAAAACATGATCAACCCGGACTTAAGGAAGATCGTAACAACAAAGGTGGAAATAACTGGAAAACATGATCAACCTAGAAATAAGGAAGATCACAACAACAAAGGTGGAAATAACTGGAAGAACATGATCAACATAGACATAATGAAGATCATGTAAGAAAAGGTGGAAATAACCAGATCAACATGGACATAATGAAGATCACGTAAGAAAAGGTGGAAATAACCGGATCAACATGGACATAATGAAGATCACAAAGAAAAGGTGGAAATAACCAAGATCAACGTGGACATAATGAAGATCATGGAAGAAGGTGGAAATAACCAAGGAAAATTGATCTACCGGACATAAGGATGATCACAAAAATTAAAAGCTCGATGGTGGATTTAACCGTAAGATGAATCAAGAAGACTTAAAGACCTACGTCACGGTGATTATGATTAAGGGGAGAATATTGGGTTAATCCCAATCGACCCAACCCAACACCCAAGTCAACACCCATTATGACCCGGTCAACAAAAGTCAACCATACGAAAAGTCAAAGAAGCATACACAACGGTTACGTAAATGAAGCATTACTTAGCAGCTACAAATAATCGCTCATATGCAAGAACCGACACAATGGTTCTATATACCGCTTCCTTATGTATAAATACTTAGAAACTCAGAATAAACATATGATAATGATTTTGTACAATATGACCAAATAATAAGAAAAGTCTTTTGATTCAAATCGTTTATTTGTTATTTGGTATATCGTTGATTAAAGATCCGTAAAAGCGGGCCAACAATTACATTAAAAAGGATATGAAGAACGTTGAGTTAGGATTTGTTATTAGGCATGTCTAGAATGAGTTTTGTCACAAAGTTAGCGATTCCGATTTAGAGGTTTTAGGATTTTTGAGAATGATCTCGATATCGCCCACTATAGGTATGTATTCATTAGGTAGACTCGCTTGACGTCACTTGATTGTTAATCGATCATGCTTTGAATCGCCATGACAAGGAAGAAGTTGTGTAGTCTATTTGAGTGGGGAATCAAACCAAAGACTGGTTTCTATCAATTCTCGATCTTGTAGCAAAAGATGACATCCCAGAGATGTACACTAGGTTTTACTAACCATCAATAAATATGCACATATAGATGTAGAAACAAGTAGTTAAGGTCTATTGACTCTATGCCTGTAAATTTCCATTTAAGCCACAGTGTAATTACAATTTGTGAGAGAGTACTTTAATTTATGCGCTTATCGGAGTATATCATCGCGAGGTTGATTTGCTTATAAGCCCAAAAAAGTGCATAATCATCACCTTTCCAAGTCGTAGATAATCAGTTTTTAGTATTCTAACTCGTAAGCAATCAGTTTTTAGTGTGTGGGTTTCGTGGAATTGGTTATTATTTGGTTTTTTACTGGATTGAAATTACCAAACCGCTTCGGCTATTTATTGTCATTTTGTATGTAAATCACTACATGAATGTAATTTGCTTAACATCGAACGATTTATAATATGATCTTTACAACTATAAACAACAAAAATACATCCAAGCACCACCTCTTGCAACCCATTTTGTTCCAACACATTATCTAATGTGCTACCGATTAAATCATGTGTCGTAAAATTAAATCATGACCATTGTAAGTTTGTGTTATCGCATAATTATTTCTTAGTCGTTAAATGACTAGTTTATGGTATTCGTGATAAGTAATTGTCCTAATTTGGAATCATTAGAATAAAAATACTCGATAATCCCAAAACTAAAGTTTCAAGTTCTAGAGGCAATAACCGGTAGAGACAAAGGTTTCCAAGGGCTAGCACATGACATAATAAGGCCTAAAGATCGACCATTTCAGTTCATACCATCTCAAATTATGAATGATCAAAGATACATGCCATATTTTAAGGTACAAAATTGTATGTTTTTCTAATATAATTTTAACATATCACACCTTTATTAAGACTTAAACTATTTCATTTGTATTTAGGATTGCGTTGGTTGTATAGATGGTACACACATAGGAGCATGTATCCCAGAGAATCAACAAGTGCCTTATATAGGTAGAAAAGGGGTACATACTTTCAACGTTATGGCAACTTGCGATTTTGATATGTGTTTTACTTTTGTATCGGTGGGATGGGAAGGATCAGCACATGATACAAGGGTTTTTATTCACGCCTCAAAGACACCATCAATGAACTTTCCCAAACCACCTAGAGGTAATTATATATATTTATGTAATTATTTCTATGTTAATTGTAGAATTACAATTCACTCATTTTGTTTCTTAACCATTTTACCGTGTAAATACTATTTGGTAGATAAAGGATATCCCGATAGAAACGGATATCTAGTTCCATATTCCAAGACAAGATACCATCAATCTCGGTTTGAATATGAGCCACCAAACAACAAGCAAGAAGCTTTCAACCGCAAGCATTCATCTTTACGGAGTTACATTGAAAGATCATTTGAGTCTTTAAGAAACGATGGAAAATACTTGGTAGAATGCCTAAATTTAGCGTAAACGCATATTGATGTTATTATCGCTACATTTGCTTTACATAACTACATCCATAATAGTTCACAAGAAGACATGATGTTTACGGTGATGGAGGAACATCCGGATTATATACCACGAGACGAACTTCACGATGTTCATAGTCATAACACGAAGAATGAAGACAATTCTGAAGGAGCATCTAATGAGATGAAGCAGATACGTAACGATATTGCTACTTTAATATGGAATGCACAACGTGGCTGATAATTTAACATCATTTTAATTTTGTTGGTATTTTTACATGGCTCTTAGCTTCTCATGCAATGCTACATATTATGATTTTTATCAATAATTTTATTTATTATTTCTATTCCTAATGGGTTATTTATTTATATGTCCAATTATGTCATTTTACACTTTTAATCCACAAATTCAGCTAGTTTGCCAAACATCACTACAAAAAAAATCTATTATTTTAATCTTTTTCAGCATCAGCAACAATATCAGCACCAGCAACAGCAACATCATCAGCTATTGTTGCCAAACATACCCTTAAACCTTTCGCCTTACAAATCAAAGTTTAATTGAATTTTTATTGCCATTTTGACAATATTCGATCCATTAATGCATCATCCAATGGTTGAAAAAAGTTCTCATTCTTCTCATTTTGTATAATATTCTCACTTGATCAACACTCCTAGCAACATAACCCCTTTTGTTGTAGCAATCAAATAATGCATTATTTATGTCCGTATTAATTACACATTACAACAGAGGCATAATAACATCTCTTTCAAGTGTTCATCGATTTGTACCTGCTTAATTTGTTTCGTTTATGTATTAACACGCCTTATATTGCATTTTTCTCTTTGAACCATCAAAATATTAATGGATACAGACAAGCATACAGTGTGTTGCGTGCACAACCAAGCTTTTACGCTAGCCTCGGTTGTGAAAAGAAAATTTGTAACGAGCTAAAATTAAATGAGTAATTAACTAATGTGAAAATCTAGAAATTAAGTTTTCAATCCTACTTGGAGTAAAGGAAGAAGTTGTGTTTTGCTTATAAACCGTGGTGTATATGACATGTATATTGTTGCTTTCTTCTTGGATTGTGCTGTGTTTGGGACGAAACAACCGCAGAAAACAAGGGTGTTTGGGCGAATTTGCAAATGTAAAAGTAAAGAATAAATGCGTAAATTCTATGAATTGTATTGAATTGTATTGATATATTGGAATGAATTGTTTACGTAAATCTTAACCTATATAAACCTAATGAATCGGTACTATGATGAAGAGGAATACCGGTTCATCAAAAGTAATCGACACTAATTCTAACGTTGCAACTCAGAACCGGTTTTATCATAACCGACCCATATACATGTTTCGGTTACGAAATTACATAACATAAATATACACTAAACTACTCTATTCTTTTCTTCTATAACATTAAAGGTCCAACATTCACCCCTAATGTTATAGAATGCAATCGGTCTTCTTTACTTGTCTTTACAACAATGTTGGTTCGTGTCGATGTCATAGTTGAGATGTGACTCTTCTTGCTTGTTGTATTTCCATTTCGTGCATTCTTTCGCAAAGTGTCCATGCTTGCCACATTCATAACATCTGAGCATGCTTTTGTCTTTAGTTCCTTGACTCGTATTTGAATTATTCTTCCATTTCATGCTTTCCTTGCCTTCTTTGTTGAAATCTTTACCTCGCCATTTACCATAAGTTTTGTTGTTTGAACTTGCCATGAGAAGCTTGTCTTGATCATTTGCCTCTAGTATGTCTTGACTCTTAATTCGTTCTCCATAGGCTGTTAACCTTCCAATGGCTTCTTCAAACGACATTTTGTCTAGGTCTTGATATTGTTCTATAGTTGCCACGATCAGTAAAAACTTCTTTGGAACAGAGTTAAGTAGTTTCCTTACTAGCACCTTATCTTCAAAAGTTTCACTAAGTCCTCTAAACTTGGCCTTTATACTACTTAACTTTCCTCCATAGTCACTTACTTTTTTGTTTGGTTTTATCCTTAGCGTCTCTAGTTCACTTCTCAATGTTTGTAGTCGTGTCTTTTGAACAAGATCAGCTCCCAAATGCTTGACTTTGATTGAGTCCCATACTTCCTTTGCGATGAGTATTGTGCAACTTGCATTAAAACATCTTCCGCGGTGATTGGAAGATTATTGCCTTTGATGTGTTTTCTTTCTTCTCATTTGTTGCTATTCCGCCTTTCGCAACTATCATTTCCCATATGCCATATGCCTTCAATATTGTCTCCTTCATCAATGCTCATGTCGTGTAATTTGTTTCGGTCAATTTTGGACTTTCCTAGTTCTCGAACTGATGAATTGTTCGATGTGTTAACATTCGTGTCTCCTTCTACAATGCTTGCTTGCTTGCTTATAATCAGAACCGAGACGGTTTCTGGTTTTCTTGCTCTTGTGTTTGATCAAAAGATCAAATCCCTTACTTGCTACTGGCCAATTTATTAACCAGGTTTTCTTGCTATTTGAACCTAAAAAAGGCTCTAATCTTGCTATTTGAATCTTAAGGCTCGGAGCTTGCTATGAACCTAAGGATTCGGTTTAACTTGCTATGAACCACAAAGGGTTAGGTATAACTTGCTATGAATCGCAAAGGGTTCAAAGATAACTTGCTATGAATCACTAGGATTTGGTTTGGCTTGCTATTTTGTGAAACGAGTTTTTGAAGAATTCGCTTGTCTTGCTATGAATCTAAAAGGAAAATGGTCTTTGCTATTATAATCAATCCGGGGTTTCGCTAATGGAATTTCTATCTTAGCAAAACTTTTCCTAATTTATATGGAGTATTTAGAAAAGTAAAAAGAAAAACCGGTTGATTAGGAAGATGAGACGCGTGCGTTCCTTCCTTCGATTCGTGATTCCAAAATCCTTCCTTCGATCAATTTGTGTTGTTCTTGCTTTTGATTTCGATCAATATCCTTCCTCCTGCTTGGTAAATAGATTTCCAAATAGAAGTTGTTTTCTTCTATCTTTCTTTGATTGATTCCCGAAACGTTCTTGCTCTTGATACCAATTGTTGCTCTCTTCTTGATTGTATGTGTTTGGGATGTAAAACAACCGCAGAAAACAAGGGTGTTTGGGCGAGAACTTGCAATGAAAAAGTAAAGAGTAAATGCATAAATTCTATGAATTGTATTGAATTGTATTGATATATTGGAATGAATTTGTGAAAACTAGAAGGGGGTTGGATAGTTTTGCGATTTTAAGTTAGTTTCAAAAACTTTTAGATTCGATAATATGAGATCGTATGGATGTAGAGAAAGTATAGATCTAATGATAAAGCAAGTAAATAAAGTAAAGCAAAATGATGAAATGACACAACCGATTTATAGTGGTTCTGCTACAAGGACACCTTCCTTGCTCTACTCCACTCCCGAGTCACCTACTCGAGAGTTCAAGCACTATGTCAACAAACTCCTTCAACTTGGCGGAGAAGCCTTCACAACGTTGCTTACACCTTTTCCGGTACAAAGCTAAATACCGAGTCCGTAACACGGTGGACCAAACCAACACGACTATTACACAATAAATATGTGAAATATCAAATACAAGATCTTCGCTACGTAAATATTATGGAGGAACAAATCAATCAAGGACCCCTTGCTTGGATGACTTGTAGAATGCTCGTGATCTCGCCTTAGAAGGACCTATATGAGAATCACTAAAGAAAGAAAGAAGGAAGAACTCTCTAGATCAAGTGATCTTTTGTTAAAAGAGAATGAGAGTATATGAGAGAATTAGTAAGAAGAGGGTGAGTTAGAATGAAGAAATGGCTCTCATTTATAGGCAATTTCGCCACTTTGTTCTCGGATCCCACGGATCCCTCCCACAAGGGATCCGTCTAGTGTAAACCTAGGGATCCGTGGGACGCTCCTCTTGCCCATGGGTTTTGGTTATGGGTCATGGGTTATGGGTTGGTCCATGGGTATTCCTTTAGATTCAGTGTATCTAATGAATACATTGTATCTAATCAAATGGGTATGGGTCAATGTGTTATGGTTATGATCCATGAGTTGTGGTTTTTACCCATCCTAATAAACTATTACAACAAATGATTAATTACAACATTTTGTATTTAAATGGCTATATGTAAATGCTTTACAAAAATAACATGTATCCTTATAACTGTACTTAGAATAACATTATATTTGTTATCAACAAAACACAAAGAGATCGCAAAATATTAATAAACGTTTTTACGGTTTATTTGTATTAACAAAATTGTTTACAGAAATCTTAACCTATATAAACCTAATGAATAGGTACTATGATGAAGAGGAATACTGGTTCATCAAAAGTAATCGACACACTAATTCTAACCGTTGCAATCCTGTAACCGGTTTTATCATAACCCAACCCATATATATGTTTCGGTTTACATAATTACATAACATAAATATACACTAAACTACCCTATTCTTTTCTTCTATAACATTAAGGTCCAACAATGTATAGGTTGAGATTAATATTATGTTGTTGGGTTGTTTATGATGAATTTTGTTGATGTGCAAAACTTCCGTAACAAAAACTTTACGAAAGTCCAATAATTAATATAAGCAATCTGAGAAACTTATGTTATGTATGACAATGGAAAATAATACTTTCTATTAAAAGTCAACCATGACCTTCTCAAATAGTCAGGATATGTTCTTTATATAGAAAAAAGGTAATATTCATAACTGTAGTTCACAACACTTTATAAGCTGATGGTATGGGTATGTTTGGCAAAACTAGCTATAAGTCAGATATCGTAAGTCAGAATCAGAAGTCGTATCGTTAACCGCAAAACTCATAACATGAGCTACAAGTCGTATCTTTTTAATAAAAGTGTTTGGTAAGTTAGTATTAAATGTAATTATAAGATGTAAAATGACGTAAAAGGACATATACATAATTATAAACAAATGTTTAGAGGTATATCAAGAATTTAAAGTTTTAATACCCAAAATGTTTAAAAGCTTCATGAATCACTTTTCATTTAGGAGCTATTTGTTTGAAATAAAAGCTTGAAGTTAATGCATCCAAACGTATCCAAACGAGCTATTTATTTTGAAGAGATTATTTTATAACAAAAAGCTAATACCCCAAATAAAGCTCTTGCCAAACAGGCCCCATGGTTTTTGAGAACCATGCTTGAAAACACCATTTTGTTCAATTTCTTACCCATTTAAAGATACAAACAAAACTACAAAAACACAAAATCATTGCGAAACAATCCCCTTATTAACATAAAAACTATAAGCTTATGATGTTGCACTTATAATTCATAATCTTTGTTCAACTGTTTGAAAGCCATCAAAATGGCATTTAGGATTCAAAACCAAAATATTTGACCAAAAACCATGTTTCAAAATCACCAATTTGCCATGTCAGCTAAAATATGTGTACAAAAGTACTAGATATTAAATTTTTGTGTTCCTAAACACCTTGAAGATACTGACTTCCATTTTTGTTTTGACGTCTCGCATAACGTTTCATTATAACATGGACATCGGCTCACAGAGTCGATGCCTAAAATTTAAAATAGAAAATATAAACATCATGTTTACATTACTCAACTCTCCCGACCCATCTTGATACCTTTCGAATCTTGACAAGTCGCATAAAAGCAATTAGGCAGCCATCTTGAACTTACCTCATGTACTTTAGTTTCGAATAACGATACGGTTTAGCAATGTTGGAAATTTAGTTCAATTGAGGGATATGATCATACTTGAAATGGGTTTGGAGGTACAGATGTACACCATTAAGTCCCAGTTACCACGACTCTAATAGTAGTTTGAGTTACTACTACAAGTACTAATGTTAAGACTCGCCGTGCATAATTACTACGCTAGTACTAATGTTAACACTAACGCACTTCACTACCACCCACCACCACCGGCGTTGGGTGGCGGCGGTCATGGTGGTGGGTGGTCGGCGGTGGTGGTTGGTTGTGGTGGTGAGTTGCGGTGGTGGTTGGTTATAGTGGGTGGTGGTGGTGGGTGGCGGTGGTGGTGGTGATGGTGATTGGTGGCCGCCCATCGCTATACCAAAGAACCACCACCGCACTTCACTATCACCACCAACCAAAGATCAAGAATCATCACCATCCACCACCACCGCGCTGGGGGCGGCGGTGAGTGGCGGGTGGTGGTGGTTGGTTAGTGGTGGTCGATGGTCGTCTTTGGTAGTGAGTCGGTGGTGGTGAGTTGCGGTGGTGGTTGGTTATGGTGGGTGAGTGGTGGTGGGTGGCGGTGGTGAGTGGTGGCGGTGATTGGTGGTGGTTGGTGGTGGTGGTGGTGGTGGTGGTGGTGGTGGTCGGTGGTTAGTGATGGTGGGTGGCGGTGGTGATTGGTGGTGGTTAGTGGTGGTGGTGGGCGGTTGTGAGCGGTGAGTGGTGGTGGTGAGTGGCGGTCTTTGAGTGGTGATGGTGGGACCAACGATGTAATTTTTTGGAAAATGATTGGGATGACTACTTCACATGAATAATTATATGCCTACTCCATTCATTGTTGAACACTTGGATTCCACTATCTCTTTCTTCTCACATATACCATTGATTTTGCCACATGTATCAAGATCCTTGTTAGGCATAAAATTAGGCATACCAATTAGGTATGCCAATCACTACTCTTTTTTTTACTGAGATTATGAATTGAGGACCAACGATGTAATTTTTTAAACTAAGATTATGTATTGAGGACCAACAAAGAAACTTTTTTAAACTGTCATTATGTATTGAGGACCAATAATGCAATTTTTTTTAACTACATTTATATTAATTAGTCATAAAAAACTGAAATTCAAAGTTCATTGGTCATGACATATAACTAATAAAAAGTAGGTTAGTCATAGTGGGTGGCGGTGGTGATTGGTGGTGGTGGTGGGCGGTGGTGATGGTGGCGGTGAGTGGTGGTGGTGAGTGGCGGTAGTGGTGGGTGGTGGCAATGGGTGGCGGTCTTGAGTGGTGGTGGTGGGACCAACGGTGTAATTTTTTAACCGAGATTATGAATCGAGGACCAACAGTGTAATTTTTAAAGAGCTAATAACCTATTAAAGACTATACTTGTAAAATTAAGCGATTCTGCGTATAACTAAAAAATAATTTTTTATACATTAATGTTGACCTTTTGTCTTTTTAAGTATTATGACCATTTTACCCTTTGAAAAATATTTCAAAAAAAAAGAATTTAGAAAAAATTCGTAAAATTTTTTAATCTATAAAAAATACATTTCGAAAAAAAATTCTAAAAACACATTTCGAAAAGAAAAAAAAAACGAAAAAAAGTGTTTCAAAAAAATCGAAAAAAAATTTGAACAAATATTTCAAAAAAGTTTTTCAAAAAAAATTCAAAAAATATTTTGGAAAAAAATTTAAAAAGTATTTGAAAAAATTCGTAGAAGGTAAAATGGTTATAATATGGTCATAATACTTAAATAAAGACAAAAATGTCAACATTAATGTTTAAAGAGTTATTTTTACAGTTACTACGCAGAACTACTATTCTCGACAAGATATAGTCTTTAAAAGGTTATAAACCCTTTTTAAACCTGGGATTATGTATTGAGGACCAACAAAGTAACTTTTTAAACTATCATTATGTATTGAGGACCAACAATGCATTTTTTTTAACTGCCATTTATATTGATTAGTCATAAAAACTGAAATTGAAAGTTCATTAGCCATGACATATACTTAAAAAGTAGGTTAGTGATAGTGGAACAAATAGAATAGTAGATTACTCATTTGTGGACTTAACCCTTTTTTAACGGTTTAGATGGACTTATGCAAGTTCTGTCACTAAAACATGTTCTGAAAAGAGTGAACTAAAGATTAGGACCTACAAAGAAGGACTCGTAATAATATCAGGATACAATTCGATCTATTGCTAAATTGAAGTAAAGATTTTGCCAATAAAATAGGAATAGATATGTTTCCTCTTAGCTCACGTCTACAATATATATAATGCAACACGAGAAACAACAAACATCGTAAAAATATACTATATACCCTTTTCCTCTGTTTGTGAGAAACCTATACACCAATATGGCGTTTCAAAGTTTCCGCAGATGCCGTCCACTTCATCGCTGTTATCTGTGTATCGCATCAATGACAACATCAATCATGCTCTTCCGCACTATGTTTGATCAGCTTGTCCCGCCACAAGTACGGTTACATAATTGACGGTGTCAAATACTACTGGAAACCTAAGACGCCGTCCAAAGTGACTTTCGTTATCGAGGCCAACCCCTTAAACGATATGTTCTATGCAGCGAAATCTACCTTACCAGAATCAGCACAGATTCAAGCGTCTCAGGTGACTAGCTTTCTAGTTTTTATAGAATTTGTTTGTCTAAACTTATAAAATATTGACTAATGATGCTAACATAAATTTACAGGATTACAAAATCCGAGAAAGAAGACCAGATTAACGTCAGCCTTGGGGAACAAGTGGAGATGGTAGATTCGTTTGAAGGAATTCCGATTACATGGAATTATTACAGTAAGCAGGAACAGCACAAGGCAGACGGTGAAAGCTATATGGTCGAGAGAAAATCTGTAGAGCTAACATTTGACAAAAATTACAAAGATGCTATATTTACTTCTTACTTGCCTTCAATAATAAATAAATCTCAAGAGATAAAAAACCAGAAGAAAATCGTGCAGCTTCATACCCTACAAACTAGGTATCCAGGAGAACCACCTATAAAGCAAGCCATGAAATTGGACCATCCGTCAACTTTCGACACATTGGCCATGGATCCTAAGCTAAAGAAGTCGATTATTGATGATTTGGATCTGTTTGTAAAGAGGAGGGATTTTATAAGAAAGTAGGGAAGGCGTGGAAGCGAGGGTATCTATTATACGGTCCGCTGGGACAGGGAAATCGAGCTTGATTGCTGCCATGGCCAATTACCTTAAGTTTGACATATATGATATACAGTTATCGAATGTTAAGGACGATTCAAGCTTGAAAGATATTTTGTTACGTACATCGAATCGATCCATACTGGTGATTGAAGATGTTGATTGTAGCGTAAAGCTTCCAAATCGAATCGATCCATACAATGGATCGATTCGTCATGATGATCCCAAGGTTTGTACTAAAAACCTTTTTTCTATTGTTTTGATACTCCTGATGGTTTTATCATAATCAGGCATTTGAATGACCAAAGTCCCAAACATAGGCATTATGTGTTTTTAAAGGAGTTTAGTATGGTATAGCACCCTTGCTTCTAATAGATGGCTTTCTAACCTTCCTTATACTATTCCTTGAGAAAGTGATTGCCGCATCCTCTATATTTGCATTAAGCAGGATGCTACTTTCTTCTCGGTTTTCGAGATCGATTGACTTCCATTGACCTGATAGAGTCATCTTCTTCGATAAGCGGGTTTACATCCGCCCTAGAAGCTACTACTTACGCCTCTCTAGGCTTCACTGTCGCTCATGACTGGTATATGGATCTCTATGTAGTGGTCGGCCTTCTAGAAGCTTTGCCAGAAGCAACTAATCGCTTCCGAATGCCCCTTTTCGCTACTAGGAGAGTCGCTAGCTTGCTTCAGCTTGCTGGGTCCTATTCATTAAAAGACCATTTCATCTATTAACTTCGTTTCTCAAACCGTCCCCTCGCTTCCGATAGATGGCTTTCTAAACGGCCTAAGACTATTCCTTTCGTGAATTTTGAAGGCTTTGGACCAACCGGGGAACAAGTATTGCGACATACTCACAACCTGCATGCAATTGATTATTTTACCGTATGAAAATCTGTAGTGATATCACAAGATATGATTTTATATATTTTATTGTTTTGATCGATTCATCTATTTTTTCCTTCCAAAATATGGTAGTTAAGAGTCTTTGCAATGAATATCAGAAAGCAGATTTTTTTAAATACTTTTATTTGTGTCATTTAACGCACAATGAAGTTGAAACTTTTATCGCAATCAGTTTGATATTTTACCGTTGTTATTTTGGTAGTTCTCTTTATCAGGCCTTTTAAATTCCATAGACGGGATGTGGTCTTGTTGTTGGGATGAACGCATCATAATATTTACAACAAACCACAAAGAAAAACTGGACCCAGCGTTGTTACGACCAGGACGTATGGATGTGCACATTCACATGTCATACTTGACATTTGGTGGATTCAAGACACTAGCAGCTAACTACCTCAACATTCATGACCACCATTGGAGATTTAGGGAAATCAAAGAGTTGATTGAATGCAAGAAGGTGACACCAGCACAGGTGGCTGAGGAACTCATGAAGTCTGACAATGTGGAGGTTGTACTAGAAGGGCTTACAAAGTTTTTAAAACGTAAGAGGAAGGAGGCAGATAAAACTGATGATCAGGTAATCGAGATTGATAATGACAATGAAGTTCCTGAGGCTAAACGGCCAAAACTAAATCATGATTCAAGAATCATATGGACCAATGATGAGGGGGGCGAGTTTGTTGAAGAAGACTGTTGAAGTTTCTTAAACTACATGTCCTAAGTAAACTGTTATGTCAATTTTTTTTATTTTTTTTTTTTTTTTTTTTTTTAATTAAATGCAGATCAACTTGGTCATGTTTGGCAAAATTAATGAAACAAGACTCCTTATGGTGATATTTTTTACACTTTGCATAATACAATTATAAATTATCCGCACTCTTGTGCTAACTTAATTACCACACAATAGTCTTTTGCCGCTTTAATAATATAATATATTTTTGATTTATTCGTCAAAAGCCATTTAATAATTGCAACTGGTTTTTTCAAAATCGAAATGCAATTTATTAATATCAAATTTGATTGAAGAAGGTTAGGCTAATATATCATGCTAACATGAAATTTAGATTGTTATAATTCAGTGTAGATTATTCTAAACTTCTGTAGTTCTGTATAGATCCTTAAAGCCAGCAACTTTGTTTCTATAAGTAATGCAGAATAGTAAAATTCAACAACGCCATCGAGGTTAAAGACTTACATCTAATTTTTGGGGAGCTTGAATTTCTTATGTGACATGTGATTGAGTCATAACAGATCTAAATATATTCGTCTAGTTTATAATCACATCCCAATATATATTAGGCTATCTTGAGATTTACTTCTAGGTTAGTTAATAGTAATAAAATCCAGACCATCATGAATACAATTCAGCGCGTTGGATCAAATAGACTTTCAGATTTCACTCCTATATGTTTATTAGGCTGATTATGTCAAGTCGTGTAGGGCAAAGCCCAAGAGAGTGAACAGCTTGAATGCTTGATACACGGTTTGTATTT
>CM040241.1:274630176-275111435 GCA_022545495.1 Chrysanthemum lavandulifolium
CATATTGACAAGCTAATTTGGGGCATCTAAAAATTTGATAAAAATCTGAAAAAATGCTAATAAGAAATAAGACCAGCTGAAGTTATTGAACCCACAATTTCACTTAGATTGGCTCAGAAATGAGTCCAAGAAAATTCACCCTAGTTAGGCTCAAATGGATTTTTCAATATTGACTTTTGAAATGATTTGAAAGGTTTGACTTATATTAACTTAGCAACTAATTTTAAGGACTTAGATTGATATAATAAGGTGAAATGAGACTACTTCAAGTTGTATCTATGAATTATGAACACAAAATAAGCTTTTGATTCTCCAAAATCCAACAGTTAAGTGCCTAAAACAGATGAAAGTGGAATTTGACTTTGAGCCTATAAGAAGCACAAGTTTATGATCGCAATGAGCTCAAATGAGCTAAACAAACCTAAACTAACAAGTTTCTACCATCGAGCAAACCTTAAATGTATGATTTGACAAAAATCCAAACACCACTTTTTCCACTGATATGCACTTTTTAAACTAAAAACCACCTTATTAGCTTAAGCTATCCTTGACACTTAATCTAGATATGCTAATTACAACTACTGAATAGGTTCAGGCCATCAATGAACACAGATACAAACACAAGCATAGTATGCAAATTGAACTAAAA
This sequence comes from Chrysanthemum lavandulifolium, assembly GCA_022545495.1. Lineage (NCBI taxonomy): Eukaryota > Viridiplantae > Streptophyta > Magnoliopsida > Asterales > Asteraceae > Chrysanthemum > Chrysanthemum lavandulifolium. The sequence goes on from CM040241.1 coordinate 274,630,826, forward strand.
ATGAAAAGGAAATAAACAAAACTCACAAGTATCCAACTGATATTGCAGCTTCAAACCAGAACCATAACTACTCTATCCTAAGCTAATCCAACCCAATATCAACTTTGCATCAACCCATTCCATTTCCAAACTGCTTGAACCACAATTTCACTTCACGCTTGACTTTAGTTGACCATTTCACAAAGTTGCTTGAAAATTAATTACAAGCTTACAAAAGGTTATAAAGAGTTTAAATAACTTGTTTGAGCTTAAAAATAAGCTATCGAAAGCTTAAACATAAGAAATTGAGACTGAATTTTCAACAAGAACATGAAACATGAAACTTATATAAAAACTTGGATTGATACTCAACAACACACTACAATGATGAATTAACTTAAATGTGATACAGAGAAAAGCGAAATTACAACATTTTTATTTAAACTAAAACATTTATTTAAAAAACGACATTAAGGAAAATCTATAAACTAACTACTACTCTTTCATTCTCCTCTTGCTTCCTTTTTATACCCAAACCGCTTTCTCTCATCTCGAGTGAATCCCACTTGAAATCAAGACCATTGGATAGCTAGAAGTCATCTTGGCCCTTGATTGCATTTTATGGAAAATTCTTTTGACAGCTTGGGGTTGAGTGTTAAGGGATGAAGCATTAAATGCTTATTTGGATTGTTAGAGAGGGGGGAACAAGTTGAGTGGGTGATGAATGGGGATGGGGTGCTTGAGTGTTGTAGGTTCACAGAGGGATGATAGTGAAAAGGAGGGAACCCGTGAGGGTTTTACCTTCTTTGACCGGGTGTTAAATATTAAAAGGGGAGGTCAAAATGCAGGGCCAAATGGAATGGCAGGGTCCAAGTAAATGGCGGTGGTCCAAATGGGTGTTTAAGCTTAATAATAACAAGGACCTTATGTGTAATTTCAAAATCAAGGGACCAAATCGCCAATATCACAAAGTTGTTTCAAGGGACCAAAAGTGACAAGCTTCCATAGTACAAGGACCAAACTTGACAATTTCTAATTTTCAAGGGCCATTTTGCCAAATTTGAAACTCGAGGACCAAACTTGTAATTTCTCAAAACTTTTGACATTTTTCACCAAAGGACTAATTTTGACAAGTTATGATTTTAAAAGGACCTTTGGTGATTTTTCTTTGAAATTAGGACTCGTGGACTATTTCGACAATTTTAGAAACTTGGGGACCTAAACCGCCAATTATGCAAACTTAGCTCATTTCATCCGATTTTGAACATTTTGCATCCGAAACATATAAAATGCAATTTTGGAATATTTTCAAGATTTTGATGCATTTCGAGCATTTTAAACGTTTTGCGCTCAGATTGATTAAAAATGATGAGTATTTACACACTCATCAATCCCCCACTAAACTATTGCTAGTCCCTAGCAATCTTTTGAGAAAAACTTAATGGATTTGAATCTCTTTACCAAAAGCCATTACTTCGGAGTAGCCAAATGTTTCAGCTCAAGTAAGAACTATGGTACACCGATAACCATGTGATTTTGAGCAAACCACCGCCTTTCAACGGATTTGACTTGTCTTTACCGAAGCCGCTTGCTTTTGGACTAGCCAACTCTTAGATAAAATATCTATCTTTGGTGAGTCGATTACCAATTATGGTTTTCCAACGCGCTTTACCACAAGCCATAAACTTGCGGGCTAGCCAACTCTTCACTTTTAAGGATATGGTGAATAATACCATACAATTTTGGGCAAATTGCAAGCCGTCAACGGATTTGAGATATCTTTACCAAGATCCGCTTGCTCTGGATTAGCCAATCCTTTTGTTTATTAGACATGGCGGATCGATAACCAATTGAGTAAGTGCAAAACACTTACTAAAAAAAAAAAAAAAATTTGGCCAAAACGGGGAATTGGTATAATTATATGATAAAATTGGTGAGAATTCCCCACACTTAGAAATGAATATTGCCCTCAATATTCAAAGTACCGGCAGTTATGCGAAACATAGAACGTAAAAAGGAAATACTACGTCCATTATTTTGAAAGAGATTTTTTTTAGAAAACTTATATATATAACAATGGGGCAACTCCCCACACTAGGTGGTACACGGGTGAAACCCATGTTTAGCTCTTGTTTTTGATTACCGAGTCGCTAGCTTGACTTGACCCGAATTAATTTGTTCATGGGAAGTAAGTGGAAGAGACAATCTCCATCGGACTTTCATTCAAGATGTTTGGACAAACATTTGAAGCACGTGAAAGTTCCACACCGATGAGATATACATAGAACCGCTCAAAATGATAAATGAAAATGCCGGGGTCAAAGATAGTGTCTTCATTCCCGAAGGAGTGAAGATGAAGAGAAATCACTAGATATTTGAGGAAAGGAAGAAAGATTTTTATAACAATCAAGATCCATTCTTCATCCTCAAATGTAGACATATCGGGAGGAAGGGTGAGGGTAGTATCATTAATAGGAAAACTCGTACGATAGAGTACACCTTCCTCCGAGCCAATATCATCCTCAAGATCAAAATAGAAATGATCGTGTTCCGGAGGAGATATGTCATGAGAGAGTTCACCGGAGAACTCTTCATGAAAAGAATCATTCACATGAAGTGAAATTGTGAACTCTTGTTCCATTGTGGGCTCATCACTATCCTCATCCGAGTATCAAAGAGTGGATTCTCAGAATTGAAGTGAATTCAGAGTCGAATTCAAATAGAGGATTGGTGAAAGTAGCTTTGAATGTTTTGGGAACAAAGTGATCAACATTCTCTATTGACCGTTGGGATAAGAAGTGAGTGAACGATCATTATCAAGGGACTTCGGTCTCTCCCGGATCGGCTTCGAAATCAAAGAGACTATCATCACTCGATGAAAGTGGATTGATGTGAGTGAGTTCATCGGAGAACTCCTCAAGAAGATGATCGACATCGATTGTGGAAGTGATGCCTCAACATACTCGATGTCTCCATATGATGCACAATCTTCGCTAAAATCGGAGAAAGTTTCAAAATGATCTTTTGAACACTCAAGAGGGAAAGAGAATCACACATATGGTCGGTTCCCCTCGACGACTCTCGGATTGGGACAAGGTTCTCAACACTAGACTTTATGAATTCGTCCGATTCCTTTTCGTGAACAATGTCAAGATGCTCGTCCCCATGTTCGAGAGTGAGTGGGAATATCGGTGTGATAGCGTTGTTTGAGAATGAATCTCAACTTTGGGATATCAACCGATGAACTTGATGAATCTTTATAGAATGAAGGATATCAAGTGTATCCTCATCATCACCGTCATCGTGAATAAAACGAAATTGAGAGCTAGATCCGCCGCTTTTCTCTTTGCAATTGATTCCCTAATAGATTTTTCAAACGCAATTTGGGAATTTATTTTAGCACCGCTCTTCACCTAACAATTCTTCCATGGATTTTTGATTTGGATTATCTTGGGAATGTTTACATTCCTTCAAATCTTCACTAAATCCAAAAGATCAAGGAGAAGATTTTGAAAAGTGGATCAGGTGAGGTGGTGCCCGATTCACTTGGCACCGTAGAGGTTGGTCATGATATGAAGAGTCGAATTGTTACAAGGAAATGGATTCCTTGTTTGACAATCGAGCTAAAGTGAGGACCTCCACAATACTCACAACAAGAAACCGATGTGGCCGTGAGTCATATGTGTGGTAGTCATAATTGTTATCGTGAACCCGCTCATAGACAAGCGTGTTTCCGATTGACAATCGAATCGAGTGTGAACCACCACAAGACTACAACAAGAAACTTCTTGAGTCTCACAAAGGTGGTAGTCGATGGAATAAATCGGTTGTGTTATGGTAGGAATAGGGATCCGGTTATAGATGCACCCGCTTCCGATTCCACCATGCTACAACCGGGGCAATTGCCACCATTATAAGGACCATTACACCATTGACAACCAAGAGGGTGAGGATAAGACATAGAAAGAATCAAATGTTTTCGAGGGTAGGGATGAAGAATCAAAGATGTGAGAGGGTAAAGATGGATATTTTTGGATTTTTGGATAAACATTTTGTAAAATAAGAAAGAAAATCTTTTGGTTTTTGATTTATATATATGTAGAAACAAAAGAAAATATTTTTGTGTTTTATATGTTTTAAGATGTTTTTGGATTTTTGGATTTTTATAAGAAAATATAGATATATAGATGGTATGAACAAGGAGTGAATATTCAAATCACTAACTGCTAAACATAAGATAATTAGCACAACTCAAGCAATGGCTAAAATTTGATCCGTGCCAAACCGTCAAGTTTTCTCACACAAGCCGGCCACTTGTGAATGGCCGACCGTAAGAAACTTCAAACAGTTTAAACACGAATGCAATGAAGATCAGAGGAGTATAGTGTTTCCCCGGGTCGTTATGTCCTAGTGAGCTATGCAATGGATCACCAAACGTATAGTGATCGAGAGATTTGAACAGAAAAAGGGATTTGTGATTATTATAACTACAGAAAAAGTACATAAACTAAAGGGGCTTAAATGCAAATTAAAGAGAATTAAAAAGATAAAAAATATTAAATAAACGCTATCACTATATTTAAAATGATGTTTTAGATTTTATGTTTTTATAAAACGAATTAAAACTACGCGACGTATAAAATGAAAATGTGAAACTTACACAATATTAATCCTAAAATATGAAATGACATTTTACAAACCTAATGATAAAAAAATTCTTAGAAAAAGAAAATTATTTTTACAACTATTATTCTAATTATTATAAATTAAAACTATTTTTAACTATTTAATAATAACCTAAAATACAAGAAAATATGAAATAAAGCTAGAAAAATAAAATTATGACTTAGAAAAATCTAAAATATCAAAAGAGAGTTTTCAAAACTATTTTTATATTTTTCCGATTATTTTCTATTTTCTAGGAATTAAAACTATTTAAAACTACTTAAATTATTTAAAAATACAAATTTAACTAAGAAAAATATAGAAAATATTTTTTGACTTTTATATTTATCTTAACTTAAAAAAATGAAAAATTATTTTTTGAAACTTTCTTAATTAATTGTATTAAATGCTAATTAAAAGTCTTGAAAACTAATTTAAATAGGAAAAATAGCAAACCGACTAGGAAAAATATGAAAATTCAAGAAAAGTCTAAAATAATATTTAGAATCTAGGAAAATATAAAAACAGGTGTTGTGTGGTGGAATATGAAAATGAAGGATAAGTGCTTAAGAATAAGACTTGAAATAAGCAAATGAACACCAATAAGCTCCAACTCGAACACGTAAGCTTTATTATGTTAAAACTACTTGAAAACAACTTACTTCAACTATCCTAAACCTATAAATAGCAGACTACAAAGATTTGAGTGTTTAGAGCTTAATGTTCTAAAACAGTTTTGGGGGGCTACTTTGAGCTTAAGCACAAGACATTCAATAAGCTGTAACTTAAAAACAGATGAAGGAGCCTAAAGTAGACCTGGCTACCTATGTCTAAACCAGAGAACAGCTGCTCACAAGCTCAAATGAGCTTTGTGCAAGCCTTGCAAAACCCCGCGGCAGACTCAAGATCAAACCGGTCATCACCTGAGGCAAATGAGCCCATATTGACAAGCTAATTTGGGGCATCTAAAAATTTGATAAAAATCTGAAACAATGCTAATAAGAAATAAGACCAGCTGAAGTTATTGAACCCACAATTTCACTTAGATTGGCTCGAAATGAGTCCAAGAAAATTCACCCTAGTTAGCCCAAAATGGATTTTTCAATATCGACTTTTGAAAATGATTTGAAAGGTTTGACTTATATGAACTTAGCAACTAATTTTAAGGACTTAGATTGATATAATAAGGTGAAATGAGACTACGCAAGTTGTATCTATGAATTATGAACACAAAATAAGCTTTTGATTCTCCAAAAATCCAACAGCTAAGTGCCTAAAAGCAGATGCAAGTGAATTTGACTTTGAGCCTTGCGGCAGCACAAGTTTATGATCGCAATGAGCTCAAATGAGCTAAAAAACCTAAACTAACAAGTTTCTACCATCGAGCAATCCTTAAGCACGATTTGACAAAGAAATCCAAACACCACTTTTCCACCGATATGCACTTTTAAACTAAAACCACCTTATTAGCTTAAGCTATCCTTGACACTTAATCTAGATATGCTAATTACAACTAAATAAACAAGGGCCATCAATGAATCACAGATACAAACACAAGCATAGTATGCAAATTGAACTAAAAAAAAGGAAATAAACAAAACTCACAAGTATCCAAGCGATATGACTTCAAACCGAACCATAACTACTCTATCCTAAGCTAATCCAACCCAATATCAACTTTGCATCAACCCATTCCATTTCCAAACCTGCTTGAACCACAATTTCACTTCACAGTTGACTTTAGTTGACCATTTCACAAAGTTGCTTGAAAATTAATTACAAGCTTACAAAAAGGTTATAAAGAGTTTAAATAACTTGTTTGAGCTTAAAAACAAGCTACTGAAAGCTTAAACATAAGAAATTGAGACTGAAATTTGCAACAGTAACATGAAACATGAAACTTATATAAAAAACTTGGATTGATACTCAACAACACACTACAATGATGATTTAACTTAAATGTGATACAGAGAAACTGAAATTACAACATTTTTATTTAAACTAAAACATTTATTTAAAAAACGACATTAAGGAAAATCTATAAACTAACTACTACTCTTCTCATTCTCCTCTTGCTTCCTTTTTATACCCAAACCGCTTTCTCTCATCTCGAGTGAATCCCACTTGAAATCAAGACCATTGGATAGCTAGAAGTCATCTTGGCCCTTGATTGCATTTTAAGGAAAATGCTTTTGACAATGGGGTTGAGTGCAAAGGGATGAAGCATTAAATACTTATTTGGATTGTTAGGAGGTGGGGAACAAGTTGAGTGGGTGATGAGCTGGGGGATGGGGTGCTCGAGTGTTGCAGGTTTGTATAGGGATGACGGTGAAAAGGAGGAACTCGTGAGGGTTTGACCTTCTTTGACCGGGTGTTAAATATTAAAGGGAGGTCAAAAACAGGGGGCCAAATGGAATGGCAGGGTCACAAGGAAATGGCAGAGGGTCCAAATGGGTGTTTAAGCTTAATAATAACAAGGACCTTATGTGTAATTTCGAAAATCAAGGGACCAAATCATCAATATCACAAAGTTGTTTCAAGGGACCAAAACTAACAAGCTTCCATAGTACAAGGACCAAACTTGACATTTTCCAATTTTCCAAGGGCCATTTTGCCAAATTTGAAACTTGAGGACCAAACTTGTAATTTCTCAAAACTTTTGACATTTTTCACCAAAGGACTAATTTTGACAAGTTATGATTTTAAAAGGACCTTTGGTGATTTTTCTTTGAAATTAGGACTCGTGGACTATTTCGACAATTTTAGAAACTGGGGACTCGAACCGCCAATTATGCAAACTTAGCTCATTTTTCATCCGATTTTGAACATTTTGCATCCGAAACATATAAAATGCAATTTTGGAATATTTTCAGTATTTTGATGCATTTCGAGCATTTTAAACGTTTTGCAGCTCAGATTGACCAAAATGATTAGTATTTACACACTCATCATCCCCATGTTCGAGAGAGCGAGCGGAGCTTGAGTGTGATAGCAGTTGTTTGAGATGGAATCTCAACCGCGGGATATCAACTGATCGAGGGAGTTGAGAAATAATATTCTTAAACGGATAAAACTCTCCTCGTCATCATCATACATATGCCTTTAAGAAATTGGGACCGCCCAGAGCCGCATGCTCTAGGACTAATAATTCTTCCCTAGATTTGCGGGCCTCTCGTTCTTTGGCTAGCAATTCTCCCATGGTCTTTTACCACTCACTTGATTCTTAAAGTTACTAATCATATCATCAAGTGTTTTCCTTGCGGTTTCAAAATTTTGGGAAATTTCTTGAGACAACGGCTCGGTGGAGTTTGAACCGTATGGTCTTGTGGAGGTTGGAAATTGTCAAAACCGAAGTATAGTAATTTTGATTCCACGGTTGACATTGAAGATTATTGTGAGGACTCCACAATTCACAACAAGAAAGCTGTTGAGTCCGGATCGTGAATTATATGGATATTGGTCATAACCAGTTCCGAGCATCACCGAAAACTGTTCATAGACAAATGTGTTTCCGGATTGACACTCAAATCCTTGGTGAGGACCTCCACAAAATTCACACAGAAGTTATGTTGATTAAATGAAGATAAGTCGGGTGTGGTGGATAATTGGAAAAGTTTGAGGGTCGTTAAATGAGTTCGGATTAGGATCATAATCAAATGAATTCCTCGAACCACAAAACAAACAACTCCGTTATGAATATCATTACCACATTGTACACACGTACATTGACGACAAAGGTGAACCAAAAAGAGGTTCACCACAATCGACACAAGGAATAAACGATTTCATTTGAGAGTTATGAGAAGGAATCGGTTTATTCAAAGAATCAACAAAACCAACATGGTGATCCGAATGACTATCAAGTCTCGAAGAACATTTTGAAAAATCCGGAGGTGGGACAAGTGGCGTGCTCGAGCTAGCAATTTCCACCACTTCCGTTATGGTCTCCTGTTACGGTTCTTGAAAGCGTGAAGATTAGGCAAGTCATTCTTGCTAGTCACCGTCTAAATTTCGCATGTTTGCTTTTAACCGTAAATCGTGAAAGTTTAGGATCAATTTTAGACGGCTTAGGAGCAATTGAGGGTTAGATCTTTGGAAAACCGTAGGTTGGACGATTTAGCACCTCCATTATCGGAGGGAAGTACCGGTCCTTTGTCACCCGGTTTCTCGTTCCATTTCCCTACGCGAAATTAATGGATCATCACGAACAACACGAATTCTTGACGCTTGTGATAAAGTCTCAAGTTTTTCAACTTCGTCCAGAACTGTCGAGTCGAGAGATTCCATGAGAATAGAAGAAGTTAGAATCAAATGGATAGAGGGTAAAGGGATAAAGAATCAAAAAGGGTAAGAGGGTAAAGATGAATATTTTTGGTATTTTGAAAAACATGATGCAAAACAAAGAATGAAAATCTTTTGGGTTTTGATTTTAAGATGTTTTGGATTTTATAAGAAAATATAAATACATATAGATCTTGATCCAAACACACCTTAACACCTTCGTTTTGCAAATTTAAACTGAACTAAACACTTAACTAACTAATGCTAACATCAGAATCGGATGTATTTATCCTAATTACCACTAGATAAACAGATTTAAACTATTAATAACCACGAGATACAAGTACAAACACAATATCAAACTGGATTGAAAATGAAAATGAGATACTAAACTCACGGATGTCCGACTTATTTTGCGAGGCAAAATCGTAACCAATCCTACACTAACCTAGTCTATTCCAACCCATCCAAGCTCGCATCACCCAAATTCCATACCCAAGTCCATTTGATGACTCAGTTGACTTTTGTTGACCAAAATCCAAAATTGCTTGAAATTGATATATAAGCTCACAAAAAGCTATAAGAAACTTATATAAGCTTGTTTGAACTGGAATTTAAACTTTTAAAAACTTGCATATGAGAATTTGAAACTGAATTATACAACAGTGGGCACAAAAATATGAAATGGTAATGCAACTAGAATTGATACTTGAAAATGGTTTATATTGATAAAACAACTTAAAGTGAGTACATAATAACAAAAGATTACAGCTTTTCAACTTAACTAAAACTTTTATATTAAAAGCGACATTTATGAAATTTAAAACTAAAAACTACCCCTCTTTCTCCTCTTGCTTCCTTCTTTATAGCAAATGGCTTTCTCCATTCGAGCTAATCCTTTTATTTTTGACCTTTGGATGGCTTGAGATGATTTTAGCCGTTTGATCATATTTTAGCGCCAAATTGCATATATGGCGGGGAGGGTTGAGTGAAATGGAGGAGGGGCATTAAATGCTCCTTGGAGTTTGGTGGAGGTGAGGGAAGAAGGAGAGTGGAGGATGAGCCTGGGATGGGGTGAGGTTGAGTGTGAGCTTAGTTGGTGAAGAAGAAGAAAAGCGGGCAAGGGTGTTTGTTTGGTGATGGGTTGACCGGGTTAATATATTGTGGAGTCCAAAAGCGGGGTCAAATGGAATGGCGAGGGTCGAAGGGGTTATGACAAGGTCCAAGAGTGCAAGGTTTAGATATTAACACAAGGACTTGTTTGCATTTTACGAAAATACAAGGACCAAGGTCGCCATTTATGCAAAGTTGTTCCAAGGACCAAAGTGACAAGTTTCAATAGTACAAGGACCAAAATGGACATTTTCAAATTTCCAAGGACTATTTTGACAATTTTGAAACTTGGAGGACCAAACTTGTAATTTCTCAAAACTTTTGACATTTTCACCAAAGGACTAATTTTGACAACTTATGATTTTAAAAGGACCTTTGGTGACTTTTCTTTGAAATAAGTGCTCGGGGACTATTCGACAATTTTGAAACTTGGGGATGAAACTAAGTATTCCCTTTGTCACGCTGGGTGACCGGGTTCAATCCGGCGTGGCGCCAAAAATTTGATTCGATGCCAAACCGTCAAGTTTTCTCTCACACAAGCTAGCCACTTGTGAATGGCTAACCGTAAGAAACTTAAAACAGTTCAGACACAAATGCAATGAAGATCAGGAGAGTATAGAGTTTCCTCAGGTCGTTATGTCCCAACGAGCTATGCGATGAATCACCAAACGAATAGTGATCGAGAGGATTTGAACGGAAAAGAGGTTTGATTGATTATGAACAATTATACCTAAAGGAAAAGTTTATAAATTACAGGGGCTTAAATGCAAATTAAAGAAATTTAGAAAGATAAAATATATTAAATAAACGCTATCACTATTTGCAAAATGATTTTTTGATTTTTCTTTTATAAAACTTAAATTAAAAACTACGTGACGTACAAAAGAAAATGTGAAACTAAAACAATATAAATCCTAAAAATATGAAAATGATATTTTTACAAACCTAATGATAAAAGAAAATTTTTAGAAAAAGAAAATTATTTTTAAAACTATTTATCTAATTATTATTAATTAAAAAGTATTTTTAACTATTTAATTATACCCTAAAATACAAGAAAATATGAAATAAAGTTAGAAAAATTAAATTATGACTTAGAAAAATCTAAAATAACTAAAGAGAATTTTCAAAACTATTTTTGTATTTTTCTGATTATTTTTATATTTTCTATGAATTAAAAACTATTTAAAACTACTTAAATTGATTAAAAATACAAATTTAACTAAGAAAAATCTGGAAAAATATTTTTTTGACTTTTTATATTTATCTTAACCTAGGAAAAATGAAAACTTATTTTTTTGAAGTTTTTCTGATTTAATTGTATTAAAAGCTAATTAAAAAGACTTAAAAACTATTTTAAACGAAGAAAAATAGCAAACAGTGATGAAAAATTATGAAAATTTCAGGAAAAGTCTAAATTAATATTGTGAATCTAGGAAAAATATAAAAACAGTGGCTCGTGTGCAAGAAAATGAAACTGCAATGCAAGGAGCTTATAAATAAGCACTTGTATTAAGCAAATGAAAACCAAAGACCACCAAAGTAACACAGAAGCTATAATATGCTAAGAGTACCCAAATGCAACTAATTTCCACAAGCCTTAACCTCACGAGCGACAAGCTCAACAGATTTGATTGTTTTGAGTTCAAGCTAAAGCAGTTATTGACTACTACTTTTAAGCTAAAGAATAAGCTACTTAATAAGTGAGACTCAAGAAAGCAGTAGGATCCTACACTAGACACAGCTAGCTACTTCTAAACCAAAGACCGGACCAAAGTGAGCTAAGGTGAGCTCTGTGCAAGCCACCGCACAACACTGTGCACACTCGGTATATAGCGAGTGTGTGTGCAGGCATTATACCCATATTGACAAGTCGTTTAAGAGCTTATAAAAATTACCAAAAATCTACAAAAATAACAATAAGAAACTAGACCACATTTGTAGTTTTAAACCCACAATATCACTTGATTTGTTCGAGAAATGAGTCAATGAAAAATCATCTCGATTGGGCTCAAAATGACTTTTCAGTTTTTGACTTTTGAGACAATTTTGAAAAGTTGACTATATTGAACTTTGAAACCAATTTGTGGGTGATGTTGATGATTTATGGTGAAATGAAACTAATGCAATCTATTTCTATGATATCTAAGCACAAAACAAGTTTTGCTTTGAAAAAATTCAACGATTAAGAATTTAAGATGATTCAAATGAATTTTGACTTTTCTTGTCTTGATGCACAAATGAATGACCCAAATGATTTAAGTGACCTTTATAGAGACTAAGTAGCGGGTTTCAAGCATCAACAAAGCTCAAGCTCAGTTAATCCAAGCGATCCAAACACGCATAACACACACTGTTTGCAAATTTAAACTGAACTAAACACTTAACTAACTAATGCTAACAACATGAATGGATGTATTTATCCTAATTACCACTAGATAAAAGATTTAAACTATTAATAACCACAAATACAAGTACAAACACAATATCAAACTGGATTGAAAATGAAATGAGATACTCACTCACAGATGTCCGACTTATTTTGCGGCAAAATCGAACCAATCATACACTAACCTAGTCTATTCCAACCCATCCAAGCTCTGCATCACCCAAATTCCATACCCAGTCCATTTGATGACTCGGTTGACTTTGTTGACCAAAATCCAAAATTGCTTGAAATTGATATATAAGCTACAAAAAGCTATAAAAACTTATATAAGCTTGTTTGAACTGGAATTTAAACTTTTAAAAACTTGCATATGAAATTTGAAACCTGAATTATACAACAGTGGGCACAAAAATATGAAATGGTAATGCAACTAGAATTGATACTTGAAAGCAGTTTATATTGATAAAACAACTTAAAGTGAGTACATAATAACAAAGATTACTGACTTTTCAACAACTAAAACTTTTATATTAAAAGCGACATTTATGAAATTTAAAAACTAAAAACTACCCCTCTCTTCTCCTCTTGCTTCCTTCTTTATAGCAAATGGCCTCTCTCATTACGAGCTAATCCCACTTTTATTTTGACCTTTGGATGGCTTGAGATGATTTTAGCCGTTTGATCATATTTTGGCGCCAAATTGCATATATGGCGGGAGGTTGAGTGAAATGGAGGAGGGGCATTAAATGCTCCTTGGAGTTTGGTGGAGGTGAGGGAAGAAGGAGAGTGGAGGATGAGGCGGGGGATGGGGTGAGGTTGAGTGTAGCGAGCTTAGTTGGTGAAGAAGAAGAAAAAGCGGGCAAGGGTGTTTATTTGGTGATGGGTTGACGGGGTTAATATATTGAAGGGAGTCCAAAAAGCGGGGGTCAAATGAAATGGCGGGGGTCAAAGGGGTTATGACAAGGTCCAAGAGTGCAAAGGTTTAGATATTAACACAAGGACTTGTTTGCATTTTCGAAAATACAAGGACCAAGGCGCCATTTATGCAAAGTTGTTCAAGGGACCAAAAGTGACAAGTTTCAATAGTACAAGGACCAAAATGGACATTTCAAATTTCAAGGACTATTTTGACAATTTGAAACTTGGAGGACCAAACTTGTAATTTCTCAAAACTTTTGACATTTTCACCAAAGGACTAATTTTGACAACTTATGATTTTAAAAAGACCTTTGGTGACTTTTCTTTGAAATAAGTGCTCGGGGACTATTTCGACAATTTTTGAAAGTTGGGGGCTGAAGCGCCAATTATGCAAACTTAGCTCATTTTCATCGATTTTAAACATTTTGCATCGAAACATATAAAATGCAATTTTGAGATATTTTCGGTATTTTGATGCATTCGAGCATTTTTAAGCGTTTTGCGATTCAGTTAACCAAAATGATGAGTATTTACACACTCATCAATGCTTCTCTCGTGTTGAAATTAACTATGGAAGACAGAGAATCACAACTCTGTAATTTGAACACTTCAAGATGAAACTAGATGAGGTGTCTATGAGTACTATGTGAGATTTCATAAGTTGGTGAATGACATGAGGAACATCAGAATGACTATGCCTAACATTAAATTGAACTCAAAATTTGTGAACAACATGAATCCCGAATGGCATAAGTTTGTCACCTCTGTGAAGCTCACTAAAGGATTGAAGAATACAAACTATGAGCAACTCTATGTGTAAAACCTTAAAATCTCAAGCAAGTGAAATGACAATTTGCCCTCGAACTTAAAATTTATACAAACTCGGAAACACGTCAACATCGTTTAACAAGTTATATCATCAATATTTTATACACATTATGAAAATAATTAACTTATGTTATAGATTAAAAGAACATAAATGATTAAAGTCTAAGTAACATTTAAACATATCAAAGTGTACACAATTAACTTGGACTACAAAGGAGACTAAATACATTGGTAGAGATAAGATTGGAAAGTCATAAAACTTGGTCTTTCCCCTTGATGGCCGCCAACATAGGCTCCCCTTTAATGACTATATCAATTTCATTAAACCACATATACATTTCCATTTCATTCAAAAACACCAAGAAAACCCTAAGGCTCTCTTCTTCACCAAGGGTGGCGGCTACCCTCCTTTTTCTCCATTTTAATCCGAAAATCCAACAAAGAATAGTGTTCCTAGGAGGCTCGTGATCGTGTGTGATTGATTGGTGGGCGTGGTGATCGTGTTTGGCTCAAAAGAAAGCTAGGTCGTGGGTTTTAGTTGTAGCAGTGGGTTTGATATAGCCAAGGAGGCTTGGTTTTGATCGTGGTGGTTTATTTCTTGTTCCTTTGTCACGTACTACGCTACTAGGGTAACGATATCATCATCTCAAATCTCTTCCTTTGTGTTTTCTTATTCAATTAAGTGGCCATGGATATATTTTCTAGGGCTTGTTATCTGAAAATGAAACACATGAAATAATGAAATTGTTGTCACATAAAATGATAACGTTGTCGTATAATAAAATTGTTACCAAAAGATTAGAAAAGAAAAGATCAAAAACATTGAATGGGGGCTGTTTTGGATCGAAGTGGGTGCTTGTTGGGTAGGTAAAACATGTGCTTATAATGGTTTAATAGACCCTAAAAGCTGGACAGCATCATAGGTCGAATTTGTGTGTCATAGATCAAGTTTTGTAAGTGAAATAATCTGGGTTTTGTTGGAAAAGTTTATTTTATGTCTTAGTTAAGTTTTCCAAGTGGTTTGGTCGAATTTGGAGTTGTCTAAGTCGTATTTTTGAATTTTACAAGATCAAGTGTCAAAGCTGATAAAGCAGATTCGAAATTTGGTTGGATTGTTTGATTTTCATTTTCAAACCATAAAGAATTGGGAGCTCTCCTTTTACAGGAGTGACATTTAGGTTATAAATGAATTTGTGGGAGTTTTGGGAATTTTTTAAGGTGCCTAAACAGGTCCAATAAGTGTAAACTTTTAAGGTGTATTTTCGACCACTTTACAGGCGAGTGCGGACTTGTGATTTTCCATAGGCCATTTGGCATAGAGATAGAACCCACCAATTTTGGAGACTCTTTTAACTCATATGGGAACCCACAGGATTTTACTTGATTTCTTTTGAGCTAAGTAAGTATTTTAGAAAAATCGCTAAAGTCTGGTCCAATTATGAGTTTAAGAAAAGGAAAGATAAAACAAGGATATCAATAAGTAAAACACTTACACATGCATAAGAAGCTTATAAAATGAGTATATAAGTAATATATGATATCAATTCGTGTAGAATCGTTGAAGGAGATCTGACGTTGCTTCCGGTGTAACTTTCTTGTTTGCTTTGATTTCGTTGCTAAAGCGAGATATTACGACCTTACCTCTTAAGGTTTCTCATGATTCGTATTCATCTTTTGATTCTAGCTTGATATGTTATGCTTTACTCTAAGCCTCCTTATTAGGGCTTCCTATGACTACGCTATGCTTCATTTGATATGAACCATCGATATGAAACTTTGATATGAACTACGATATGAACTTTGATATGAACCCGTATGATATGATATGATATGAATATGCTTTGACCCTTGGTTTGATACCCGAGCCAAATATGTGTTCTGGTCGGGAAGGTAACTGACCGTGTCATTGATGCAACAATGGCATGACTCAGTGTCTGAGTGATGATACACACCGTCCCCATTCGATATGATTATGAGCTCACTATATGTATATGATTTGGCCACTATGTTTACGGGGCGTATGGATGCATCCTAGATATGATATGTTTCGAGGATTTGATCGATTGGAGCTTTATACGGTGAATGATGTGGGTGCAATCCAGCGTCTTCCTGATTCGGGAGTTAGCTACTCTATTTGTTCACGAGGTCTCCCTCCTATTATGTATGGTATACGAGGTCACCCTCCGAATACAATGGCTACTATGATATGATATGATACGATATGATATGTTTACGGGCTCGGGTAGATTTCGATAACCCTTACACTTTTGATAAACCTATATTGTACCTTCCAGTATTCCCCAACGCACCATAATCTGTATTACTTGTTCATTACTCAATACCCTTATATGATTCACTTTTACCAAGATATAGATACTCCATTACATTGATACATTACACTTTCATTCCGTTACTTGGGCTATGGTTCCATTCACGTACCGAGTTATTATATGCTTATTGAATTTGATTATACTATTCATGTTTTATGTGACCATTGATTATCCTGCTATGATCACGATTATTATGCGATTATCCCGAGTTACTGTTTCTAGCGATGATATGTGATCTCACTATTATGTGACCCTACTGTATTGTCTAGTGATCATGCTAGTGTGTAATCGATAGTTTTATCATTTATTATGTGTACTATGTTCGGTTGATCTAAGTGGACTATGACTATCCGTTGTATCCTTAGCTACTTGTTGTTGACACCGCCATGTTTGCATTTATATTTATGCTACGGTTTGATTGGGTAAATGGTTCAACTTATGAAGTCTAGCTTGTTAACTTGTTTAATTGCCCTACTATGTATTTAATTCATTTAATTATAGTGTTCATCTTGTTTTCCTACTTGCTATGTGTATTTGCCATGTTTTATTCTTTGGTATGATATTTGTTATGTTTTTAATTAAGAGTTTTGACACATGTGCATTGCTATGCTCCTTGATTAATTAATTGCTTCGCTTTGCCTTAGATTTCTCTTTGACTTGTATGGCTTATGATTTCTGAATTGATTGTATCTTTATATATGTTGTGTGGATATTGTGTCTGCTGTGCTTGCTTATGTTTGATACTTGTATGCAGGTTGTATGTACTTGTATGCTTGTCTTGATGCTTTGTTTTGCTTCATTCTCCTTGTTATCTGTTCGTGTTGGATATCGTAAAATTATATTCTGCAGGATCCTCATTGACTCATTGTTCTCTTTTAGCTGCGACCTTGTTATCGGTTTCCTTTGTTTCATTTCGCATTTGATTTTATTTAGCTTTCGTTTTGTTATATACATTCTTTGGGCTTTTAAGCTCGATAGCATTTCTTTTCTGCGGCGGGTTTTAGGTTTGAAGATGGGCTTTGATTGGGTGAGAGTTGGATCATTTGAGTGGACTAACCATAGTTACCTTATCTTTTGTTTCATTTGGCGGGCTATTGTGGGAGATTTCATATCATTTTAAACCTTTTGGATTTTGTAATTTCTCTTGTAAATATTTGGTTATTATGACTTGGTACATTATTATTTCAAGACTTCGTTTGAAAATTTTGCTTGTATGTTACGATATGACACGGTTGTGACACTTCTACCCTTGTCGGGTTGGGGTGTTACAATTATGGTTCGAGCCGAGTTTCGTCTTGTTGACCTTAGGATTGACTGTGAGGATTGGGTAGACATTAGGCTTCCGTGCATTCCGATATATTCGATTCTTTTGATTGTCGTTCGGTTTTGACTCGATAATCTTTTGTCTTCACTTGTTTACTCTTCTTCTCCTCGCATTTGATTTTATTATTTTGTCTTAGCATCCGTTTGTCGATCGTTAGATGGAGACTACCGTGGAGCCAAAGGCGATGGTGCGAACTGCGTTCTTTGCGGTCTACGGTGGAGAGGTTCGTGAAGCGAAGTCGTACCCTACGCCATCTTCTTGGAGACATTAGGATCTTCTTGGAGGGCTGGACGGATCAACCAAAGCGCAAAATACGGATACAAGATTCAACCGGTGGCTGAGAAGGTTCATCTACTTCATATGATTTGGGCGCGACTTGTGTTACTCCGATTCGTTTGTCATGCGTTTTGAAGCGGTTTGATATCTTGCTATGTGATTTTAATCGGCATCACTTTTCTTTGATTTGTTCATAACTCGGTTTGAATCGTGAAGTTTTATCGTTTGGCATTTTGTTAATATCTTAGTTTTCTTTTGGATCGTCAGTAATGAGTCATGAGGAACCGTTTGAGCAAGTTGGTGACCTTCTTCTTTGGTGATATGGTAAGTTGTTTGATGTAGTATATATTTGTATGTATGTGATCGACTGCTTTGGTATGTTACTTGTTATCTGTATGTGATATGTTTTGTGTGATATTGGCTATGTGGTTTGTCATGACCGGGACGAATATGGTGACAATAAGGGCTTGTTATGTGATGCAAGTATTATGGCCTTTGATCAGCGTGATAATACCGAGATCATATAATTTGAACTTATTAGAATCATCTGACGTTTTGGGAAATGCCGGGGGTTGATGCGTGAATGGACTAAAATTATAACCGTTATTTGTCCTCTTCATATTCGATTGGAATTACGTACCTCTTTGTGAGATTCTCACGATATACATTACGTGTAAGATTTATGCGCTTTGAGGCGTCGATTATGATGCAGATGAAACTATGGATTGCTACGTGCGCCTTAAATTAAATGCGTCTCTGTGTACCTGCGACTTCAACTTTCGAGGGCGAAAATTTTCTTTTAGAGGAAGAGTTGTAAAACCTAAAATCTCAAGCGCGGGAAATGACAATTTTGCCCTCAAACTTAAAATTTATACAAACTCGGAAAACACGTCAACATCGTTTAACAAGTTATATCATCAATATTTATATACATTATGAAAATAATTAACTTATGTTATAGATTAAAAGAACATAAATGATTAAAGTCTAAGTAACATTTAAACATATCAAAGTGTACACAATTAACTTGGACTACAAAGGAGACTAAATACATTGGTAGAGATAAGATTGGAAAGTCATAAAACTTGGTCTTTCCCCCCTTGATGGCCGGCCAACATAGGCTCCCCCCTTAATGACTATATCAATTTCATTAAACCACATACACACATTTCCATTTCATTCAAAAACACCAAGAAAACCCTAAGGCTCTCTTCTTCACCAAGGGTGGCGGCTACCCTCCTTTTTCTCCATTTTAATCCGAAAATCCAACAAAGAAAAGTGTTCCTAGGAGGCTCGTGATCGTGTGTGATTGATTGGTGGACGTGGTGATCGTGTTTGGCTCAAAAAGAAAGCTAGGTCGTGGGTCTTATTTGTGGCCGTGGGTTTGATATAGCCAAGGAAGGCTTGGTCTTGATCGTGGTGGTTTATTTCTTGTTCCTTTGTCACGTACACGCTACTAGGGTAGCGATATCATCATCTCGCGTCTCTTCCTTTGTGTTTTCTTATTCAATTCGTGGCCATGGATATCTTTTCTAGGGCTTGTTATCTGAAAATGAAACACATGTAATAATGAAATTGTTGTCACATAAAATGATAACGTTGTCGTATAATAAAATTGTTACCAAAAGATTAGAAAAGAAAGAGCAAAAACATTGAATGGGGCTGTTTTGGATCGAAGTGGGTGCGTTTGGGTAGGTAAAACATGTGCTTATAATGGTTTTAATAGACCCTAAACTGGACAGCATCATAGGTCGAATTTGTGTGTCATAGATCAAGTTTTGTAAGTGAAATAATCTGGGTTTTGTTGGAAAAGTTTATTTTATGTCTTAGTTAAGTTTTCCAAGTGGTTTGGTCGAATTTGGAGTTGTCTAAGTCGTATTTTGAATTTTACAAGATCAAGTGTCAAAGCTGATAAAGCGGGTCGAAATTTGGTTGGATTGTTTGATTTTCATTTCAAACCATAAAGAATTGGGAGCTCTCCTTTTACAGGAGTGACATTTAGGTTATAAATGAATTTGTGGGAGTTTTGGGAATTTTTTAAGGTGCCTAAACAGGTCCAATAAGTGTAAACTTTTAAGGTGTATTTTCGACCACTTTACAGGCGGTCTGGACTTGTGATTTTCCATAGGCCATTTGGCATAGAGATAGAACCCACCAATTTTGGAGACTCTTTTAACTCATATGGGAACCCCTGAGGATTTTACTTGATTTCTTTTGAGCTAAGTAAGTATTTTAGAAAAATCGCTAAAGTCTGGTCCAATTATGAGTTTAAGAAAAGGAAAGATAAAACAAGGATATCAATAAGTAAAACACTTACACATGCATAAGAAGCTTATAAAATGAGTATATAAGTAATATATGATATCAATTCGTGTAGATACGTTGAAGGAGATCTGACGTTGCTTCAGTGTAACTTTCTTGTTTGCTTTGATTTCGTTGCTAAAATGCAGATATTCGACCTTACCTCTTAAGGTTTCTCATGATTCGTATTCATCTTTTGATTCTAGATTGATATGTTATGCTTTACTCTAAGCCTCCTTATTAGGGCTTCCCTATGACTACTGCTATGCTTCATTTGATATGAACCATCGATATGAAACTTTGATATGAACTCGATATGAACTTTGATATGAACCGTATGATATGATATGATATGAATATGCTTTGACCCTTGAGGTTTGATACCGAGCCAAATATGTGTTCACAGTGGGAAGGTAACTGACCGTGTCATTGATGCAACAATGGCATGACTCCGGTGTGTACGGTGATGATACACACCGTCCCCATTCGATATGATTATGAGCTCACTATATGTATATGATTTGGCCACTATGTTTACGGGGGCGTATGGATGCATCCTAGATATGATATGTTTGAGGTTTGATCGATTGGAGCTTTGTCGGTGAATGATGTCGGGTGCAATCCAGCGTCTTCTGGTCCGGGAGTTAGCTACTCTATTTGTTCTTGAGGTCTCCCTCTATTATGTATGGTATTCGAGGTCACCCTCCGAATACAATGGCTACTATGATATGATATGATACGATATGATATGTTTACGGGCTCGGGTAGATTTACGATAACCCTTACACTTTTGATAAACCTATATTGTACCTTCAGTATTCCCCAACGCACCATAATCTGTATTACTTGTTCATTACTCAATACCCTTATATGATTCACTTTTACCAAGATATAGATACTCCATTACATTGATCATTACACTTTCATTCCGTTACTTGTGCTATGGTTCCATTCACGTCTTAGGGTTATTATATGCTTATTGAATTTGATTATACTATTCATGTTTTATGTGACCATTGATTATCCCGCTATGATGCGATTAATATGCGGTTATCCGAGTTACTTGTTTCTAGCGATGATATGTGATCTCACTATTATGTGACCCTCTGTATTGTCTAGTGATCATGCTAGTGTGTAATCGATAGTTTTATCATTTTATTATGTGTACTACGTTCGAGTTGATCTAGTGGACTATGACTATCCGTTGTATCCTTAGCTACTTGTTGTTGACCGCCATGTTTGCATTTATATTTATGCTACGGTTTGATTGGGTAAATGGTTCAACTTATGAAGTCTAGCTTGTTAACTTGTTTAATTGCCCTACTATGTATTTAATTCATTTAATTATAGTGTTCATCTTTGTTTTCCTACTTTTACGTGTGGCGCCATGTTTTGATTCTTTGCTATGATATTTGTTATGTTTTCAATTAAGAGTTTTGACTGTGTGAATTGCCATGCTCATGATTAATTTATTGCTTCCGCTTGCCTTAGATTTCTCTTTGACTTGTATGGCTTATGATTTCCTGAATTGATTGTATGCTGTATATGTTGTGTTGATATTGTGTCTGCTGTGCTTGCTTATGTTTCAGTACTTGTATGCCTGGGTTGTATGTACTTGTATGCTTGTCTTGATGCTTTGTTTTGCTTCATTCTCCTTGTTATCTGTTCGTGTTGGATATCTGTAAAAATTGTGTTCTGCAGGATCCTCATTGACTCATTGTTCTCTTTTCGCTGCGACCTTGTTATCAGTTTCCTTTGTTTCATTTCGCATTTCAGATTTTATTTAGCTTTCGTTTTGTTATATCCATTCCTTTGGGCTTTTAAGCTCACCGCATTTCTTTTCTGCGGCGGTTTTAGGTTTGAAGATGGGCTTTGATTGGGTGAGAGTTAGATCATTTGAGTGGACTAACCATAGTTACCTTATCTTTTGGTTTCATTTGGCGGGCTATTGTGGGAGATTTCATATCATTTTAAACCTTTTAGATTTTGTAATTTCTCTTGTAAATCTTTGGTTATTATGACTTGGTACATTATTATTTCAAGACTTCCGTTTGAAAATTTTGCTTGTATGTTACGATATGACGTTGTGACACTTCTACCCTTGTCGGGTTGGGGTGTTACACTATGCCTTCCTACTTGAGAATGAGAGACATGCTATGTTTGAAAAATGGTTCTTAATCGGTTCAAAACCAACCGAGGAGAGACAAGCTCGGTCTAATGACTCAAGCGCCTTCTACTCAAACATCGAATCACAACCAAAGCCTCACAAGTCATACCCATGGGAAATGGTAATCACAAACTAATTTCGATCCTATGTTCAAACAAGTCGATCTTCGATGCACGCGTGGGTAACTTCATTAATCAACTAGCTCTTCGATTAGTCAAAACATGAATTTCTCCCACAAACCAATAACAACCTCATATGACATCTAACCCACACAATCAAGCTCTTGTTAAAGATGGGAGGATTGTGGTGCAACCGATTCAGGAAAGACAGTATGATCGGGGAAGAGGTGGGTGGTAGAGGTTATGTTGGTGTCGAATCGAGGAAGGAATGGTAATCAAGGTCAAGCTAAGCCGATCAAATGTTATAAGCGTGGTGGTGAGGACACATTGCAAGGGCGCACATCTCCAAAGCGTCCACGAATGCGATTACTTGAGAGATAAGATCTTTGCTTGTACAAGCTCGGGATAATGGTGTCGCTTTAGATGAAGAGGAATTGTTGTTTCTAGGCGTGGGCAATGCCAAGACCTATGATGCGGATGTGGATGAGCACTTATTCGGAGATAGGTCACAATCATCGAATGCCTTTCAAGTCGTTGATTGTGATGCATACGACTCGATGTGGATGATGGACCTCTCGCACACACAATCTTTATGGCTAGCATTTCTCAATGGTTTCTCCCAAGGTCTCCTCTTCACCACAAGCTGGCCCCATCCAAAGACAAACTCATCTCGGAGGTACTAAAACTATACGATGATCTTGATGAGCAAAGATGCATGACAAAGTACTATCAATGAAACTATTGAATCAAATATTGAAAATATGGGTAATATCAATGTTGTCCCATATGATCAATATGTGAAACAAAGTGAAAGTGAAGTTGTACCAAGTGATGCATCTCCTGCGATCAACAATGACTATAATTTTGATGAATACCTGCGTGCCCCTTATAGTGCAGTAATTTCAACTAAATGCCTATAAAGAGCGTGTTGCTATTTATGAACAACGTACAAAATTTGAGTTGACCACTCGTGAGCGGGAAATGGATGACCAAGTGCGTACAATCATTAGAAAAAGTAATTTTCGAGAAGAAGTATTAAAACAAGAGTTAAATTCCTTGCAAGAAAAGCTTTCTAAAGCGCTAAGCAAAACAAGAACTTCAAGAAAATGTGAAAATGCTTAAGCAAGAATTTAATGCAAAGGAATAAAAACTCTTGAAAGATTTTCTAATCGAAAACTTTGAAAACAAACTTGAAAACAAGTTGTACATACAAAGGAACCCCATTTAGACTGCTCGCATGATCACTAAGCATGGGGTCTTAAGTGATAAGCATAGCATTCCCTTGTTAAGAACCAAATCCGAGAGGTCATTAAAGGGCTAGAAATGCTCATAAGGTTCTTTATGATGGCAATGAAATCCTTAAACCTAGACAAAAACCTAGTTGCGTTGAGTGCCGAGGAAGATAAGAAATCGGATGAAGTCACTAGGAAAAGATGAACAAGAAATTAGATGATCCTAAATGTAGAGAAGAAAATAAAGATCACACCCCATGATTACAAGAAGGAAAACTGGATTTCCTTGAAAATGTTTAAGCCTCGAGACATTGTTGACTCCCGAACAAGTTTTACGGAAAATGGATTTAGATAAGCGAAAATGAAAATATTGTTGAAACAAACCCTCCCTTTTGGAAAATGCCTAGAAGCGATTGTGTATCCTCTAATACACCAATGCATCTTGTTCCTAGAACAATTGCCACTAAAAGCAAGACCTTAATTAGCCAATATGTTATATTTCAACTATTTGTTGATTTTGAGAAAACTTGCAAGAAAAGGATCACACCATTTGGTATAACGGAAGGAGAAAAGGGTTTGAGCAAATGAAAGAATGTTATTTAAGCGAGGTCATGCCTTTCTTTAAACTTCTAAAAGATCACTTTGAGAGTCTTAAAAGGGGATAGAAAGCGATATTAAGGGAATGGAAAAGGAATTTGATGCAATGATAGTTGAAGTTAAAAACAATATTTTCCAAGGACTATTTTTGCCAAATTTGAAACTTGGAGGACCAAACTTGTAATTTCTCAAAACTTTTGACATTTTTCACCAAGGACTAATTTTGACAACTTGTGATTTTAAAGGACCTTTGGTGATTTTTCTTTGAAATTAAGTGCTCGGGGACTATTCGACAACTTTTGAAACTTGGGGATGAGCGCCAATTATGCAAACTTAGCTCATTTTTCATCGATTTTAAACATTTTGCATCGAAACATATAAAATGCAATTTTGAGATATTTTCGACATTTGATGCATTCGAGCATTTTTAAATGTTTTCTGATTCGATTTAACAAAATGATGAGTATTACACACTCATCAATACTTGTGATATATTATCAAAGCATTTTGTACTTGAATTGTTTTGATATTTTAGAGCGAGAACTCCCCTCAACATGTGCATCAAGTATTTGAAAATGTTTTGCACTGAGGCAGAGAGAAGAATTAACTTCTTTGATTACCATTTTCTAAAAGATATCAACATCACTTCCCGTCAAATCAAGTAGATAGAGCATTTTGGGGAAGGATGAGGTTTTCATGATTTTGCTCCCCTCAATGTGTGCATCTAAGTTTGAAAAGAGTTTTGCACATAATAGAGGAAACACACATTGAGAAAAATGATCACGTTTCAACACATATAGGTTTCGATATATGCTCCCCTCGACATGTGCAAGAAAATTTAAAATCGTTTGGCACATGTGGGAAAGATAACATGTACATCCTTATAAAACCATTTACCAATTTATCGATATAAATCCAATTTAAATCACAAATTCTCCCGATCACAAATATCAAATCATTTGAGATTTGTGATCTATAATTAAATTGATTTTGAAAGCTTTAAGGAGAATTGTGACTTGATTAAGAAATTGTTTTAAGCGATATGGATCGGATATTAAGTCTTTAAACTCCATTGATTGAACATGCATGATTATCTTTTGAAAACATTTTGAATGACAAATAACATTTTAATTTAATTGAAATCATTCTCCCCTCGATCAATGACATAGGTTGTTGATTGAGAGATATATTTTGACAAATAAGTCCAGATGATTATCAAAATAGAGTCCAAGTTATTTATCAAAACAATTTGTTTTCAATGAGATAACGGTTTATAGAAGCGAGCATGGAATTTTGAAAGTCATGATAAAGCATGGCTCTGTTCTTTCTTAGAAGCGGGTTCTTGCTGAAATGACAATAAACCATTTTTCTCTTTCTCCCAAAATATATATATATATATATATATATATATATATATATATATATATATATATATATATATATATATATATATATATATATATATATATATATATATATATATATATTTATAAAATTCGAACAACATCTAAAGTCCCGTGTCATTCTTTGAATGACAACATCAAGACCGTAGATATTATCGAATTGAGAGAAACAAGACAAAATGACAATATTTTTTGAAGATTTTTCGAAAAGTTTATATTTTTCTATTTGATTTTTTTAAAGTTTTATAATTTTGTATTTTGATTTTCGAATAGATATATACAGGAGATAGATGAAGATAGACCATTACTCCTCGTCTTCCTCACGAAGGCGTTTGAGTGTTCTAGTTGAAGGCTTTTCATGCCCGATCGTGGAAGAATAAACTCAAAGCGTTCTCTTGGAAGAGCTTTGGTGAAGATGTACGCTAAGCGGTATTCGGTCCTCACAAAATAGAGTTCCACTACACCTTTTCCACTTGTTCCCCGATGAAATGATGTCGAATGTCGATATGCTTTGCTCTTGAGTGTTGAACATTGTTGCATGAGAGAGCAATAGCACTTTATTATCACGATCGGAGGTTTTGTTGAATTCAAAGCCATAGTCGGATAATTGAGATCTCATCCATAAGATTTGAGCACAATAGGATGACATGGCTATGTATTCAACCTCTGTAGAGGAAATAAAGTACTCATTTGCTTCTTTGAAGACCGACTCACAAGCTTATCACCCAAAAGCGAGCACCTCGGATGTGCTTGACGAGTATCTTGACACCTGCATGATCGGCATCTACGCATAAAGTCATTAGTGACATACCGGTGTCCTTGGTGCAAAGACCCATATTGATGGTTCCTTGGAGATACCGAAAGACCCTTTTAACCGCTTCAGGTGCTTTTTAGTAGGCTTAGCACGGTATCTAGCACACATGCAAGCAATGAACAAGATGTTTGGTCTACTAGCGATGGTACATCGAGGATCCAATCATACCACGATATTTCGTTTGGTCGATCATCATCCACAGTGGTCCTCATCTAGTTTGGTTCGATCAATCATGGGGGTGTCAACAAGGTCACTTGAATCAAATCCAAATTTCTTTAAGATCTATGTTGCATATTTAGATTGATTTATGAAAATGCCTCGGGACTTTGTGAAATTTGTAATCCCAAGAAAATGACATTTGTCCCATCATTGACATTTGAAATTTTGAACTCATTTCTTTAGAAAAGCGATCACATTCCATTGGGTGCATCGAGGCAAAAATAATATCATCAACATAAATTTGAACATGAATTAAATGTTTGCTCGACTTCACGGTGAACAATGTTGGATCAACTGCTCCTTTGCTAAATCCGGTTGATAGAAGAAACTTTGTGATGTATCATACCATGCCCTTGGAGCTTGCTTTAAACCGTAAGGGGCCTTCTTCAAGCGATAAGCGTGGTAGGATGCTCTTGATTTACAAATCCTTGAGGTTGGCGGAGGCATTTTCATAAATCAATCTAAATATGCAACATAGATCTTAAAGAAATTTGGATTTGATTCAAGTGACCTTGTTGACACCCCATGATTGATCGAACCAAACTAGATGAGGACCACTCGGGATCATGATTGACCAAACAAAATATCGTAGTATGATTGGATCCGATGTACCTCGCTAGTAGACCAAACATCTTGTTCATTGTTTGCATGTGTGCTAGATACCGAGGCTAAGCCTACTAAAAGCACCTTGAAGCGGTTAAAAGGGTCTTCGGTATCTCAAGGAACCATCAATATGGGTCTTTGGTACCAAGGACACCGGTATGTCACTAACGACCTATGCGGATGCCGATCATGCGGTGTCAAGATACTCGTCAAGTACATCCTGGAGGTGCTCGATTTTGGGTGATAAGCTTGTGAGCTGGTCTTCAAAGAAGCAAATGAGTACTTATTTCTCTACGGAGGTCGAATACATAGCCATGTCATCCTATTGTGCTCAAATCTTATGGATGAGATCTCAATTATCGACTATGGCTTTGAATTCAACAAAATCCCTCCCATCTTGTGATAATAAAGTGCTATTGCTCTCATGCAACAATGTTCAACACTCGAGAGCAAAGCATATCGACATTCGACATCATTTCATCGGGGAACAAGTGGAAAAAGGTGTAGTGGAACTCTATTTTGTGAGGATGAATACCGATTAGCGAGACATCTTCACCAAAGCTCTTCAAGAGAACGCTTGAGTTATTCTTCCACGACGGGCATGAAAAGCCTTCAACTAGAAACACTCAAGCGTCTTCGGGAGGAAGGCGAGGAGTAATGGTCTATCTTCATCTATCTCTATATATCTATTCGAAAATCAAAATACAAAATTATAAAACTTTAAAAAATCAAATAGAAAATATAAACTTTTCGAAAAATCTTCAAAAATATTGTCATTTTGTCTTGTTTCTCTCAATTCGATAATATCTGTCTTGATGTTGTCATTCAAAGAATGACACGGACTTTAGATGTTGTTAATTTTTTTATATATATATATATATATATATATATATATATATATATATATATATATATATATATATATATATATATATATATATATATATATATATATATATATATATATATATATATATATATATTTTGGGAGAAAGAGAAAAATGGTTTATTGTCATTCGAGCGAGTAACCGCTTTTCTAAGAAAGAACGAGCCATGCTTTATCATGACTTTCAAAATTCCATGCTGTTTCTATAAACCGTTATCTGTTGAAAACAAATTGTTTTGATAAATAACTTGGACTCTATTTTGATAATCATCACGGACTTATTTGTCAAAATATATATCTCAATCAACAACCTATGTCATTGATTGAGGGGAGAATGATTTCAATTAAATTAAAATGTTGTTGTCATTCAAAATGTTTTCAAAAGATAATCATGCATGTTCAATCAATGGAGTTTAAAGACTTAATATCCGATCCATATCGTTAAAACAATTTCTTAATCAAGTCACAATTCTCCAAAAGCTTTCAAAATCAATTTAAATCTCAGAGATCACAAATCTCAAATGATTTGATATTTGTGATCGGGGAGTGTGATTTAAATTGATTTATCTTGATAAATTGGTAAATGGTTTTATAAGGATGTACATGCTATCTTTCCCACATGTGCCAAACGATTTTAAATTTTCTTGCACATGTTGAGGGGAGCATATCGTAAACCTATATGTGTTGAAACGTGATCATTTTCTCAATTGCGTGTTTCTCTATTATGTGCAAAACTCTTTCAAACTTAGATGCACACATTGAGGGGGAGCAATCATGAAAACCTCATCCTTCCCCAAAATGCTCTATCTACTTGATTTGGCGTGGGGAAGTGATGTTGATATCTTTGAAAATGGTAATCAAAGTTAATTCTTTCTCTTGCCTCCGTGTGCAAAACATTTTCAAATACTTGATGCACATGTTGAGGGGGAGTTCTCGTTCTAAAAATATCAAAACAATTCGGTACAAAATGCTTTGATAATATATCACAAGTATTGATGAGTGTGTAAATACTCGTCATTTTTGTTAATCTGACGCAAAACATTTAAAAATGCTCGAAATGCATCAAAATGTCGAAAATATCTCAAAATTGCATTTATATGTTTCGAATGCAAAATGTTTAAAATCGATGAAAAATGAGCTAAGTTTGCATAATTGGCGATTCGATCCCCAGTTTCAAAGTTGTCGAAATAGTCCCTGAGCACTTAATTTCAAAAGAAAAATCACCAAAGGTCCTTTTAAAATCACAAGTTGTCAAAATTAGTCCTTTGGTGAAAAATGTCAAAAGTTTTGAGAAATTACAAGTTTGGTCCTCCAAATGTCATTTTCATATTTTTAGGATTAATATTGTTTCAGTTTTACATTTTCTTTTGTACTTCACGTAGTTTTTAATTAAGTTTTATTAAAGAAAAATCAAAAACATCATTTTGCAAATAGTGATAGCGTTTATTTAATATATTTTATCTTTTAATTTTCTTTAATTTGCATTTAAGCCCCGTAATTTATAAACTTTTTCTTGATTATAATCGATCAAACTCTTTTCCGTTCAAATTTCTCGATCACTATTAGTTTGGTGATTCATCGCATGACTGTTGGGACATAACGACTGGGAAACCCTATACTCTCGATCTTCATTGCATTTGTGTACGAAGCT
Organism: Chrysanthemum lavandulifolium; assembly: GCA_022545495.1. NCBI lineage: Eukaryota > Viridiplantae > Streptophyta > Magnoliopsida > Asterales > Asteraceae > Chrysanthemum > Chrysanthemum lavandulifolium. The sequence goes on from CM040241.1 coordinate 274,660,921, forward strand.
GTTTAAGTTTCTTCTGGTTAGCCATTCGCAGTGGCTAGCTTGTGTGAGAAAACTTGACGATTCGACGCGGATCAAACCCACAGGCGCCCGGTGCCGGGGTGTGCTAATTATCTTACGCTTAGCAGTTAGTGATTTGAATATTCACTCTTTGTTCATACCGTCTATCTATATCTATATCTATATATTCTTATAAAAATCCAAAACCCAAAAACATCCAAAAGCGTATAAAACACAAAAATATTTTCTTTTGTTTCTATATATGTATCAAAGATAAAAATACAAAAGATTAAATCGTTTTCTTAATAATAACAACATAAAAATTACCACCGCAAACCAAGGCGGTGTACTACCTAGCGGGGTGCGACCATAATAAGTTCCCGAACCAAAGATTAAAACTTGCCTTTGTGTCCTTGTGAGTGGTGTACCTTTTCAAAGAAGCCATTCATCTTGTGATTATTGGATTAAGTTCACATTGTTTTGCCTCGATTTTGTTTTAATTGGATTTGTTGTTATATCTACGTTTGAAACGAGAAAACTCAAAAGATTCCTCTTTCCCATTCTCATCAAAAATATTTTCATAATTCCCATTCCTCTCCTTAACTACGAGGTCTCTTAGAGTTAACTCTAGTATATCTTTTCGCTCTTCTAGATCGTAAGCCCATTTCGTGAGCTTGTCAAGATTCCAAGAAGGCGTGTCCGTGAACTTTCTGCTCCATCGATCGGATCGAGATCGGATCGCTCACACTACTTCCGTTATCATGGCGGAAGAGCGTCCTATGTGTGAGCTTCTCCGGGCACCATCGGCAGTATGGAGATGCTATTATCCAGCCATTGTGGCTAAAAATTTTGAACTCAAGACCGGGTTCTTGAATCTTGTAACCTCAAGTCGGTTCTATGGTTTTGGCGGGATGATCCTCGTGCTCATATTCGATGGTTTAACAAGATTGCATCTACCATCAAATACAAGAATGTCCCTACCGATCTTTGTTAAGCTTCTTACATTCCCATTTTCTCTTGAGGACAAGCCCGGTTTGGCTTGAAAAACAACCCCTTAGTCAATCGAGACATGGGAAGACCTGGTGAAGAAATTTGTGAATGAATTTTATCCACCTTCCAAAACCACGAGTCTTAAAAATGAAATCATCAAGTTCACACAAAAGTTTGATGAATCCTTGGTGAATCGTGGGATCGTTTTAAGGAATTGCCCATGCAAATGTCCTCACCACGGTTTCTCGAGTTGATGCAACTCGATACTTTCTATAATAGAGTGAGTCAATCGATCAAGATTCTCTCAATTCCTCATTGGAGGAAATTTCTTAAGCAAAAGCGTCAAAAAGCTTTAGCGATCATTGAAAACAAATCTAAAGTCCGCCTTGCACGAAGCAAGCCGGTTGTTTCCCAAGTCGGTGTTGGTCCTTCTTCATCGCTCGTGAGTCAATCTAGCACCGATGCTAAGATTGACAAACTCATGAGCTATTCAAGCTTTTGTTCTCTCAACCCAAAGAAAGTCTCTTTTCCACAAACTTCACCTCCTTTGAAGTTAAGAAAGTGGAAGTACGTGTTACTTGTGGTGGCCCCATGCTTACTAGCTGTATGGCCACCGATGGTAACCACTTTGAAGCTAATGTTGTGGTAGGATTTCTAATCGGGAGGCAACCAATACCGTGCTCCTATAGACCCGAACCACCGTCCTAACCACTACCACAGACCTCCGGTTTCAACCAAAACCGTAATCAAAATCGAGCAGAACAAACCAAGGTTTTCAAAACCAAGGTAATTTCGGTCAAACAACGGTTTTCAAAATCAAAGTCAAAACTTCCAACACCAAGGAACTTTAATAGAAACCAAGGTCGGAAATTTCAACCCGGGTATTTTCATGGCAATAATCAAGGAAATTTTCAAAATCAAGGCCCTAATCCTAACAATAGAGGCGAATTTTCTGTGCAAAATCAAGCCATTGTTCCAAGCTGGACCATCATCGATGAGTTGTTGAAACAATTCATGAAATCAAGAGGAAATGAACAGGTTGTTGGTTAGCCGATTACGACATTAGAAGCCTTTAAATGATCGACCCTCGGGCTCGGTACTTTACCTAGCAACACGATCGCTAATCCGAGGCGATCAAAGCGATCACAACCGAAGTGGTGCCGTATGATGGACCGCTATTCCTACTACCTCTTCTTCTTCTCTTCGAAGGTAGTGGAAAGTGAACCTAAGGCGACAAAGGACAAGGAACTTCCTACTAATAACGGAGGTACCGGCAATGTCCATCCTCGGGTTGTCCGAAACCCAAAACCAAACACAGGTTGTTTTGAACCTCCGGTTGGCAACCCCAAATCCAAAACTTCTATTCCTTACCCCTCACGTTTAAATGAGCAAAAACTCCGTGAAAATCCGGTCATCAAATGGAAAAATTCTTTCAAATTTTCCAAGAACTTCATTTGACATAAGCTTTCTTGATGCCCAAGTTTGCATCAAATCTCAAACACATGTTGAGCAACAAAGAAAAGTCATTTGAAATGGCCAAAACTCCTTTGAGCGAGAATTGCTCGTGGGTTACATAAAAAAGCTTCGAGAAGCTTGGAGATCTGGAAAATTTCTTCTTCCTTGTGTTTTCCGGGAATGATTGAATGCTTTGCCACTTTCCGATCTTGGAGCAAGCATCAATCGATGCCTTATTCGATATGGAAGAAGCTTTCTCTTCGAACTTGTTCTACCGCATGAATCTTGAGCTTGCAGATCGTTCTATATCGCGTCCTCTTGGCATCGTAGAGGATGTATTCGTGAAAGTAGGAAAGTTCCATTTCCGGTGACTTTGTGGTTGTTGATTTCGATGCCGATCATCGGGTTGCCCTCATTGTTGGAAGAGGATTCACGAGAGCGGACGTGCTCTTATTGATGTATTTGAGCAAGAAATCACGTTATGTGTGGGTAATGAAGTTGTCACTTTAACCAGATCAAACTTCAAGGTACTCCTCAAATTATGATCTTGAATCGGTTAATCGAGTCGATTTAATTGATATTGCTTGAGGAGTACTCTCGAGAGTTTCTTGGTTATCTTCATAATTCGTGGTGGGGACACCACACATCTTCTCAACCTATCATTGCCGACTCTTCCCCTCTCACTCCGTTTGAGGGAGGTGACTTCTTCTGGAAGAGATCGATGAATTTCTTGCTAGTGATGAATCAATTCACTGGAATTGATGGTGTTTATGATTCGGAGGAGATATCCTTTATCTCGAGCAATTGTTAAATGAAGATCCATTACCTTCACTCCTCCGAAGAGATCACGATTGAGGAAATCAAATCGGTACAAACATCTCTTGAAGAATTTCCGAGGTTGAACTTAAGGACCTACCTCCTCATCTCGAGTATGCATTCTTGGAGGGTGATGATAAATTACCGTCATAATTGCTAAGGACTTAGCGGGAGGAGAAAGCTCTCATAAAGGTCTTGAAGTCACACAAGCAAGCAATTGCTTGGAAACTCTCCGACATTAAGGGTATCAACCCCGAGTTACATACTCACAAAATCTTAATGGAGGATGACTTCAAACCAGCGATCCAACATCGAGAAGGGTAAATCCTAAGATTCATGAGGTTATCAAACAAGAGGTTCTCAAACTTCTTGATGCGGTTTAATTTACCCAATCTCGATAGTCCTTGGGTTAGCCAATTCATTGCGTTCCTAAAAGGTGGCATAACTGTTGTCACAAATGAAGAAAACGAGTTTATTCCGACTCGATTGGTTACGGGATGGCGTGTGTGTATTGACTATCGCAAGTTAAGCGAAGCCACCCGTAAAGACCATTTTCCTCTACCCTTCATGGACGGATGCTTGAGAGATTAGCGAGGAGCGAATACTATTGTTTCCTTGATGGTTTCTCGGGTTATTTTCAGATCCCCATTGATCCGCCGGATCAAGAAAAGACCACATTCACCGCCCATACGGAACATTTGCCTCTGCACGTATGCCTTTTGGCCTATGTAATGCTCACAGCACGTTCCAACGATATATGATGGCAATTTTCCATGACATGATCGGAAATAATGGAGGTGTTTATGGATGACTTCTCGGTCATTGGGGACTCGTTTCACATGTCTCCCATTTAGATAAAATGCTTCAACGGTTTGAAGACACCAATCTTTGTCTAAATTGGGAGAAGAGCCACTTATGCTCAAAGAAGGCATAGTCCTTGGCCATAAGATTTCAAAAACGGGATTGAGGTAGATAGAGCAAAAGTTGATGTTATTGCTAAATTACCTCATCCTACTACCGTCTAAAGGTATTAGGAGTTTTCTAGGTCATGCCGGGTTTTATCATGATTCATACAAGATTTTCTAAAATTGCTCGACCTATGACCCATCTTCTTGAAAAGATGCTCCTTTTATCTTTTCTCCGAGTACATCAAGCTTTTGATACATTAAAGAAAAATCTTACGGAAGCACCATTCTAGTTGCCCCATTGGGATTTACCCTTTAAGCTCATGTGCGATGCAAGTGATTTTGCTATCGGTGCGGTCTTGGGGCAGCGTAAAACCAAGCACTTTCAGCCTATCCACTACGCGAGTAAGACTATGATCAAGCTCAAACCCATTACACCACTCTGGAAAAGAATGATTAGGCTGTGGTGTATGCGTTTGAGAAATTTTGGCCATACCTTATCTAGACCAAATGCGTGGTGTATACGGATCACTCGGCTCTCAAATATCTCTTTGCAAAACAAGATGCAAAGCGAGATTGCTCCGTTGGGTTCTCCTCCTACAAAATTTGATATCATCATCGTGATAAAAAGGAGCGAGAACCTAGTCACGATCATCTATCCCGTCTAGAAAACCCTCACCAAGATGTGTCGAGAAAAAGGAAATTAACGAAACATTTCCTCTCGAAACAATCAATGTGGTTTCTTTTAAGTGGAGACTCTTCTACCCATGGTTTCTTGACTTTGCAAATTACCATGCGGGTAACTTTGTGGTGAAAGGATGTCGTCCCAACGGAAAAACAAATTCTTTAAAGATGTAAAACATTTACGGGACGACCCTACTTATTCAAAATTGCGCGGATCAAGTCATCGAGCGATGTGTGTATGGTCAAATCTCGGTCAAACAAACCCCACCCCGCCTTTTTCTTTCTTCCTCACCAAATCTCTGCAACACTCCATCCTCCCATCCCTCCAGCTCACCTTCACATTTCCTTGTTCCCCACCTCAACAACCTTCCAAGATACATTTAATGCATCCTCCCCTAACACGCAACCCCCAACTGGCTAAAACCATTTTGGCGCCAAAACTGATCCAATGGCCAATATGCACTCATGCCATCCAAAGGTCCAGATTAAAAGTGGGATTAGCTCAGAGGAGTGAGAGAAGATGTTTTGCATATAAAAAGGAAGCAAGAGAAGCTTGAAGAAGTAGTAGTTAGTTTGTAAAATTTCCTTTATGTCGTTTTAGTATAAATGTGTTAGTTCAAGTTCAAATCTGTTATCTTTTGTTTCAATGTATTAAACTCAAGTTACTTTGTCATTATAATCTAATTTTAAGCATCAATTCCAAGGTTTTATCTAATTCATGTTTTAATGTACCTTTGTTGAAAAACTCGGTTTCAAGTTCTTATATCCAAGCTATTAGAAGCTCATTTTCAATCCAAATAAGCTTATATAAGTGATTGGTCCCGAAGCAATCAAGTTTAATCACACAAGCTAACCACTTGTTAATGGCTAACCGTAATAAACTTAAAGCATTTCGAAACCAATGCAATGAAGATCCGGAGAATATAGTGGATTCCACGGTCGTTAAGTCCCAGGAGACTCAATGGTGTTTTAAAACTTTCAGACGATAGAATGATCACTAAGGATAGTGATCGAGAAGGATTTTGGAATATTTATACCTAAAGAAAAAGTTTATAAATTACAATGACTTAAATGCAAAATAAAGAAAATTAAAAAGCTAAAATATATTAAATAAACGCTATCACTATTTTTAAAATGATTTTCTTGATTTATAAAACAAAATAACTTAAATAAACTATTTAAATTAAAATGTAAACCTAAATTATCTAAAAAACGTGACTTAAAATAAAAACGTGCGTTATGTGTAAAAATTACGCGAGTGCGCAAGATAAAACGTAAAATTTGTGAAATAAAAAGCCTACGAATCTAAAAACAATTTTCTTACTTACTATATGACAAAAGAAAATTTTAGAAAAAAGATTTATATTTTTTTGACTTTTATATTTTTTATTATGAATTAAATAAGATTAAAATTAATTAAATTATAAAAAATACTAAACGATTTTACAAAATTCTACAAAATTCCATAAAATACTTTAAAAGCTCATGATCCTAGGAAAAATAAAAATGTGGTGGTGACTATGGAAAATAAGTGAAAATGAGCTAAAGAAGCTTATTAATACAAACTGCAATAGGTCCTTAAGTAATTAAATGTGCAAACTTAAACACAAAGAAGACCCAAGGCGGATGGTTGGAGTGTGAGTGTTGTGTGCGTGCAAGGAACCGAGGAGGTCACGAGTTCGATTCTATGCACCCCTTTTTTGCTAAATTATTTTATTTTTGGATTTTATTTTACAAACTTATTAAGCACAAGGAAATAAGCAAATTTTAAAACTATAACTTTTACAAAACTACTAATAAGCTCAATTTGAGCTTATGTTTCTTGATTGGCAAAAGTGAATAAGCACAAGATTTAAGCCAAAATGCTAATAAGCTAGAAATAAGCAAAAGAGTAAATGAAAATAAGCTAAGGAACCGAGAATAAGCTAATACAACAATGAGAAAGCAAAATTACTTAAAATTAAGCACCAAATAAGCTTCAAATAAGCACAAGCTTATACATTGCAGGAGCGCTTTTTAGAAAAAGGGGTCAAAAGAAGCTAAGTAAAAGCACTTAATAAGTCGATTAGGGTGAACTACTATTTTCTAATTTAGTTAAGCGGTTAAACTTTAATATCCCAAAGGCTTAAGTCCTAAATCCTAATGATAAGATCACAGTGAAATTGTAAAGTTTATTCAAAAACTGCTTCTAGGAAATTTTGACTTTTTAAATAATGAACCAGTTTGACTTTGATGAACTTCTAATGATCCTAGATGATCTAATTTGATGTATTAAGCTACTATAAGACTTATTTAGGCTATATAAACAACTTTTACACTAGTATGCATGATTATGAAACATAAATTTCTAACAGTTATGAATATAGGACAGAATCAAGATGATTTTGACTTTTTATGAAACAAGGACTAAATTTTATACTAGAACTGAGCTATTAAACACTAAGGTGATATGAAACAACAACAAGTAATAACACAGATGCCCTCTAACACAATTAACTAGGCTAATCCAAACACCCTTATACTAAACTGTTATGAAGCTTATAGTACTAAAACAACCTTTTAAACCATAAAAGCTATAAATTAACTTCTATTAACTATAATGTGATAAGATAAAACTTGTAATTAGCAACATTTAAACACTAATACTATGAATTGCAAATTTCAAAGAAATAGCTTACAAAGTGAGTTTAGGCATAAAGATGAGGCGAGAACATAAGATCACTCCTATATGCTTACCACTAAGCTCTAAACCAAAAACAATCCAATTACCAACTGCTTGGTCATTGAACTTCATTTCCATAGATTTTTATTTTCTCACTATTTTTCTTGATTTTGTGAATTTTACATTTTTGATACTAAACAAAGTTTTAGACTTACTAAAAGCTCTCGAAGCTATATAATGAAATTATATGATCTTATGAGTTCTTTGACAACACTAATAAAAACAATAAGTCGATTTGAGAATTTTAGCTTAAAAATGGCATAAAGCGGCTTTATACTTAGAACATGAAATTGATAAGCGAAAGCGGTTTATAACACAATGGAATATGATTACAAAGTATTGAAAAGCTTAACTTACAATGGAAAACTTAAAACTTAAAAGCGACATAAGTAAAAATAAGATTACACTACTTTTTTCTTCTTGCTTCTCTTTCTTCTATTTATCATCAAAAAGTCTTCCACTAGCCCTCTGATCATTTCCCACTTTTAATCTTGGCCTTTGGATGCTTAGAATAGATATTGGCCGTTGATGGATTTTGGCGCCAAAAAAGATATAGCAACAGGGGGGGTTTGAGTGAATGAAAGGAGAAGCATTAAATGATTTTGTTGTTTGGTGGAGTTGGAGGGACATGGAAAGGAGTATGTGGTGGAGGTGAGGTGAAGGTAGAGTGATTTCGAGGCGGTGGGTGAGGAGAAGAAAAAAAGGAGTGAAAAGGTGTATTTGTTGACGGGGTTTGAATGGGGTAATATATTGAGCAGGGGTCAAGGTCCAAGGGGTCCAAGGGTCAAGTGGCGAGGGTCCGAGGGGTTCAAAGGGTTCAAGGGTTTATGTTTAATATCAAGGACCATTCATGTAATTCACCAAACTTGAGGACCAATTTCGCCAATTTATCAAAGTTGTTTCAAGGGACCAAAATGACAAGTTTCAATAGTGCAAGGATCATAAAGGACATTTTCAAACTTCCAAGGACTATATTTGCCAATTTTGAAACTTGAAGGACCAAACTTGTAATTTCTCAAAACTTTTGACATTTTTCACCAAAGGACTAATTTTGACAACTTATGATTTTAAAAGGACCTTTGGTGATTTTTCTTTGAAATAAGTGCTCGGGGACTATTTCGACAACTTTGAAACTTGGGGACTAAGCGCCAATTATGCAAACTTAGCTCATTTTTCATCGATTTTAAACATTTTGTATCCGAAACATATAAAATGTAATTTTAGGATATTTTCAATATTTTGATGCATTTTTAGCGTTTTAAGTGTTTTGCGATTCGATTTGACCAAAATGATGAGTATTTAAACACTCATCAATCCCCACACTAAACTATTGCTAGTCCCTAGCAATCTTTTGAGAAAACTTAATGGATTTGAATCTCTTTACCGAAAGCCATTACTTTTGGAGTAGCCAAATGTTTGATTCAAGTAAGAACTATGGTACACCGATAACCATGTGATTTTGAGCAAACCACCGACTTCCAACGGATTTGATTTGTCTTTACGAGCCGTTTGCTTCGGAATAGCCAACTCTTAGATAAATTATCAATATTATCTTTGGTGAGTGATTACCAATTATGGCTTTTCCACTTGCCTTTACCAAGAGCCATAAACTTGCGGGCTAGCCAACTCTTCACTTTTTAGGATATGGTGAGTTGAATACCATACAATTTTGGGCAAATTGCAAGTCGTAAACGGATTTGAGAAATCTTTACCAAGAGCCGTTTGCTCTTGGATTAGCCAATCCTTATGTGGGTTAGACATGGCGGATGATTACCATTTCTTTGAGTAAGTGAAAACACTTACTCCAAAAAAAAATTTTGGCCAAAATGGGGAATTGGGTGGTAATACATATGATAAAATTCGTGAGAATTCCCCCACACTTAGAAATGAATATTGCCCTCAATATTCAAAGCACCGCGGTTATGCGAAACATAGAATATAAAAGGAAATACTATGGCCATTATTTTTTTTTTTTTTTTTTTTTTTTTTTTTTTTTAGTAGGGAGGCAACTCCCCACACTAGGGTGGTAGAACGAGAAAGAAGATGAAATATGGGTGAAAACCCATATGGTGCTCTTGTTTTTGATTCCCGAGTCGCTAGCTTGACTCGACCCGAATTAATTTGTTCATGGGAAGTAAGTGGAAGAGACAATCTCCATCGGACTTTCATTCAAGATGTTTGGACAAACATTTGAAGCACGTGAAAGTTCCACACCGACGAGATATACAGAGAAAGACCCGGCTCACAAATGATAAATGAAAATGCCGGGGTCAAAGATAGTATCTTCACTCCCGTGGGAGTTAAGACATGGAGAAGTCACACCGTATGTGACGAAAGGAAGAAAGGTTCGGATGATGTACGTTTCAAGCTCAAACATCTCATTAAAATTTTCATCCATGTGCATTTTTCTTCCAACGAGTATCTCTGGATTAAAATTTTTGTCTTCGCCAGAGGGCTCAACGGGATACTCGAAAGACATCTCATCAGTGAGGATAGAATCGTCATCACATGATGGAAGAGATAAGTTAGAATACAGAGGTGGGACAAGTGGTGTGCTCTGAGAGCTAGCAATTTCCACCACTTCCGTGATGGTCTCTGTATCGGCCTCAGACATTTCATCGAAAAGAGGATTTACTTTCCCAAAAGTGTAGTCATTATTAAATTCAAAAAGAGGATTTGAGAAAATCCCGGAAGTAACCTCAGAAATGTCGAGAGAATCACAAAAAGGCAAATCACAATCACTATCGGATATATCCTCAGACTCACTTGGGATTGGGACGAAGTTCTCAACATTAGACGATTCCGTTTCCGGAATAGTGCTGAGATGCTTATCCCCCATGGTGAGAGAGTCTTTGGAAGCAATAATAGGTAAGATAGGTGTGATAGCAATAGACTGAGGGAGTTGAGAAATAAAATCGTTCAATTGAATAGCACTCTCCTCGTCGTCCTCATAATATTCCCTCATTTGAATAGTATCCTCATCATCATCGTCATCATATCGGATTCTTATATTCATCTGCTGAAGCTTACATACCATTCTTTTCATTTGTAGTTGCTTTCGAATGCGTATTTCTTGAACTTTGTGGAAGATTACACTCCTCGTAATCATTGAAATCTTGTGAAGGCTCGGAAGTCGAGTACTAGGATTAGCCGTTCGTTCTTGACTAGTAATTCTCCAATAGTTTTATCATGATGATATTGATGAATGATGGAATCTTGTGGGGTTGGAAATTGTCAAAACAGGAGAATTAGAATTGTGAAAATTTTGATTCATCGGTTGACATTCAAAAGTCGCATGAGGACCCCGCAATTCTCACAACGAGATAATTGGGAAAATAACTTTCACCAAAGTTCGATTGTAACATGGTTACGGCTCATAGACAAGCGGGACCCGTGGTGGACAATCAAAACCGTAATGAGAATCATTCCCACAAAACTCGCATGAGTAGGATTCGTAGACAATGTGGAGGTAGGTAGGAAAAATCGGGTGTTTCATTATTTGAAATGGGATCGGGATTACCGACAAACTTGTCTCCGAAACTCACATTGGTACATCGCCGACAATTTCCACCGTTAAATGGACCTCCACACCTCGAACATGTCGAAAACCATGACATAAAGAATTAAGCGGATAAGAGGATATGAGATGAAGAATTAAGCGGTTATAGAGGATAAGGAATGGAGAATTAAGCAGTTAGAGGATAAAGGATGGATATTTTGGATTTTGAAAACATTTTGTAAAAACAAAGAATGAAAATATTTACAAAAGATGGTATATGTGCAAGAATGGGTGCGAAAAAGGTTTAACACACGCTAAAGCCTCCCGGCGTGGCGCTAAAATTTGATTGCCTCGGAACCATCAAGTTTAATCACACAAGCTAACCACTTGTGAATGGCTAACCGTAATAAACTTAAACATTTCGAAACCAATGCAATGAAGATCTGGAGAATATAGTGGATTCCGGTCGTTAAGTCCCACGGAGACTCAATGGTGTTTTAAAAACTTTCAGACGATAGAATGATCACTAAGGATAGTGATCAGTAAGGATTTTGGAATATTTATACCTAAAGAAAAAGTTTATAAATTACAGCGACTTAAATGCAAATTAAAGAAAATTAAAAAGCTAAAATATATTAAATAAACGCTATCACTATTTTTAAAATGATTTTTCTTGATTTATAAAACAAAATAACTTAAATAAACTATTTAAATTAAAATGTAAACCTAAATTATCTAAAAAACGTGACTTAAAATAAAAACGTGCGTTATGTGTAAAAATTACGCGAGTGCGCAAGATAAAACGTAAAATTTGTGAAATAAAAGGCCTACGAATCTAAAAACAATTTGCTTACTTACTATATGACAAAAGAAAATTTTAGAAAAAAGATTTATATTTTTTTGACTTTTATATTTTTTATTATGAATTAAATAAGATTAAAACTAAATTAAATTATAAAAAATACTAAACGATTTTACAAAATTCTACAAAAATTCCATAAAATACTTTAAAAGCTACTGATCCTAGGAAAAAATAAAAATGTGGTGGTGACTATGGAAAATAAGCTGAAAATGAGCTAAAGAAGCTTATTAATACAAACTGCAAAAGGTCCTTAAGTAATTAAATGTGCAAACTTAAACACAAAGAAGACCCAAGGGTAGATGGTTGGAGTGTGAGTGTTGTGTGCGTGCAAGGGAACCAGGAGGTCACAGGTTCGATTCTATGCACCCCTTTTTTTGCTAAATTATTTTATTTTTGGATTTTTATTTTACAAACTTATTAAGCACAAGGAAATAAGCAAATTTTAAAACTATAACTTTTACAAAACTACTAATAAGCTCGGTTTGAGCTTATGTTTCTTAACATTGGCAAAAGTGAATAAGCACAAGATTTAAGCCAAAATGCTAATAAGCTAGAAATAAGCAAAAGAGTAAATGAAAATAAGCTAAGGAACCGAGAATAAGCTAATACAACAACCGAGAAAGCAAAATTACTTAAAATTAAGCTCCAAATAAGCTTCAAATAAGCACAAGCTTATTCATTGCCTGCAGGCGCGTTTTCGAGAAAAAGGGGTCAAAAGAAGCTAAGTAAAAAGCACTTAATAAGCTGATTAGGAGTGAACTACTATTTTTCTAATTTAGTTAAGCAGTTAAACTTTAATATCCAAAAGGCTTAAGTCCTAAATCCTAATGATAAGATCACAGTGAAATTGTAAAGTTTATTCAAAAACTGCTTCTAGGAAATTTTGACTTGTTAAATAATGAACCAGTTTGACTTTGATGAACTTCTAATGATCCTAGATGATCTAGTTTGATGTATTAAGCTACTATAAGACTTATTTAGGCTATATAAACAACTTTTACACTAGTATGCATGATTAAGAAACATAAATTTCTAATGATTATGAATATAGGATGAATCAAGATGATTTTGACTTTTATGAAACAAGGACTAAATTTTATACTAGAACTGAGCTATTAAACACTAAGGTGATCTCAAACAACAACAAGTAATAACACAAATGCCCTCAACACAATTAACTAGGCTAATCCAAACACCCTTATACTAAACTGTTATGAAGCTTATAGTACTAAAACAACCTTTTAAACCATAAAATCTATAAATTAACTTCTATTAACTATAATGTGATTAGATAAAACTTGTAATTAGCAACATTTAAACACTAATACTATGAATTGCAAATTTCAAAGAAATAGCTTACAAAGTGAGTTTAGGCATAAAGATGAGAACCGAGAACATAAGATCACTCCTATATGCTTACCACTAAGCTCTAAACCAAAACAATCCAATTACCAACTGCTTGATCATTGAACTTCATTTCCATAGATTTTTATTTTCTCACTATTTTTCTTGATTTTGTGAATTTTCTGTTTTTGATACTAAACAAAGTTTTAGACTTACTAAAGCTCTCGAAGCTATATAATGAAATTATATGAGCTTATGAGTTCTTTGACAACACTTATAACAACAATAAGCTGATTTGAGAATTTTAGCTTAAAAATGGCATAAACTGACTTTATACTTAGAACATGAAATTGATAACTGAAAACGGTTTATAACACACTGGAATATGATTACAAAGTATTGAAAAGCTTAACCTTACAATGGAAAACTTAAAAACTTAAAAACGACATAAGTAAAAATAAGATTACACTACTTTTTTCTTCTTGCTTCTCTTTCTTCTATTTATCATCAAAAGTCTTCCACTAGCCCTCCGATCATTTCCACTTTTAATCTTGGCCTTTGGATGCTTAGAATAGATATTGGCGTTGATGGATTTTGGCCAAAAAGATATAGCAACAGAGGGGGGGTTTGAGTGAATGAAAGGAGAAGCATTAATGATTTTGTTGTTTGGTGGAGGTGGAGGGACATGGAAAGGAGTATGTGGTGGAGGTGAGGTGAAGGTAGAGTGATTTCGAGGCGGTGGGTGAGGAGAAGAAAAAAAGGAGGAAAAGGTGTATTTGTTGACCGGGGTTTGATTGGGGTAATATATTAGACGGGGTCAAGGTCAAGAGGGTCCAAGGTCAAGTGGCAAGGGTCGAGGGTTCAAAGGGTTCAAGGGTTTAGGTTTAATATCAAGGACCATTCATGTAATTCACCAAACTTGAGGACCAATTCGCCAATTTATCAAAGTTGTTTCAAGGGACCAAAATGACAAGTTTCAATAGTGCAAGGACCATAAGGACATTTTCAAACTTCCAAGGACTATATTTGCCAATTTTGAAACTTGAAGGACCAAACTTGTAATTTCTCAAAACTTTTGACATTTTCACCAAAGGACTAATTTTGACAACTTATGATTTTAAAAGGACCTTTGGTGATTTTTCTTTTGAAATAAGTGCTCGGGGACTATTTCGACAACTTTTGAAACTTGGGGACTGAAAGCGCCAATTATGCAAACTTAGCTCATTTTCATCGATTTTAAACATTTTGCATCCGAAACATATAAAATGTAATTTTAGGATATTTTCGATATTTTGATGCATTTCGGCGTTTTAAGTGTTTTGTAGTTGATTTGACCAAAATGATGAGTATTTACACACTCATCAATAAAAGTCGCTCATAGCTTTTGTAAGCTTATAACTCAAATTTAAGAAACTTAGGTATTGGGTCAATAAAAGTCAAACAGTGAAGCATTTTTGGTCAAGCAGGCATGGAAGTGATATGGGTGTTGCAGAGCATGGATTTGGGTTGATAATGAGCTAGGTTATGGTTTAGATTAGGCTAGTGGTTCCTGTGTTCTTTGGCAAGCCATAGTGGCTAGGACCAATTGTAAGTTCACTTTTTTAAGCCACTGCATAATTTGAATATGTGGTTAGAAATAGTTTAGACTTGCTTATTCAGTGGTAATTAGGATAGTTAAAATCAGTTTAATCAATAAGACAAACTAGTTCAGTGGTTATCTCATTTTTATTGCAAATCAGTGATTTGAAGTAGTGTTTGGATTTACTGCATTAACTGTGTTTGAGGTTTGTTTAGTAGTTAAGACTTGTTGTTTTAGGCTTGTGTAGCTCAATTGTACTCATTCTAGTCATTACATTGTGTTTGCACACTCTCAAAGTCATAATTATCAAGAAACTGTATTAATTTCTTAACTGTTGGAGCTTTTGAAAATCCAAAGCTTGATTTGTGCTTAGATATCATAGACATAGATTGCATTAAGTTTATTTCATCATATTACATCATAATCAGTCCACAAATTGGTTTCAAATCTCAAATAAGTCAACATATCAAAACTGTTTTCAAAAGTCAAAATATTGAAAAAGGCAGTTTGAGCCTAACTAGGGTGATTTTTCATGGACTCATTTTTAGTTCAATTCAAGTGAAACTTGGGGTTTAAAAACTTCAACTGGTCTAGTTTCTTAATACCATTTTTGTAGATTTTTGTAAATTTTCTATAAGCTTCAAAATGGCTTGTCAACTTGCTTATTTGCCACGCACCGACTCGATTAATCCGAGTCTCGCAGTCTTGAGCGAGGCTTGTAACAAGCTCATCGAGCTTCTCTTAGGCTCATCTTTGGTTTATAGATAGCTAGCCAGGTCTAGTTTAGGTTCCAACTTTTGGATTTGAGTCTCGGCTTATTTGGTAGCTTATTCTTAGTCGCAGTGAGCACCTCAAAACTGCTTTTAAGCACATAAGCTCAAATAATCAAATCATGTAGGTGGTAATTTAGAGGTTTAGGATAGTTATAATTAGTTGCTTTCTAGTAGTTATAACATATTATAGCTTACATTTTAGTTTGGTAGCTTATTGTGTTCATTTGTTTATTCCTAGTGCTTATTTATAAGCACTTGTCTTTCTTGATTTCATATTCCTACACATAAGCCACTTGTTTTATATTTTCTTAGATTCATAATATTATTTTAGACTTATCTTGAATTTTTATATTTTTCCGATCTTGTTTGGTATTTTCTTCATTTTAATCGGTTTTAAGCCATTTTAATTAGCTTTTAATACAATTAAATCGAAAACTTTCAAAAAATAATTTTCATTTTTCCTAGGTTAAGATAAATATAAAAAGTCATAAAATATTTTTCCAAATTTTTCTTAGTTAAATTTGTATTTTTAAGCAATTTAAGTAGTTTTAAATAGTTTTTAATTCATAAAATATAAAAAAATAATCAGAAAAATATAAAATTAGTTTTGAAAATTCTCTTTAGTTATTTTAGATTTTTCTAAGTCATAATTTCATTTTCTAGCTTTATTTCATATTTTCTTGTATTTTAGGCTATTATTAAATAAGTAAAAATAGTTTTTAATCAATAATAATTAGATAAATAGTTTTAAAAATAATTTTCTTTTTCTAAAAATTTTCTTTTATCATTAGGTTTGTAAAAATGTCATTTTCATATTTTTAGGATTAATATTGTTTCAGTTTTACATTTTCTTTTGTACTTCACGTAGTTTTTAATTAAGTTTTATAAAAGAAAAATCAAAAACATCATTTTGCAAATAGTGATAGCGTTTATTTAATATATTTTATCTTTTTAATTTTCTTTAATTTGCATTTAAGCCCCTGTAATTTATAAACTTTTTCTTCAGTTATAATCGATCAAAACTATTTTCCGTTCAAATTCTCTCGATCACTATTCGTTTGGTGATTCATCGCACACATTTGGGACATAACGACTGGGAAACCCTATACTCTCTCGATCTTCATTGCATTTGTTATCGAACTGTTTTAAGTTTCTTACGGTTAGCCATTCACAAGTGGCTAGCTTGTGAGAAAACTTGACGGTTCGGCAAAGCGATCACAACCAGTGGTGTCAGATGATGGACCCGCTATTCCTACTACCTCTTCTTCTTCTCTTCGAAGGTAGTGGAAAGTGAACACGAGGCGACAAAGGACAAGGAACTTCCTACTAATAACGGAGGTACCGGCAATGTCCATCCTCGGGTTGTCCGAAACCAAAACCAAACACGAGTTGTTTTGAACCTCCGGTTGGCAACCCCAATCCAAAACTTCTATTCCTTACCCCTCACGTTTAAATGAGCAAAACTCCGTGAAAAAGCCGGTCATCAAATGGAAAAATTCTTTCAAATTTTCCAAGAACTTCATTTGACATAAGCTGCGGATGCTATCATCTTGATGCCCAAGTTTGCATCAAATCTCAAACACATGTTGAGCAACAAAGAAAAGTCGTTTGAAATGGCCAAAACTCCTTTGAGCGAAGCGCTTTCGGCGATTCTGTTAAAGAAGCTTCGAGAAGCTTGGAGATCCTGGAAAATTTCTTCTTCCTTGTGTTTTCCGGGAATGATTGAATCTTTGCCACTTTCCGATCTTGGAGCAAGCATCAATCGATGCCTTATTCAAGATGGAAGAAGCTTTCTCTTCGAACTTGTTCCTACCGCATGAATCTTGAGCTTGCGATCGTTCTATATCGCGTCCTCTTGGCATCGCCGAGGATGTATTAATGAAAGTAGGAAAGTTCCATTTTCCGGTGACTTTGTGGTTGTTGATTTCGATCTCGATCATCGGGTTCCCTCATTGTTGGAAGAGGATTCACGAGAACGGGCCGTGCTCTTATTGATGTATTTGAGCAAGAAATCACGTTATGTGTGGGTAATGAAGTCGTCACTTTTAACCTTGATCAAACTTCAAGGTACTCCTCAAATTATAATCTTGAATCGTTAATCGAGTCGATTTAAGCGATATTGCTTCAGGAGTACTCAAGAGTTTCTTGGTTATCTTCATAATTTCGTGAGTAGGGACACCACCACATCTTCTCAACCTATCATTGCCGACTCTTCCCTCTCTCACCCGCTTGAGGGAGGTGACTTTTACGGAAGAGATCGATGAATTTCTTGCTAGTGATGAATCAATTCTACTGGAATTGATGGTGTTTATGATTCGGAGGAGATATCCTTTATCTCGAGCAATTGTTAAATGAAGATCCATTACCTTCACTCCTCCGAAAGAGATCACGATTGAGGAAATCAAATCAAGACAAACATCTATGAAGAATTTCCGAGGTTGAACTTAAGGACCTACCTCCTCATCTCGAGTATGCATTCTTGGAGGGTGATGATAAATTACCGTCATAATTGCTAAGGACTTAAGCGAGGAGGAGAAATCTGCTCTCATAAAGGTCTTGAAGTCACACAAGCAAGCAATTGCTTGGAAACTCTCCGACATTAAGGGTATCAACCACGAGTTCGTACTCACAAAATCTTAATGGAGGATGACTTCAAACCAAAGATCCAACATCGAGAGAAGGTAAATCCTAAGATTCATGAGGTTATCAAACAAGAGGTTCTCAAACTTCTTGATGCGGTTTAATTACCCAATCTCGATAGTCCTCGGGTTAGCCCAATTCATTGCGTTCCTAAAAGGGTGGCATAATCGTTGTCACAAATGAAGAAAGCGAGTTTATTCCGACTCGATTGGTTACGGATGGCGTGTGTGTATTGACTATCGCAAGTTAAACGAAGCCACCGTAAAGACCATTTTCTCACCCTTCATGGACCGGATGCTTGAGAGATTAGCGAGGAACGAATACTATTGTTTCCTTGATGGTTTCTCGGGTTATTTTCAGATCCCCATTGATCCGCTGGATCAAGAAAAGACCACATTCACCGCCCATACGGAACATTTGCCTACGCACGTATGCCTTTTGGCCTATGTAATGCTCACCGCACGTTCCAACGATGTATGATGGCAATTTTCCATGACATGATCGGGAAATAATGGAGGTGTTTATGGATGACTTCTCGGTCATTGGGGACTCGTTTCATACATGTCTCTCCCATTTAGATAAAATGCTTCAACGGTTTGAAGACACCAATCTTTGTCTAAATTGGGAGAAGAGCCACTTATGCTCAAAGAAGGCATAGTCCTTGGCCATAAGATTTCAAAAACGGATTGAGGTAGATAGAGCAAAAGTTGATGTTATTGCTAAATTACCTCATCCTACTACCGTCAAAGGTATTAGGAGTTTTCTAGGTCATGCCGGTTTTATCGCAGATTCATACAAGATTTTTCTAAAATTGCTCGGCCTATGACCCATCTTCTTGAAAAAGATGCTCCTTTTATCTTTTCTCCTGAGTACATCGAAGCTTTTGATACATTAAAGAAAAATCTTACGGAAGCACCCATTCTAGTTGCCCCCGACTGGGATTTACCCTTTAAGCTCATGTGCGATGCAAGTGATTTTGCTATCGGTGCAGTCTTGGGGCAACGTAAAACCAAGCACTTTCAGCCTATCCACTACGCGAGTAAGACTATGACTGAAGCTCAAACCCATTACACCACTACAGAAAAAGAATGATTAGCTGTGGTGTGTGCGTTTGAGAAATTTCGCCAAACCTTATCTAGACCAAATGCGTGGTGTATACGGATCACTCGGCTCTCAAATATCTCTTTGCAAAACAAGATGCAAAGCCGAGATTGCTCCGTTGGGTTCTCCTCCTACAAGAATTTGATATCATCATACGTGATAAAAAGGAGGCGAGAACCTAGTCACGATCATCTATCCGTCTAGAAAACCCTCACCAAGATGTGTTTGAGAAAAGGAAATTAACGAAACATTTCCTCTCGAAACAATCAATGTGGTTTCTTTTCGTGGAGACTCTTCTACCCCATGGTTTCTCGACTTTGCAAATTACCATGCGGGTAACTTTGTGGTGAAAGGATGTCGTCCCAACGGAAAAACAAATTCTTTAAAGATGTAAAACATTACTTCTGGGACGACCCCTACTTATTCAAAATTTGCGCGGATCAAGTCATCAGGCGATGTGTGTATGGTCAAATCTCTGGTCAAACAAACCCCCACCCCGCCTTTTTCTTTCTTCCTCACCAAATCTCTGCAACACTCCATCCTCCCATCCCTCCAGCTCACCTTCACATTTCCTTGTTCCCCCCACCTCAACAACCTTCCAAGATACATTTAATGCATCCCTCCCCCTAACACGCAACCCCCAACTGGCTAAAACCATTTTGGCGCCAAAACTGATCCAATGGCCAATATGCACTCATGCCATCCAAAGGTCCAGATTAAAAGTGGGATTAGCTCAGAGGAGTGAGAGAAGATGTTTTGCATATAAAAAGGAAGCAAGAGAAGCTTGAAGAAGTAGTAGTTAGTTTGTAAAATTTCCTTTATGTCGTTTTAGTATAAATGTGTTAGTTCAAGTTCAAATCATTATCTTTTGTTTCAATGTATTAAACTCAAGTTACTTTGTCATTATAATCTAATTTTAAGCATCAATTCCAAGGTTTTATCTAATTCATGTTTTAATGTACTTTGTTGAAAACTCGGTTTCAAGTTCTTATATCCAAGCTATTAGAAGCTCATTTTTCAATCCAAATAAGCTTATATAAGTGATTGGTCCCGAACCGTCAAGTTTAATCACACAAGCTAACCACTTGTGAATGGCTAACCGTAATAAACTTAAAACAGCTCAGAAACCAATGCAATGAAGATCTGGAGAATATAGTGGATTCCCTGGTCGTTAAGTCCCACGGAGACTCAATGGTGTTTTAAAAACTTTCAGACGATAGAATGATCACTAAGGATAGTGATCAGTAAGGATTTTGGAATATTTATACCTAAAGAAAAGTTTATAAATTACAATGACTTAAATGCAAAATAAAGAAAATTAAAAGCTAAAATATATTAAATAAACGCTATCACTATTTTTAAAATGATTTTTCTTGATTTATAAAACAAAATAACTTAAATAAACTATTTAAATTAAAATGTAAACCTAAATTATCTAAAAACGTGACTTAAAATAAAACGCGCGTTATGTGTAAAAATTACGCGAACAAGCAAGATAAAACGTAAAATATGTGAAATAAAAGCCTCACGAATCTAAAAACAATTTTCTTACTTACTATATGACAAAAGAAAATTTTAGAAAAAGATTTATATTTTTTTGACTTTTATATTTTTATTATGAATTAAATAAGATTAAAATTAATTAAATTATAAAAATACTAAACGATTTTACAAAATTCTACAAAATTCCATAAAATACTTTAAAAGCTCTTGATCCTAGGAAAAATAAAATGTGGTGGTGACTATGGAAAATAAGTCGAAAATGAGCTAAAGAAGCTTATTAATACAAACTGCAAAAGGTCCTTAAGTAATTAAATGTGCAAACTTAAACACAAAGAAGACCCAAGGGTAGATGGTTGGAGTGTGAGTGTTGTGTGCGTGCAAGGGAACCAGGAGGTCACAAGTTCGATTCTATGCACCCCCTTTTTTTGCTAAATTATTTTATTTTTGAATTTTTATTTTACAAACTTATTAAGCACAAGGAAATAAGCAAATTTTAAAACTATAACTTTTTACAAAAACTACTAATAAGCTCGTTTGAGCTTATGTTTCTTCTTGATTGGCAAAAGTGAATAAGCACAAGATTTAAGCCAAAATGCTAATAAGCTAGAAATAAGCAAAAGAGTAAATGAAAATAAGCTAAGGAACCGAGAATAAGCTAATACAACAACCGAGAAAGAAAAATTACTTAAAATTAAGCACCAAATAAGCTTCAAATAAGCACAAGCTTATCTGTTGCACAGGGCAGTTTTTCAGAAAAAAGGGGGTCAAAAGAAGCTAAGTAAAAAGCACTTAATAAGCTGATTAGGAGTGAACTACTATTTTTCTAATTTAGTTAAGCAGTTAAACTTTAATATCCCAAAGGCTTAAGTCCTAAATCCTAATGATAAGATCACAGTGAAATTGTAAAGTTTATTCAAAAACTGCTTCTAGGAAATTTTGACTTTTTAAATAATGAACTAGTTTGACTTTGATGAACTTCTAATGATCCTAGATGATCTAATTTGATGTATTAAGCTACTATAAGACTTATTTAGGCTATATAAACAACTTTTACACTAGTATGCATGATTATGAAACATAAATTTCTAACAATTATGAATATAGGATGTAATCAAGATGATTTTGACTTTTATGAAACAAGGACTAAATTTTATACTAGAATCGAGCTATTAAACACTAAGGTGATATGAAACAACAACAAGTAATAACACGGATGCCCTCTAACACAATTAACTAGGCTAATCCAAACACCCTTATACTAAAGCATTATGAAGCTTATAGTACTAAAACAACCTTTTAAACCATAAAAGCTATAAATTAACTTCTATTAACTATAATGTGATAAGATAAAACTTGTAATTAGCAACATTTAAACACTAATACTATGAATTGCAAATTTCAAAGAAATAGCTTACAAAGTGAGTTTAGGCATAAAGATGAGAACCGAGAACATAAGATCACTCCTATATGCTTACCACTAAGCTCTAAACCAAAACAATCCAATTACCAACCGCTTGACCATTGAACTTCATTTCCATAGATTTTTATTTTCTCACTATTTTTCTTGATTTTTGTGAATTTTCTGAATTTTTGATACTAAACAAAGTTTTAGACTTACTAAAAGCTCTCGGAAGCTATATAATGAAATTATATGATCTTATGAGTTCTTTGACAACACTAATAAAAACAATAAGTCGATTTGAGAATTTTAGCTTAAAATGGCATAAACTGGCTTTATACTTAGAACATGAAATTGATAACTGAAAACGGTTTATAACACACTGGAATATGATTACAAAGTATTGAAAAGCTTAACCTTACAATGGAAAACTTAAAAACTTAAAAACGACATAAGTAAAAATAAGATTACACTACTTTTTTCTTCTTGCTTCTCTTTCTTCTATTTATCATCAAAAAGTCTTCCACTAGCCCTCTGATCATTTCCCACTTTTAATCTTGGCCTTTGGATGCTTAGAATAGATATTGGCCGTTGATGGATTTTGGCGCCAAAAAAGATATAGCAACAGGGGGGGTTTGAGTGAATGAAAGGAGAAGCACTAAATGATTTTTGTTGTTTGGTGGAGTTGGAGGGACATGGAAAGGAGTATGTGAGTGGAGGTGAGGTGAAGGTAGAGTGATTTCGTAAGGCGGTGGGTGAGGAGAAGAAAAAAGGAGGAAAAGGTGTATTTGTTGACCGGGTTTGAATGGGGTAATATATTAGACAGGGGTCAAGGTCCAAGGGGTCCAAGGGTCAGTGGCGGGGGTCCAAGGGTTCAAAGGTTCAAGGGTTTATGTTTAATATCAAGGACCATTCATGTAATTCACCAAACTTGAGGACCAATTCGCCAATTTATCAAAGTTGTTTCAAGGGACCAAAATGACAAGTTTCAATAGTGCAAGGATCATAAAGGACATTTTCAAACTTCCAAGGACTATATTTGCCAATTTTGAAACTTCAAGGACCAAACTTGTAATTTCTCAAAACTTTTGACATTTTCACCAAAGGACTAATTTTGACAACTTATGATTTTAAAAGGACCTTTGGTGATTTTTCTTTGAAATAAGTGCTCAGGACTATTTCGACAACTTTTGAAACTTGGGGACTGAAACCGCCAATTATGCAAACTTAGCTCATTTTTCATCCGATTTTAAACATTTTGTATCCGAAACATATAAAATGTAATTTTAGGATATTTTCAAGATTTTGATGCATTTTGAGCGTTTTTAAGTGTTTTTTAGCTCAGATTGACCAAAATGATGAGTATTTAAACACTCATCAATCCCCACACTAAACTATTGCTAGTCCCTAGCAATCTTTTGAGAAAACTTAATGGATTTGAATCTCTTTACCAAAAGCCATTACTTTTGGAGTAGCCAAATGTTTCAGTTCAAGTAAGAACTATGGTACACCGATAACCATGTGATTTTGAGCAAACATAAGTCAGAACGGATTTGATTTGTCTTTACCGTGTCGCTTGCTTCGGAATAGCCAACTCTTAGATAAATTATCGATATTATCTTTGGTGAGCTGATTACCAATCTATGGCTTTTCCAACGCCTTTACCAAGAGCCATAAACTTGCGGGCTAGCCAACTCTTCACTTTTTAGGATATGGTGAGTTGAATACCATACAATTTTGGGCAAATTGCAAGTCGTAAACGGATTTGAGAATCTTTACCAAGAGCCGTTTGCTCTTGGATTAGCCAATCCTTATGTGGGTTAGACATGGCGGATCGATTGACATTTGTCGAGTAAGTGAAAACACTTACTCCAAAAAAATTTTGGCCAAAATGGGGAATGGGTGGTAATACATATGATAAAATTCGTGAGAATTCCCCCACACTTAGAAATGAATATTGCCCTCAATTTTCAAAGTACCGTGGTTATGCCGAAACATAGAATATAAAAGGGAAATACTACGGCCATTATTTTTTTTTTTTTTTTTTTTTTTTTTTAGTAGCGGAGGCAACTCCCCACACTAGGGTGGTAGAACAGAGAAAGAAGATGTAAATATGGGTGAAAACCCATATGGTGCTACTGTTTTTGATTCCCGAGTCGCTAGCTTGACTCGACCTCAATTAATTTGTTCATGGGAAGTAAGTGGAAGAGACAATCTCCATCGGACTTTCATTCAAGATGTTTGGACAAACATTTGAAGCACGTGAAAGTTCCACACCGACGAGATATACAGAGAAAGACCCGGCTCACAAATGATAAATGAAAATGCCGGGGTCAAAGATAGTATCTTCACTCCCGTGGGAGTTAAGACATGGAGAAGTCACACCGTATGTGACGAAAGGAAGAAAGGTTCGGATGATGTACGTTTCAAGCTCAAACATCTCATTAAAATTTTCATCCATGTGCATTTTTCTTCCAACGAGTATCTCTGGATTAAAATTTTGTCTTCGCCGAGGGCTCAACGGGATACTTGAAAGACATCTCATCGCTGAGGATAGAATCGTCATCACATGATGGAAGAGATAAGTTAGAATACAGAGGTGGGACAAGTGGTGTGCTCGAGAGCTAGCAATTTCCACCACTTCCGTGATGGTCTCAGATCGGCCTCGGACATTTCATCGAAAAGAGGATTTACTTTCCCAAAAGTGTAGTCATTATTAAATTCAAAAGAGGATTTGAGAAAATCCGGAAGTAACCTCGTAAATGTCGAGAGAATCACAAAAGGCAAATCACAATCACTATCGGATATATCCTCGACTCACTGGGATTGGGACGAAGTTCTCAACATTAGACGATTCCGCTTCCGAATAGTGCCGAGATGCTTATCCCCATGGTGAGAGAGTCTTTGGAAGCAATAATAGGTAAGATAGGTGTGATAGCAATAGACCGAGGGAGTTGAGAAATAAAATCGCTCAATTGAATAGCACTCTCCTCGTCGTCCTCATAATATTCCCTCATTTGAATAGTATCCTCATCATCATCGCCATCATATCGGATTCTTATATTCATCTCTCAAGCTTACATACCATTCTTTTCATTTGTAGTTGCTTTCAAATGCGTATTTCTTCGTAACTTTGTGGAAGATTACACTCCTCGTAATCATTGAAATGTCGTGAAGGCTCTAAGTCCGAGTACTAGGATTAGCCGCTCGTTCTTCACTAGTAATTCTCCAATAGTTTTATCATGATGATATTGATGAATGATGGAATATGTGGGGTTGGAAATTGTCAAACCGGAGAATTAGAATTGTGAAAATTTTGATTCATCGGTTGACATTCAAAAGTCGCATGAGGACCCCCGCATTCTCACAATGAGATAATTGGGAAAATAACTTTCACCAAAGTTCGATTGTAACATGGTTCGCTCATAGACAAGCGGGACCCGTGGTGGACAATCAAAACCGTAATGAGAATCATTCCCACAAAACTCGCATGAGTAGGATTCGTATTGGGGCTGTGGAGGTAGGTAGGAAAAATCGGGTGTTTCATTATTTGAAATGGGATCGGGATTACCGACAAACTTGTCTCCGAAACTCACATTGGTACATCGCCGACAATTTCCACCGTTAAATGGACCTCCACACCTCGAACATGTCGAAAACCATGACATAAAGAATTAAACGGATAAGAGGGATAAGAGATGAAGAATTAAACGGTTATAGAGGATAAGGAATGGAGAATTAAACAGATTAGAGGATAAAGGATGGATATTTTTGGATTTTGAAAAACATTTTGTAAAAACAAAGAATGAAAATATTTACAAAAGATGGTATATGTGCAAGAATGGGTCTGAAAAAGGTTTAACACACGCTAAAGCCTCCCCGGCAGCGGCGCCAAAATTTGATTGCCTCAGAACCATCAAGTTTAATCACACAAGCTAACCACTTGTGAATGGCTAACCGTAATAAACTTAAAACAATTTCGTAAACCAATGCAATGAAGATCCGGAGAATATAGTGGATTCCTGGTCGTTAAGTCCCACTGAGACTCAATGGTGTTTTAAAAACTTTCAGACGATAGAATGATCACTAAGGATAGTGATCGAAGGATTTTGGAATATTTATACCTAAAGAAAAGTTTATAAATTACAATGACTTAAATGCAAATTAAAGAAAATTAAAAAGCTAAAATATATTAAATAAACGCTATCACTATTTTTAAAATGATTTTTCTTGATTTATAAAACAAAATAACTTAAATAAACTATTTAAATTAAAATGTAAACCTAAATTATCTAAAAACGTGACTTAAAATAAAAACGCATGTTATGTGTAAAAATTACGCGAAACAAGTAAGATAAAACGTAAAATTTGTGAAATAAAAGGCCTACGAATCTAAAACAATTTGCTTACTTACTATATGACAAAAGAAAATTTTAGAAAAAAGATTTATATTTTTTTGACTTTTATATTTTTTATTATGAATTAAATAAGATTAAAACTAAATTAAATTATAAAAAATACTAAACGATTTTACAAAATTCTACAAAAATTCCATAAAATACTTTAAAAGCTACTGATCCTAGGAAAAAATAAAAATGTGGTGGTGACTATGGAAAATAAGCTGAAAATGAGCTAAAGAAGCTTATTAGTACAAACTGCAAAAGGTCCTTAAGTAATTAAATGTGCAAACTTAAACACAAAGAAGACCCAAGGGCAGATGGTTGGAGTGTGAGTGCTGTGTGCGTGCAAGGGAACCAGGAGGTCACAGGTTCGATTCTGTGCACCCCGTTTTTTGCTAAATTATTTTATTTTTGGATTTTTATTTTACAAACTTATTAAGCACAAGGAAATAAGCAAATTTTAAAACTATAACTTTTTACAAAAACTACTAATAAGCTCAGTTTGAGCTTATGTTTCTTAACAGTTGGCAAAAAGTGAATAAGCACAAGATTTAAGCCAAAATGCTAATAAGCTAGAAATAAGCAAAAGAGTAAATGAAAATAAGCTAAGGAACTGAGAATAAGCTAATACAACAACTGAGAAAGCAAAATTACTTAAAATTAAGCACCAAATAAGCTTCAAATAAGCACAAGCTTATCTGTTGCACAGGGCAGTTTTTCAGAAAAAAGGGGGTCAAAAGAAGCTAAGTAAAAAGCACTTAATAAGTCGATTAGAGTGAACTACTATTTTTCTAATTTAGTTAAGCGCTTAAACTTTAATATCCCAAAGGCTTAAGTCCTAAATCCTAATGATAAGATCACGGTGAAATTGTAAAGTTTATTCAAAACCGCTTCTAGGAAATTTTGACTTTTTAAATAATGAACCAGCTTGACTTTGATGAACTTCTAATGATCCTAGATGATCTAGTTTGATGTATTAAGCTACTATAAGACTTATTTAGGCTATATAAACAACTTTACACTAGTATGCATGATTAAGAAACATAAATTTCTAACAGCTTATGAATATAGGATGTAATCAAGATGATTTTGACTTTTATGAAACAAGGACTAAATTTTATACTAGAATGAGCTATTAAACACTAAGGTGATATGAAACAACAACAAGTAATAACACGATGCCCTCTAACACAATTAACTAGGCTAATCCAAACACCCTTATACTAAATCATATGAAGCTTATAGTACTAAAACAACCTTTTAAACCATAAAAGCTATAAATTAACTTCTATTAACTATAATGTGATTAGATAAAACTTGTAATTAGCAACATTTAAACACTAATACTATGAATTGCAAATTTCAAAGAAATAGCTTACAAAGTGAGTTTAGGCATAAAGATGAGAACCGAGAACATAAGATCACTCCTATATGCTTACCACTAAGCTCTAAACCAAAACAATCCAATTACCAACCCGCTTCTTTGTCATTGAACTTCATTTCCATAGATTTTTATTTTCTCACTATTTTTCTTGATTTTTGTGAATTTTCTGCTTTTTGATACTAAACAAAGTTTTAGACTTACTAAAAGCTCTCGGAAGCTATATAATGAAATTATATGAGCTTATGAGTTCTTTGACAACACTTATAACAACAATAAGTCGATTTGAGAATTTTAGCTTAAAATGGCATAAACCGACTTTATACTTAGAACATGAAATTGATAATCGAAACGGTTTATAACACATCGGAATATGATTACAAAGTATTGAAAAGCTTAACCTTACAATGGAAAACTTAAAACTTAAAAACGACATAAGTAAAAATAAGATTACACTACTTTTTTCTTCTTGCTTCTCTTTCTTCTATTTATCATCAAAAAGTCTTCCACTAGCCCTCTGATCATTTCCCACTTTTAATCTTGGCCTTTGGACGCTTAGAATAGATATTGGCCGTTGATGGATTTTGGCACCAAAAAAGATATAGCAACAGAGGGGGGGGGGTTTTAGTGAATGAAAGGAGAAGCATTAATGATTTTTGTTGTTTGGTGGAGGTGGAGGGGACATGGAAAGGAGTATGTGAAATGGAGGTGAGGTGAAGGTAGAGTGATTTCGTGGCAGGCAAGGAGAAGAAAAAAGGAGGAAAAGGTGTATTTGTTGACCGGGTTTGATTGGGGTAATATATTAGATGGGGTCAAGGTCCAAGAGGGTCCAAGGTCAGTGGCAAGGGTCCAAGGGGTTCAAAGGGTTCAAGGGTTTAGGTTTAATATCAAGGACCATTCATGTAATTCACCAAACTTGAGGACCAATTTCGCCAATTTATCAAAGTTGTTTCAAGGGACCAAAATGACAAGTTTCAATAGTGCAAGGACCATAAAGGACATTTTCAAACTTCCAAGGACTATATTTGCCAATTTTGAAACTCAAGGACCAAACTTGTAATTTCTCAAAACTTTTGACATTTTTCACCAAAGGACTAATTTTGACAACTTATGATTTTAAAAGGACCTTTGGTGATTTTTCTTTGAAATAAGTGCTCGTGGACTATTTCGACAACTTTTGAAACTTGGGGGACTGAAACTGCCAATTATGCAAACTTAGCTCATTTTTCATCTGATTTTAAACATTTTGCATCTGAAACATATAAAATGTAATTTTAGGATATTTTCAGTATTTTGATGCATTTCTGAGCGTTTTTAAGTGTTTTGTAGTTCAGATTTGACCAAAAATGATGAGTATTTACACACTCATCAATAAGCTGCTCATAGCTTTTTGTAAGCTTATAACTCAAATTTAAGAAACTTAGGTATTGGGTCAATAAAAGTCAAACAGTGAAGCATTTTTGGTCAAGCAGGCATGGAAGTGATATGGGTGTTGCAGAGCATGGATTTGGGTTGATAATGAGCTAGGTTATGGTTTAGATTAGGCTAGTGGTTCCTGTGTTCTTTGGCAAGCCATAGTGGCTAGGACCAATTGTAAGTTCACTTTTTAAGCCAACGCATAATTTGAATATGTGGTTAGAAATAGTTTAGACTTGCTTATTCAAGTGGTAATTAGGATAGTTAAAATCGTTTAATCAATAAGACAAACTAGTTCAATGGTTATCTCATTTTTATTGCAAATCGTTGATTTGAAGTAGTGTTTAGTTCTTGCATTAACTGTGTTTGAGGTTTGTTTAGTAGTTAAGACTTGTTGTTTTAGGCTTGTGTAGCTCAATTGTACTCATTCTAGTCATTACATTGTGTTTGCACACTCTCAAAGTCATAATTATCAAGAAATCAGACATTTCTTAACTGTTGGAGCTTTTGAAAATCCAAAGCTTGATTTGTGCTTAGATATCATAGACATAGATTGCATTAAGTTTATTTCATCATATTACATCATAATCATCCACAAATTGGTTTCAAATCTCAAATAAGTCAACATATCAAAACTGCTTTCAAAAGTCAAAATATTGAAAAAGCGGTTTGAGCTCAACTAGGGTGATTTTTCATGGACTCATTTTAGTTCAATTCAAGTGAAACTTGGGGTTTAAAACTTCAACTGGTCTAGTTTCTTAATACCATTTTTGTAGATTTTGTAAATTTTCTATAAGCTTCAAAATGGCTTGTCAACTTGCTTATTTGCCTGTGCAGACCGACTCGCTTAATTATCGAGTCCGCACAGTCTTGAGGTGGCTTGTAACAAGCTCATCGAGCTTCTCTTAGGCTCATCTTTGGTTTATAGATAGCTAGCTGTGTCTAGTTTAGGTTCCAACTTTTGGATTTGAGTCTCACTTATTTGGTAGCTTATTCTCAGTCGCAAGTGAGCACCTCAAAACTGCTTTTAAGCACATAAGCTCAAATAATCAAACTGTAGTAGTGGTAATTTAGAGGTTTAGGATAGTTATAATTAGTTGCTTTCTAGTAGTTATAACATATTATAGCTTCGCTTTAGTTTGGTAGCTTATTGTGTTCATTTGTTTATTCCTGCTTATTTATAAGCACTTGTCTTTGCGCTTCATATTCCTACACATAAGCTTTGTTTTTATATTTTTCTTAGATTCATAATATTATTTTAGACTTATCTTGAATTTTTATATTTTTCCAAAGATCTGTGGTATTTTTCTTCATTTTAATCAGCTTTTAAGCCATTTTAATTAGCTTTTAATACAATTAAATCGTAAAACTTTCAAAAAATAAGTTTTCATTTTCCTAGGTTAAGATAAATATAAAAGTCATAAAAATATTTTTCCAGATTTTTCTTAGTTAAATTTGTATTTTAAGCAATTTAAGTAGTTTTAAATAGTTTTAATTCATAAAATATAAAATAATCGAAAAATATAAAATTAGTTTCGAAAATTCTCTTTAGTTATTTTAGATTTTTCTAAGTCATAATTTCATTTTTCTAGCTTTATTTCATATTTTCTTGTATTTTAGGCTATTATTAAATAAGTAAAATAGTTTTTAATTAATAATAATTAGATAAATAGTTTTAAAATAAATTTCTTTTTCTAAAATTTTCTTTTATCATTAGGTTTGTAAAATGTCATTTTCATATTTTTAGGATTAATATTGTTTCGCTTTTACATTTTCTTTTGTACTTCACGTAGTTTTTAATTAAGTTTTATAAAAGAAAATCAAAACATCATTTTGCAAATAGTGATAGCGTTTATTTAATATATTTTATCTTTTAATTTTCTTTAATTTGCATTTAAGCCCTGTAATTTATAAACTTTTTCTTGATTATAATCGATCAAAACTATTTTCCGCTCAAATTCTCTCGATCACTATTCGTTTGGTGATTCATCGCATATCATTTGGGACATAACGACACTGGGAAACCCTATACTCTCCGATCTTCATTGCATTTGTGTCCGAACTGTTTTAAGTTTCTTACGGTTAGCCATTCACAAGTGGCTAGCTTGTGTGAGAAAACTTGACGGTTCGCACGGATCAAATTTTGGCGCCACGGCCGGGAGTGTGCTAATTATCTTACGCTTAGCGATTAGTGATTTGAATATTCACTCTTTGTTCATACCGTCTATCTATATCTATATCTATATATTCTTATAAAAATCCAAAACCCAAAACATCCAAAACGTATAAAACACAAAAATATTTTTCTTTTGTTTCTATATATGTATCAAAGATAAAATACAAAAGATTCGTTTTCTTAATAATAACAACATAAAAATTACCATCGCAAACCAAGGCGTTGTACTACCTAACTGGGGTACGACCATAATAAGTTCCCGAACCAAAGATTAAAACTTGCCTTTGTGTCCTTGTGAGTGGTGTACCTTTTCAAAGAAGCCATTCATCTTGTGATTATTGGATTAAGTTCATCGTTGTTTTGCCTCGATTTTGTTTTAATTGGATTTGTTGTTATATCTACGCTTCGAACCGTAAAACTCAAAAGATTCCTCTTTTCCCATTCTCATCAAAAATATTTTCATAATTCCCATTCCTCTCCTTAACTCGAGGTCTCTTAGAGTTAACTCTAGTATATTTTCGCTCTTCTAGATCCGTAAGCCCATTTCGTGAGCTTGTCAAGATTCCAAGAAGGCGTGTCCAGAGAACTCTTCGCTCCATCATCGGATCGAGATCCGGATCGCTCACACTACTCCGTTATCATGGCGGAAGAACGTCCTATGTGTGAGCTTCTCCGTGCACCCATCGACGAGTATGGAGATGCTATTGTTATCCCGGCCATTGTGGTGAAAATTTTGAACTCAAGACCGGTTATCGAATCTTGTAACCTCAAGTCGGCTTCTATGGTTTTGAGCGGATGATCCTCATGCTCATATTCGATGGTTTAACAAGATTGCATCTACCATCAAATACAAGAATGTCCCTACTGATGATGTTAAGCTTCTTCTGTTCCCATTTTCTCTTGAGGGACAAGCCCGGATTTGGCTTGAAAAACAACCCCCTTAGTCAATCGAGACATGGGAAGACCTGGTGAAGAAATTTGTGAATGAATTTTATCCACCTTCCAAAACCACGAGTCTTAAAAATGAAATCATCAAGTTCACACAAAAGTTTGATGAATCCTTCAGTGAATCGTGGGATCGTTTTAAGGAATTTCTTCGCAAATGTCCTCACCACGGTTTCTCCGAGTTGATGCAACTCGATACTTTCTATAATAGAGTGAGTCAATCTGATCAAGATTCTCTCAATTCCTCCGCTGGAGGAAATTTCTTAAGCAAAACCTGTCAAAGAAGCTTTAGCGATCATTGAAAACAAATCTAAAGTCCGACCGCACGAAGCAAGCGGTTGTTTCCCAAGTCGGTGTTGGTCCTTCTTCTTCATCGCTCGTGAGTCAATCTAGCACCGATGCTAAGATTGACAAACTCACTGAAGCTATTCAAGCTTTTGTTCTCTCCAACCAAAAGAAAGTCTTTTCCACAAACTTCACCTCCTGAAGTTAAGAAAGTGGAAGTCTGTGTTACTTGTGGTGGCCCCATGCTTACTACAACTGTATGGCCACCGATGGTAACCCTTTGAAGCTAATGTTGTGGGCGGATTTCTAATCGGGAGGCAACCAATACCGTGCTCCTATAGACCAACCACCGTCCTAACCACTACCCTGGACCTCCGGTTTCAACCAAAACCGTAATCAAAATCGTAAGCAGAACAAACCAAGGTTTTCAAAACCAAGGTAATTTCGGTCAAACAACGGTTTTCAAAATCAAAGTCAAAACTTCCAACACCAAGGAACTTTAATAGAAACCAAGGTCGTGGAAATTTCAACCTGTGGTATTTTCATGGCAATAATCAAGGAAATTTTCAAAATCAAGGCCCTAATCCTAACAATAGAGGCCATAATTTTGTGCAAAATCAAGCCATTGTTCCAACTGGACCATCATCGATGAGTTGTTGAAACAATTCATGAAATCCCAAGAGGAAATGAACAGTTGTTGGTTAGCCGATTTCGACATTAAGAAGCTTTTAAATGATCGACCCCTGCTCGTGTACTTTACCTAGCAACACGATCGCTAATCCGAGGAGGCGATGCAAAGGCGATCACAACCGAAGTGGTGCTTCAGATGATGGACCCGCTATTCCTACTACCTCTTCTTCTTCTTCCGAAGGTAGTGGAAAGTGAACCCGAGGCGACAAAGGACAAGGAACTTCCTACTAATAACGGAGGTACCAAGAATGTCCATCCTCGTGTTGTCCGAAACCCAAAACCAAACTCGAGTTGTTTTGAACCTCCGTTGGCAACCCCAAATCCAAAACTTCTATTCCTTACCCTCACGCTTAAATGAGCAAAACTCGATGAAAAAGCGGTCATCAAATGGAAAAATTCTTTCAAATTTTCCAAGAACTTCATTTTGACATAAGCTTTGCGGATGCTATCATGTCGATGCCCAAGTTTGCATCAAATCTCAAACACATGTTGAGCAACAAAGAAAAGTCGTTTGAAATGGCCAAACTCCTTGAACGAGAACCGCCGCCAGCTTCATAAAGAAGCTTCCCGAGAAGCTTGGAGATCCCGGAAAATTTCTTCTTCCTTGTGTTTTCCAGAATGATTGAATGCTTTGCCCTTGCCGATCTTGGAGCAAGCATCAACTGATGCCTTATTCAAGATGGAAGAAGCTTTCTTCCGAACTTGTTCCACCGCATGAATCTTGAGCTTGCAGATCGTTTCTATATCGCGTCCTCTTGGCATCGCCGAGGATGTATTCGTGAAAGTAGGAAAGTTCCATTTTCTAGTCGACTTTGTGGTTGTTGATTTCGATGTCGATCATCGGGTTCCCTCATTGTTGGAAGAGGATTCACGAGAACGGCCGTGCTCTTATTGATGTATTTGAGCAAGAAATCACGTTATGTGTGGGTAATGAAGTCATCACTTTAACCTTGATCAAACTTCAAGGTACTCCTCAAATTATGATATCGAATCGCTTAATCGAGTCGATTTAATTGATATTGCTTGAGGAGTACTCAAGAGTTTCTTGGTTATCTTCATAATTTCGTGAGTGGGGACACCACCACATCTTCTCAACCTATCATTGCCGACTCTTCCCCTCTCTCACCCGCTTGAGGAGGTGACTTCTTCTGGAAGAGATCGATGAATTTCTTGTTAGTGATGAATCAATTCCACCGGAATTGATGGTGTTTATGATTCGGAGGAGATATCCTTTATCTCGAGCAATTGTTAAATGAAGATCCATTACCTTCACTCCTCCGAAAGAGATCACGATTGAGGAAATCAAATCAAGACAAACATCTATCAAGAATTTCCGAGGTTGAACTTAAGGACCTACCTCCTCATCTCGAGTATGCATTCTTGGAGGGTGATGATAAATTACCCGTCATAATTGCTAAGGACTTAACCGAGGAGGAGAAATCGCTCTCATAAAGGTCTTGAAGTCACACAAGCAAGCAATTGCTTGAAACTCTCCGACATTAATGGTATCAACCCCGAGTTGTACTACAAAATCTTAATGGAGGATGACTTCAAACCAAGACCAACATCGAGAAGGGTAAATCCTAAGATTCATGAGGTTATCAAACAAGAGGTTCTCAAACTTCTTGATGCCGGTTTAATTTACCCAATCTCGATAGTCCTTGGGTTAGCCCAATTCATTGCGTTCCTAAAAGGGTGGCATAACTATTGTCACAAATGAAGAAAACGAGTTTATTCCGACTCGATTGGTTACGGGATGGCGTGTGTATTGACTATCGCAGTTAAACGAAGCCACCCGTAAAGACCATTTTCCTCTACCCTTCATGGACCGATGCTTGAGAGATTAGCGAGGAACGAATACTATTGTTTCCTTGATGGTTTCTCGGGTTATTTTCAGATCCCCATTGATCCGTTGGATCAAGAAAGACCACATTCACCTGCCTATACGGAACATTTGCCTACAGACGTATGCCTTTTGGCCTATGTAATGCTCCTGGCACGTTCCAACGATGTATGATGGCAATTTTCCATGACATGATCGGGGAAATAATGGAGGTGTTTATGGATGACTTCTC
The DNA here is from genome assembly GCA_022545495.1 of Chrysanthemum lavandulifolium. Classification (NCBI taxonomy): domain Eukaryota; kingdom Viridiplantae; phylum Streptophyta; class Magnoliopsida; order Asterales; family Asteraceae; genus Chrysanthemum; species Chrysanthemum lavandulifolium. Next base: position 274,696,558 of record CM040241.1, read on the forward strand.
GGTCATTGGGGACTCGTTTCATACATGTCTCTCCCATTTAGATAAAATGCTTCAACGGTTTGAAGACACCAATCTTTGTCTAAATTGGGAGAAGAGCCACTTTATGCTCAAAGAAGGCATAGTCCTTGGCCATAAGATTTCAAAAAACGGGATTGAGGTAGATAGAGCAAAAGTTGATGTTATTGCTAAATTACCTCATCCTACTACCGTCAAAGGTATTAGGAGTTTTCTAGGTCATGCCGGGTTTTATCGCAGATTCATACAAGATTTTTCTAAAATTGCTCGGCCTATGACCCATCTTCTTGAAAAAGATGCTCCTTTTATCTTTTCTCCTGAGTACATCGAAGCTTTTGATACATTAAAGAAAAATCTTACGGAAGCACCCATTCTAGTTGCCCCCGACTGGGATTTACCCTTTAAGCTCATGTGCGATGCAAGTGATTTTGCTATCGGTGCGTCTTGGGGCAACGTAAAACCAAGCACTTTCACCTATCCACTACGCGAGTAAACTATGATCAAGCTCAAACCCATTACACCACTACGTAAAAGAATTATTAGTCATGGTGTATGCGTTTGAAATTTCGCCATACCTTATCTAGACCAAATGCGTGGTGTATACGGATCACTGCTCTCAAATATCTCTTTGCAAAACAAGATGCAAAGCCGAGATTGCTCCGCTGGGTTCTCCTCCTACAAGAATTTGATATCATCATACGTGATAAAAAAGGAGCCGAGAACCTAGTCACGATCATCTATCCCGTCTAGAAAACCCTCACCAAGATGTGTTCGAGAAAAGGAAATTAACGAAACATTTCCTCTCGAAACAATCAATGTGGTTTCTTTTCGTGGAGACTCTTCTACCCCATGGTTTCTTGACTTTGCAAATTACCATGCGGGTAACTTTGTGTAGAAAGGGATGTCGTCCCAACGGAAAAACAAATTCTTTAAAGATGTAAACATTACTCGGGACGAACCCTACTTATTCAAAATTTTGCGGATCAAGTCATCAGCGATGTGTATGGTCGAAGCTATTGACATTCTCAAGGCTTGCCATTTCGACCCACTTGGGGACATCATAGCCCCAACTACACCGCCAAGAAGGTGTTTGATTCCGGATTCTATTGGCCAACGATTTACAAGGATGCCCATGAATTTGTCAAAACACGTGACGCTTGTCAACGTCACGGAAATATCTCATGAAGAAATGAAATGCCGCAAAACGCCATTCAAGTGTGTGAGATTTTTGACATCTCGGGCATTGACTTTATGGGGCCATTTCCTTCTTCTCGCGGAAATAAATACATACTCGTGGCCGTTGACTATTTGTCAAAATGGGTTGAAGCTAAGGCTTTGCCTACCAACGATGCCCTAGTTGTTGTGAAATTCTTAAAATCTCTTTTGCTAGGTTTGGAACTCCACGAGCCATAATCGGTGATCGTGGTACGCATTTTTGCAATGACCAATTTGATAGAGTCATGCAAAAGTATGGTGTAACTCACCGTCTCTCATCGCTGCACCACCCCAAACAAGTGGGCAAGTGGAAGTTTCTAACCGAGGATTAAAAGAATCTTGGAAAGGACAAGAGGCGAAAACCGTGCCTCTTGGTCGGATAAGCTAGATGACGACTGGCCTTCCGACAATTTTATAAAACACCCATCGGGTGCACGCATACAAGCTTGTATACGGGAAGGCATGTCATCTACCAGTTGAGCTTGAGCACAAGGCATACCGGGCCTTGAAACATGCTAATTTCGATATTCAGACGGTGGTGATCACCGGAAAGTTCAAATGAATGAATTAAATGAACTCCGTGATCAAGCATACGAGAACTCTTTGATCTACAAAGAAAAGACAAAGAAGATTCATGACTCAAAATCAAGAACCGCGTTTTCAACGCGTCGGTGATCGAGTCCTTCTTTTAATTCAAGATTGAAGATTTTCTCGGAAAACTAAAATCCCGCTGGTCCGGACCATTTACCATCACTAAAGTATTTCCATATGGAACCATTGAGTTATCTCAACCCGATGGTCCAAACTTTAAAGTGAATGGTCATCGGTTGAAGCATTATTTTGGAGAGGACATTCCTCTTGTGGTTGTCCCGGATCTACAAACTTTCCCATGAACCAATGAATGCGGGATCGAGTCAAGCTAGCGACTCGGGAATCAAAAACAAGAGCATGCTATATGGGTTTTCAACCATATTTCGACTTCTTTCTATTTTCTACCACCCTAGTGTGGGGAGTTGCCCCACATGTTGTATATAAGTTTTCTTAAAAAAAAAAAAAAAAAAAAAAAAAAAAAATCTCTTTCAAAATAATGGCCGTAGTATTTCCCTTTATGTTCTCGTTTGGCATAACCGCGGTACTTTGATTATTGAGGGCAATATTCATTTCTAGTGTGGGGAATTCTCACGAATTTTATCATGTAATTATATCGCCCAATTCCCTCATTTTGGCCAAAATTTTTTTTTGGAGTAAGTGTTTGCACTTACTCGACTTATGGTTATCATCCGCCATGTCTAATAAACAAAAGCATTGGCTAATCCAGAGCAAACGGCTCTTGGTAAAGATATCTCAAATCCGTTGACGGCTTGCAATTTGCCCAAAATTGTATGGTATTCACCACCATATCCTTAAAAGTGAAGAGTTGGCTAGCCCGCAAGTTTATGGCTTGTGGTAAAGGCGCTTGGAAAACCATAATTGGTAATCGACTCACCAAAGATAATATTGATAATTTATCTAAGAGTTGGCTAGTCCGTAGCAAACGGCTTCGTAAAGACAAATCAAACTGTTGGAAGTCGGTGGTTTGCTCAAAATCACATGGTTATCGATGTACCATAGTTCTTACTTGAACCGAAACATTTGGCTACTCCGTAGTAATGGCTTTTGGTAAAGAGATTCAAATCCATTAAGTTTTTCTCAAAAGATTGCTAGGGACTAGCAATAGTTTAGTGTGGGGGATTGATGAGTGTGTAAATACTCATCATTTTGGTTAAATCTAAACCGCAAAACATTTAAAATGCTCATAAATGCATCAAAATATCGAAAATATCTCAAAATTGCATTTTATATGTTTCATATGCAAAATGTTTAAAATCGATGAAAATGAGCTAAGTTTGCATAATTAGCGCTTCAGTCCCCAAGTTTCAAAAGTTGTCGAAATAGTCCCCGAGCACTTAATTTCAAAGAAAAATCACCAAAGGTCCTTTTAAAATCACAAGTTGTCAAAATTAGTCCTTTGGTGAAAAATGTCAAAAGTTTTGAGAAATTACAAGTTTGGTCCTCCAAGTTTCAAATTTGGCAAAAATAGTCCTTGGAAATTTGAATATGTCCATTTTGGTCCTTGCACTATTGAAACTTGTCACTTTTGGTCCCTTGGAACAACTTTGATAAATTGGCAGCCTTGGTCCCTTGTTTTTTAGAAATTACACATTGGTCCCTATATTATTAATTTAAGCCATGGCCCTTTATATCATTTTGGACCCTTGTCATAACCCTTTGGACCTTGCCATTCCTTGTGACCCCCTCTATTTGACCCCCCTTTATAATATTATACTCGGTCAAATCTCCGTCAAACAAACCCCACCCTGACCTTTTTCTTTCTTCTCACCAAATCTACGCAACACTCCATCCTCCCATCCCCCACCACCTTCATATTTCGTGTTCCCCACCTCAACAACCTTCCAAGATACATTTAATGCATCCTCCCCTAACACTCAACCCCCAACTGGCTAAAACCATTTTGGCGCCAAAACTGATCCAATGGCCAATATGCACTCATGTCATCCAAAGGTCCAGATTAAAAGTGGGATTAGCTCAGAGGAGTGAGAGAAGATGTTTTGCATATAAAAAGGAAGTAAGAGAAGCTTGAAGAAGTAGTAGTTAGTTTGTAAAATTTCCTTTATGTCGTTTTAGTATAAATGTGTTAGTTCAAGTTCAAATCTGTTATCTTTTGTTTCAATGTATTAAACTCAAGTTACTTTGTCATTATAATCTAATTTTAAGCATCAATTCCAAGGTTTTATCTAATTTCATGTTTTAATGTACACTGTTGAAAAACTCAGTTTCAAGTTCTTATATCCAAGCTATTAGAAGCTCATTTTTCAATCCAAATAAGCTTATATAAGCTGCTCATAGCTTTTTGTAAGCTTATAACTCAAATTTAAGCAACTTAGGTATTGGGTCAATAAAAGTCAAACAGTGAAGCATTTTTGGTCAAGCAGGCATGGAAGTGATATGGGTGTTGCAGAGCATGGATTTGGGTTGATAATGAGCTAGGTTATGGTTTAGATTAGGCTAGTGGTTCCTGTGTTCTTTGGCAAGCCATAGTGGCTAGGACCAATTGTAAGTTCACTTTTTAAGCCAACGCATAATTTGAATATGTGGTTAGAAATAGTTTAGACTTGCTTATTCAAGTGGTAATTAGGATAGTTAAAATCAGTTTAATCAATAAGACAAACTAGTTCAGTGGTTATCTCATTTTTATTGCAAATCAGTGATTTGAAGTAGTGTTTGGATTTACTGCATTAACTGTGTTTGAGGTTTGTTTAGTAGTTAAGACTTGTTGTTTTAGGCTTGTGTAGCTCAATTGTACTCAATCTAGTCATTGCATTGTGTTTGCACACTCTCAAAGTCATAATTATCAAGAAACTTTCTTAATTTCTTAACTGTTGGAGCTTTTGAAAATCCAAAGCTTGATTTGTGCTTAGATATCATAGACATAGATTGCATTAAGTTTATTTCATCATATTACATCATAATCAGTCCACAAATTGGTTTCAAATCTCAAATAAGTCAACATATCAAAACTGTTTCAAAAGTCAAAATATTGAAAAGCGGTTTGAGCCTAACTAGGTGATTTTTCATGGACTCATTTTAGTTCAATTCAAGTGAAACTTTGGGTTTAAAAACTTCAACCGGTCTAGTTTCTTAATACCATTTTGTAGATTTTGTAAATTTTCTATAAGCTTCAAAATGGCTTGTCAACTTGGTTATTTGCTCTCAAGACCGACTCGATTAATATCGAGTGTGCACAGTCTTGAGAGTGGCTTGTAACAAGCTCATCGAGCTTCTCTTAGGCTCATCTTTGGTTTATAGATAGCTAGCCGTGTCTAGTTTAGGTTCCAACTTTTGATTTGAGTCTCACTATTTGGTAGCTTATTCTTAGGTCAAGTGAGCACCTCAAAACTGCTTTTAAGACATAAGCTCAAATAATCAATCTCTGTAGTTGGTAATTTAGAGGTTTAGGATAGTTATAATTAGTTGCTTTCTAGTAGTTATAACATATTATAGCTTCTGTTTTAGTTTGGTAGCTTATTGTGTTCATTTGTTTATTCTTAGTGCTTATTTATAAGCACTTGTCTTTGCAGTTTCATATTCCTACACATAAGCCACTGTTTTTATATTTTTCTTAGATTCATAATATTATTTTAGACTTATCTTGAATTTTTTATATTTTTCCAGTACTGTTTGGTATTTTTCTTCATTTTAATCAGTTTTTAAGCCATTTTAATTAGCTTTTAATACAATTAAATCAGAAAAGTTTCAAAAAAATAAGTTTTCATTCTTCCTAGGTTAAGATAAATATAAAAAGTCATAAAAATATTTTTCCAGATTTTTCTTAGTTAAATTTGTATTTTTAAGCAATTTAAGTAGTTTTAAATAGTTTTTAATTCATAAAATATAAAAAAATAATCAGAAAAATATAAAATTAGTTTTGAAAATTCTCTTTAGTTATTTTAGATTTTTCTAAGTCATAATTTCATTTTTCTAGCTTTATTTCATATTTTCTTGTATTTTAGGCTATTATTAAATAAGTAAAAATAGTTTTTAATTAATAATAATTAGATAAATAGTTTTAAAAATAATTTTCTTTTTCTAAAAATTTTCTTTTATCATTAGGTTTGTAAAAATGTCATTTTCATATTTTTAGGATTAATATTGTTTCAGTTTTACATTTTCTTTTGTACGTCACGTAGTTTTTAATTAAGTTTTATAAAAGAAAATCAAAACATCATTTTGCAAATAGTGATAGCGTTTATTTAATATATTTTATCTTTTAATTTTATTTAATTTGCATTTAAGCCCCTGTAATTTATAAACTTTTTCTTCGTTATAATCGATCAAAACTCTTTTCCGCTCAAATCTCTCGATCACTATTCGTTTGGTGATTCATCGCACAAAATTATTGGGACATAACGACTGGGAAACCCTATACTCGATCTTCATTGCATTTGTGTGCGAACTGCTTTAAGTTTCTTACGGTTAGCCATTCACAAGTGGCTAGCTTGTGTGAGAAAACTTGACTGGTTCGGCACGGATCAAGTATCTGAATTGATTTTCAAATGGTTTTCAATTGAGTCCATATGGCGGTGAACAATACCAAAAGACCGACCAACTTTACTTTATGTATGGTGATATAAGGATGATAAGGTTAGGTATTTGTTCCCATGATCCACCGTAACAGGAGGATCTACCTGTGGACTATCCACTAGTTAGTGTAGAGTTCTTAGGTATAATGATAAAAGGAGAAAAATGAGATAAGGGAAGAGTGCGGATCGAGACCGAGCTAGTACCGAATAAACCCAACAAGGTTCTAGCTATGAAGTCTTGGTATGCATTGAAGGGTTGAAGAATTAAAAGAATTGAATGAGAAAAGGGTGAAAACAAATAGCCCTCCATTGATTCAACCCTAGGGCGTAAATCGGGTTCAATTCATTTACTCGGGTCGTTACCAAGGTAACACCGTATTGAAGACAAGACGTCATGGACCCAAAGGACGACCGCACTAAACTTCCCAAACCACTCAAGTTCCTCTTAAAAGGGCTTGTTTCATTCTCACGGGAACCGACATTATCTATCGACTTTCTCTAGAGATTGTTGATATTGAAGAAGGAGACCTCTCCCTAGTCTCCGATATAGGATCCAAATTATGCACAAATTGAGTCTAGAGCCACGAGATCATCAATAAATCTCATTAGGACACTTTCAATGAAGACTCTCTCGCTTCACACAATGTGGAAAGAGAGATTATATCTTGAGTCCCACGCATTATCCTTGTGGTATTGCCGAACATCCGAGTGATATGCATACATATTCACAATGAAGATGGAAAACCTTCGAGCCAACATCAAACAAGCTCCGGTAGGTGGCATGTGAGATCTATTCATTAGATCAACCATGTGACAACCGAATGTAAACAATGGGCGATTCAAGTCTTGAATCAATCTCGGTTCGTGTTATGGATTGACGGATACCTTTGAAAACCGGTCTTTGTGCTTAAAAACTCTTTTCTTTAGCACTTAGATCGCTGACAAAGATTTCAAATCAAAAGGTGTTTATGATTGATACTTGATTTTCACTAAAACCTTCGTTGTATTGCAAAAACAATTTCTATTGAGCAATACACGATTGTTTTTCAAATCTCTTTTCATCAATCGGTGAATCTCTATTCGCCGGGTTCACTCACTCCGTGTTGTCTTCTTTGAGACGCCCGGTTTGAGAACAACTAGAGCAATTGCGAAACCCCGTCAAAGAAATTCTTCGAATTATACCGATCACAAAAGACTTGTAATCGATCAACGGGGAACCGTGGGTCGTACCTCAATTCAACGAAGTAATCAAAGACACTTTCGTGCGCTTTATTGCTAAATGTTTTATGTGTACTCCCTACGATTGCGGTGCACCGATCGAATGAAGCGGTCAATCCATAGCCGCATGCTCTCTCAACACATTCATCTCTAAAGAAATCATGACTAAGGCATCATTGACTCGATATTTTCACTCCATGCTTCGCACCGCCAATGTCATGAATCAACTAAAGCTTCCGCTACTCTGATGAGAAGATATAATGTTCCAAAAAGTGAGCATGTCGGTCCGAATGTCATAACATCACAGTAAACCAACACCACAATGGATGTCTCAGAGAATTTTTGATAGCTGATGATCTCAAAAGCTGGCTCAGAATTATTATCACGTGGATCAATTTAAGACCTCCACTAGGATTATCCATACATGCAATGAGAAGAATCAATGACTACGAGCTTCGGAGCAAAGTACTACATCAAGAATGCAAGAACTATATTAATGTAATGTCTGTTTGTATTCAATGTAATTTTAGTACATGTTTGAGGTGACCTCCCTTAGGGGGAGATTGTTAGGAATTAGAAATTCCAGGTATTAAAGAGTCGGTCACCTCAAGTATATGTAATCAATAGAAAGCTTGTAGTCGTAGTTCTTTTAAGTTAAGTAATATTTAAGTTAAGTAACACCGTGGAGGACGGACGGTTTTACCAATCTGATGCCCGATCCATGCCCGTTGTGTGGCGTTTTATTGTAAGACTATAAATACTCTCTACCTTCCAAGGTAGAGAGTTGGAGCTCATAATAAGATTTTCTTTCTCTCACTAAAGTTCCCTAAACCTCTAACTTCTCTCTAAAACTCATCTTCTATACGCCTATGTTTGATTGTGTTATGATGTGTATGTGAAAACCAATATCCTACAAAACCCGCACACTTGAAAAACAAACGAAACCTTCGCGTAAAATCGACGGTAAATATATATATATATATATATATATATATATATATATATATATATATATATATATATATATATATATATATATATATATATATATATATGACTCTACTAAACTAGGATATAATGCTTGTTGAATGGATGTTTACTGATTTTCCGAAAATTAAGACCGGAAAATTCCAAAATTTATAAGTAGCTCGAAAACGAGAAAAAATAGTAAGCGCTTTCTCCTCCCGACGCCGTCAGTTGCGACGACGCCGTCAGATATCCCGACGTAAACCTGTCTGCGATTTTTTGAAACAATTCTTGAAAATTTATATCTTTAGAACTCGGAAAATTTCCGCAAAACATCTATTATGACTCGATACAAGCATTTGACTCTAAAAACACACATGTATATCTTTTAAATAATCGTAATTCTCATGTTCACATTCTTTTTGAAAACGTGTGTAATCCTCCCTGCACTTATCCCTTATGTAAAATACCTTTATATGTAATTAAGACAAGGTTAAAGACAAAATAAAGCATTTTTACAAATTTAAACATTAGAATAAACAATCAATAAAAGATATATGACACAAAAACAAGAAAACAACTAAGCATGGATTGCCTCCCACGAAGCGCTTTTCTTTATTTATGAGTCTTGTAACTAGACTCGAAGTCGTGCCCCTACGTGACTTCATTACCGTCACCTTCTTTCTTATGACGGTTTCTATTGGGGTTTTCCATGTTATAGTAATGCCCAATTATGCACCTTTCTAAGAAGTCGTCTTCTCCACAATCCGTTCTATATCCCGCTCCTAGTTTCAAGCAATCCTTATAGAACCTGAAAATCTTATTCATCACATAATCAACTCCCTTCTCCTTATCTTCCTCATTCCTATAGTAGACTGATAGCTTAAGTTCTTTTTCATCATTGGATAGTGCTGAAAATTTCTCAATCTTAAAGGGCATTTGGTAGGCTACATCATCGGTCTCATCCTTGAATCTCACTATTCCTAATGAAGGATCATAAGTCATCCCGGTGTTTTCTATGAAAGGCTTTCCTAGAATAACGTGGGACAAGCTAAGATCTATGGCCGTACTAATATCATTCACAACTATGAAATCTGTAGGAAAAGTGAAGTTTCGTACATATACGGGCAATCCCTTAACTCTACCAAGAAAATTGCAACTAACCCTAGGATTATCGGGGTCTTGCCTAGTTGGGATAGGCTTCTTCATTATCCAATTATAGTAGGTGCTAGTCATGATATTTATCGGGAACTTGCGATCAATGTAGGTCTTTGCCACGAAAAGGTGTCCTATGCAACATGGTATGTTAAGATTCCAAGGGTTCCCAAACTTGATCCTAGGGCTTCTCCTAACATACATGTGACGGAGGTCTTGTACTAAGTGTGGGTGGTGAGAGAGTTCTTCTTCAGTAGGAAACTTATTGAAATAGTTATTGCCTACTTCATCTAATTCCTCGATTGTTTCATTCCTAGGAGTTTCACTAACCTCAAGTACCGTCTCCTGTTTCGCTTCGTCATTTGTTCTATTAGGTTTCTCTAAGGTGATGGTATTGACGAATTGAACGTGCTTAGCTAACTTACTGGGGTCCTTAATCTCTACACCGGAAGCTTCGGGAGTTGAGATAGCGTTAACCTTCCTATCACTATTGGTCATTGGTTTCAAGAGGTTATCTATCTTCCTATCCATCTCGGCTTGTTGTTGGTTAAAACGGTCCGAGAGCTTAGCTATTTGAGCTTCTTGGGATGTGACTAGGTGATGCAACATCCCTTCTATGTTTTGTTGGTTAGGGCCGTGAGATGGGGCCATGAGAAATCATTAGATGTGAATTCTTTGGTTTGTCTCAAATAAAGTCGGGCTTGCCCTTCCATGCTTCTCAAGGCCATTAAAAGTCCTAGGTCCGGTGTTGTAGGGAATCTTCCACTGCTCCATTGGTACGCGAGGATGCGTAGTCAACGGAAGCTTGTTCGGGGAGTCTTGTGCAAGTGCGAGTGTTATGAGGACCACTACACGGCTCACACAAGGAAGAGACTTTGTTCACTTGGCGTGAAGACTTAGGAATTTAGTAGGAGCTCATTAGGAATTTAACTTGATCTTCAAGTTCGAGCATCCTACGGTCGGAAGATTGTGAGTCAATGGGAGGCAAGGAGTTGCCTTTACGATTTTGGGCAACTCACGGGGGTCATTCCAACTTTCGTTGTCATAGAGAGCAAGGTTGATAAGGTTTTAAAAGGTACCATTTTGAGGGGTCGTTTTAACCCTTATTTGATCACTTTTGTATCCGTTATTACTTAATATCGCTCCTTTTCACTTTTTAGGTCTCTTGAAGGCAAAATGCTGGAATGACACTTATTTGGACGAGAAGGCACGAATATACGAAGAAAATGGCCAAATTCGAATCGAGACACTCAAAGTCTGCTGAAAGTATAGCGACGACGCCATCGCTTAATCATGGCGCGTCGGAGGATTTTTGTGACGATACGAGCCAAAACCCTATTTTCAAGTGACGACGCGGGCTTTAAAAGAGTAGGTCGTCGCTACTCGCACGGCCTAGATGCGATCCGACGACGCCGAAAGTCGAAGAGACGGCGTCACGGACATAAGGTGACGCCGTCGCATATGTAATATTATATATAGAATCCAAATTTTCGCTTTTAGGAGAGTCTTTTGTGGAGTAAAACCTAAAACCGAACCAAGGTGTCTTGTACAAGATTTTAGGGTTCCAAACCCTATCTTACATCAAGATAAGTATTTACTTCATCAATTCAATTATGTCTTTGATTATTTGTGTGTATGCTTGCATGTTCTCCATGTCCCGCTAATTTATTTGTGTGTTTGCTTAGGAGTATGAAACTTAATTATTGAATATTGATTGGTTGTTTCTTATCTTAGTTGATTAATGATCTAGTAATGCGATAGGTCATTCATTGTGTACTTAATGCTTGATTCATCTTTGTGAACCTTAGAATATAATTACCTAAGTAGTTGTAAGCTAAACCATCCAAAGAGTGCCTTAGAGTAAGAGTTTATTATCCCTAGTGGGTTTTGTAGACGAGACCCTTTGGTAAGTTCAAAGAGTTAGGAGAAACGATACCCTACAACTTTAGACACACAACGCAACTAAGAATAAGGAAGTGACAACTCAACCATCAATAGGAGATAATTAAGGAGTAGTAAAACCTAAGTAAACACATCTATAAACTATCATACGAGCACACATTAATTAGACATAGACTACCACCACTTTAGTTTAGATACTTAGATAATAGTAGAGTAATCGGTAGAAATACCAACCCCCAAATCCAATACCCGATATTCGTACCTTTCAATTTCCTAAAAACATAAAAAGATAAAAAATAATCTTCCTCAACCTCAACCTTAGCGTAGTAACTTCTCACTAGCATTCCTATTCCCCAGAGAACGATATCAATACCCGTGGCTTACCCTAATACTACACTACAACGATTAGGTTCACCGCCTAGGTGTTGAAAACTTTCTCGATTTAAAAGGAAGTTCCTTTGACCCCGAACGCCGCGTAAGCGTATCAAGTTTTTGGCGCCACGGGGAGTAGAATAGCTAGTTAGTAGTCCACCTTGTTTAGGTTCTTTGCTTGATTTCTATCAAGTAATTTTTTCTCATTTTTAGCTTTCTTAGTCTATCCCCTTCTTCGTGACCTTTGTTCGTAACACCCATCACTTTTCATCATGGAAGGTGATAACCAACCACCACTCATCAACCCACCACCAAAATGACCCGCCAAGAGCCCGCACTCTTGGTGAATACTCAAGACCAAGCCACCTAGGCTATAGGAACACCATTGAGCTTCCCGACCAAGCCCAAACTACGGCTCGCGATCCGACACTATCCGTTGGTGCAAACGGATGTGCATTCCATGGACTTCGTTTCAAGATCCAAATCAAGATCTCGAGGGATTTCTCAAAATTGTCGATTCCATCGACCTTGATGCTACTACGCGGGAGACCACGCTACCGCTCTCTTCCAATTCTCTCTACGGGACCAAGCTAGTAATTGGCTCGAGCGACTTCCCCACGGCTCCATCTCAAGTTCGATGATCTTACCTCTCGCTTCCTTGCTCAATTTTTCCCACCGGGAGAACCACTAAGCTTAGGAATGACATCTTGATGTTCCAACAACGCCAAGGTGAATCTCTACGAAGCATGGACCCGATTCAAGGACTTACTTCATAAAGTCCCTCATCACGACATTGATCTTTGGCTCCAAGTCCAAATCTTTTATGATCATGTCAACTTCCCCACTAAGCGATCCATTAACCAAGCGGCCGGTGGAAAACTTAGTGATCTCACCGCGGAAGAATCATGGGGTATAATAGAGGACCTTGCCCTCTACGGCAACGAAAGTTGGGATGACCCCCATGAGCTACCTAAAACCGTCAAGGCAATCTCCTTGCCTTCCACCGACTCACAACCTTCCGACCGTAGGATGATCGAACTTGAAGATCAAGTTAAATTCCTCATGAGTTCCTACAAAATCCTAAGTCTTCACACCATGTGAACAAAGTTTCTCCTCATGCGAGCCGTTTGTGATCCTCATAACACGCGACTAGCACCGATCCCCAACACGCCCGCTGACTAAGCATCCTCGTATTAATCGAGCGAGAGGAAGATTCCTACAACACCGGACCTAGGAATTTCAATGAAACCCGTGAGGCATGGAAAAGCAAGCCCGACTTCTCATCGGGGACAAACCAAAGAATTCACCTCTAATGATTTCTCATGGCCCCACCTAATGGTCCTAACCAACAAAACATCGAAGGGATGTTGCAAAACTTAGTTGCATCCCAAGAAACCCAAATGGCTAAGCTCTCGGACCGCTTTAACCATCAACAAGCCGAGATGGATAGGAAGATAGACAACCTTTGAAAGCCATAACCAATAGTGATAGGAAGGTTAGTGCTATCTCAACTCCGAACCTTCGTGTATAGAGATTAAGGATCCAAGCAAGCTAACTAAGCACGCTCAATTCGTCAATACCATCGCCTTAGTGAAACCCGATAGAACAGATGACGAAGAGGACCATACGCTTGTGAATAATGAAACACCCGAGGAAGTAGATGAAGTAGACATTGACTATTTCAACAAATTTCCTACGGAAGAAGAACTATCTCGCCACCTCACTTAGTACGTGACTCCGTCACATGTATGTTAGAAAAGCCCTAGAATCAAGTTTGGGAACCCTTGGAATCTTAACATACCATGTTGCATAGGACACCTTTTTGTGGCAAAGGCCTACATTGATCGCAAATCCCAATCAACATAATGACTAGCACCTACTACAATTGGATAATGAAGAAGCCTATTCCAACTAGGCAAGACCCCGATAATCCTAGGGATAAGTGCAATTTTCTTGGTAGAGTTAAGGGATTGCCTGCTCATGTAGGTAGTTTCACGCCCCTACGGACTTCATAATTGTGGATGATATTAGCACGGCCATAGAATCTAGCTTGTCCCACGTTATTCTAGGAAAACCTTTCGTAGAAAGCACCGGATGACCTATGACCCCTCGTTAGAGTCTGCGATTCAAGGATGAGACCGACGACATAGCTTACCAAATGCCGCTTAAGATTGAGAAGTTTTCATCACTCTCGATGATGAAAAGAACTTAAGTCGTCGGTCTATTATAGGAATGATAAGGATAGGGAAAAGGAGTAGATTATGTTATGGCTAAGATTTTCGGGTTCTATAAGGATTGTTTGAACTTAGGACCCAAATATAGGACCGAGTGGGAGAGGACTAACTCTTAGAGAGGTGCATCATAGGACACTTCTACAATATGGAATCCCCTAGAGACCGTCAAGAGAGCGGTAATGAGAAAACGTAGGGTACCCATCACGAGTCTAGCTACAAGACTCTTAAATAAAGAAAAGCGCCGTGGGAGGCAACCCATGCTTAATTGTTTGATTGTTAGTGTCATATATCTTTTATTAATTGTTTATCCTCATGTTTAAATTTGTAAAATGCTTTATTTTGTTTTAACCTCGCCTTAATTGCATATAAAGGTATTTTACATAAGGGATAAGTGTAGGAGGATTACACGCGTTTCAAAAGAAACGTAAACATGAGAATAACAATTAACCAAAAGATATATATGTTTGTTTGTTCGAGTCAAATGCTTGTATCGAGTCATAATGGATGTTTTTGCGTAAATTTTCCGATTCTAAAGATGTAAATTTTCCGTAATTTTTCCGTAAAATCGCAACGCTTTTTGTCAGATAACCGACGGCGTCAGATTGCAACTCGACGCGCCGTGAAGGAGTAAAACATCGATCATTTTTCTCGTTTTCGAGCTACTTATAAATTTTGGAATTTTCCGTGTCTTAATTTTCTTAGAAATTCAGTAAACATCCATTCCACAAGCATTATATCCTAGTTTAAATCGAGTCTTATATATATTATTACCGCCGATTTTACACAAAGGTTTCTTTTGTTTTGTTCAAGTGTGCAGGTTTAGTTTGTCAAGAAGAAGTTACACAAGATTGGAAGGAGATTTTCACGCAATAATTCTTCTTGGAAAGGATTTAACCACCACTTTACACGGATCCTATCGAGCTAATCAGGGGAGTATTAGTTTCTTTCATTTTTGATTACCTTCTTTATCATAACTTTGATACTTTCGGGAACATTGGGGACAATGTTCGCTTTAAGTGTAGGAGGAAAATAAAACGGAACTTTGAAACTATGCTTATCCTTGATTATTTGCTTTGTCCAATTGTGATTGTGTAATAAACCATGAGAAAATGTCGGTTAGGGTAATTTTGGCACCAAATTTAAATTTTTCATGACATATAGGAGTGGGCCATTAGTCTTAACAAAAGCGCCTCACGGATAGGAAGTTATATGACTAGCACAAAACCCTTTACCACCTAAATTCCACCCAAAATGTGAGGATCACCCTTAGATTAGTAGGAATTAAAAGCATTCATCTTCAATGCTTAGAGTGTGAACCGTAGTATATTAGATTCTAGAACTTGTTTTGTGATGCATTCCGAGATCGCAAGTGAGACTACACTTGTGTAGTTAGGAATAACTAAATGATAAGAGGCATTAGGATAACCCCTGCTTGATACCGTAATATAATTACTTCTTCCACATCGGTTGAGTAATTCCCCACACCCTTTGCGTTGTACTCATCTTTAGTACACGATACCCCTAGTTAACCCCTCGAGCCTATCCTTTTCGCGGTTCTCGTGATGTTTCGGTTTTCCGAATATCAATGAAGAGCATTGTTTACACCCCACCCCAAATATACACCCAAATCGCCTTAGCCTACCCCTTATTCACTCACTTTTAGTGCAATGTTTGTTATCACCCTAAACCCTTAGTTCAATTATCTGGTTGCTTGCATGAGTTGCTAAGTCGAGCCATATCCTTTGTATACAGTTTTGGGACGATTGGGATTCATGGGAAAAGTTAAAGTTTATAAAATGATGGGAAGGGAACGTTAAATTCAAATTCCCTTTGTTTGCATAATAATGTACCCCAAGTGTTTTGATCTTTTCAATTAGTGTTAGAGTAATAAAAACTCAAGTGTAGGGATGTGCCTATAAATCCCTATCATTTTGATGTTACCGTAGAGGATGGTAGAGTAAAAGTGTATGAAAAAAATAAATAAATAAATAAATAATCGAAAAAAAAGAGAAAAAGAGAAAAGAAAAAAATTGAATGATAAAAAAAAATCATACGGGCTACCATCCTACATCTATCCTTTAAATTTATGTTTGTTTATTTCCGTTACCTAGAGTTTTAGAGTGTCGAGTCTTAGCTTAGCAACGCCATTCTTCGTATGCATTTAACATAGAGATTTTTGACTTGCCACCACTAAATAGCCTATCCCACCAAACCCTTGTTTCCCTACCGTAAGCCTAACATTACAACCCTTTAAAAGACCTCTTTGATAGTCTTTCCTAGGTGCTTACGCCAAAGCGATGGAGGTTTGATCTATTCTCAAGCCTATGGTAATCTATGTATTAGGACCGGTTAATGAGTGTTTATCTTCCATTTCCTATTTGTTATATTTCATATATACACCCGAGAGAGATGTGAGTATCCAAACACCCCCTGTGAGGTGCTAGTATGTAATTTCCGTGCTTGTTATGACTTTTATGGGCTTATATGTGTTGTGGACCGCTTTAAATCAATGCTTCATGACCCCTAACTTATAAATGAATTGGCTAAAAGCACATTTGCTTGAGGACAAGCAAATAACAAGTGTAGGGATATTTGATAAGGTTTTGAAAGGTACCATTTTGAGGGTCGTTTAACCCTTATTTGATCACTTTTGTATCCGTTATTACTTAATATCGTTCCTTTTCACTTTTAGGTCTCTTGAAGGCAAAATCTCGGAATGACACTTATTTGGACGAGAAGGTGCGAATATACGAAGAAAATGGCCAAAGTCGAATCGAGACACTCAAAGTCGCCGAAATGTAGGCGCACGACGCCATCGCTTAATCATGACGCCGCCGGAGGATTTTTGTGACGATACGAAGCCAAAACCCTATTTTCAAGTGACGACGCGGGCTTTAAAAGAGTAGGTTGTCGCTACTCGCACGGCCTAGATGCGATCCAGACGACGTCGAAAGTCAAGAGGACGGCACACAGACATAAGGTGACGCCGTCGCATATGTAATATATATATAGAATCCGAATTTTTCGTTTTAGGAGAGTCTTTTGTGGAGTAAAACCTAAAACCGAACCAAGGGTGTCTTGTACAAGATTTTAGGGTTCCAAACCCTATCTTACATCAAGATAAGTATTTACTTCATCAATTCAATTATGTCTTTGATTATTTGTGTGTATGCTTGCATGTTCTCCATGTCCCGCTAATTTATTTGTGTGTTTGCTTAGGAGTATGAAACTTAATTATTGAATATTGATTGGTTGTTTCTTATCTTAGTTGATTAATGATCTAGTAATGCGATAGGTCATTCATTGTGTACTTAATGCTTGATTCATCTTTGTGAACCTTAGAATATAATTACCTAAGTAGTTGTAAGCTAAACCATCCAAAGAGTGCCTTAGAGTAAGAGTTTATTATCCCTAGTGGGTTTTGTAGACGAGACCCTTTGGTAAGTTCAAAGAGTTAGGGAGAAACGCATACCCTACAACTTTAGACACACAACGCAACTAAGAATAAGGAAGTGACAACTCAACCATCAATAGGAGATAATTAAGGAGTAGTAAAACCTAAGTAAACACATATTTAAACTATCATACGAGCACACATTAATTAGACATAGACTACCACCACCTTAGTTTAGATAATTAGATAATAGTAGAGTAATCGGTAGAAATACCAACCCCAAATCCAATACCCGAGATTCAGCACCTTTCAATTTCCTAAAAACATAAAAAGATAAAAATAATCTTCCTCAACCTTAACCTTAGCGTAGTAACTTCTCACCAGCATTCCTATTCCCTAGAGAACGATATCAATACCCGTGGCTTACCCTAATACTACACTACAACGATTAGGTTCAACGCCTGGGTGTTGAAAACTGCTCGACGAAAGGAAGTTCCTTTGACCCCGAACGCAGCTGCGTAAAGCGTATCAAAGGTCCTCTATTATACCCCATGATTCTTCCGCGGTGAGATCACTAAGTTTTCCACCGGCCGCTTGGTCAATGGATAGGTTAGTAGGGAAGTTGACATGATCATAGAAGAGTTGGACTTGAAGCCAAAGATCAATGCCATGATGAGGGACTCTATGGAGTAAGTCCTTGAATCGAGTCAATGCTTCATAGAGAAATTCACCTTGACGTTGTTGCAACATCAAGATTTAATTCCTAAGCTTAGTGGTTCTCCCCGGTGGGAAAAATTGAGCAAGGAAACGAGAGGTGAGATCATCCTAACTTGAGATGGAGCCGGCGGGAAGTCGCTCAAGCAAATTACTAGCTTGGTCCCGTAGAGAGAATTGGAAGAGACGCAAATGCGTGGTCTCCCGAGTAGTAGCATCGAGGTCGATGGAATTGACAATTTTAAGGAAATCCTTAAGATGCTGATTAGGATCTTCGGAACGAAGTCCATGGAATGCACATCCGTTTTGCACCAACCGGATTGTGTCGGATCGAAGGGCCGTAGTTTGGGCTTGTTCGGGAAGCTCGATGGTTTTTCTATAGCCTAGGTGGCTTGGTCTTGAGTATTCACCAAGAGTACGGCTTCTTAGCGGGTCATTTGGTGGTGGGTTGATGAGTGGTGGTTGATTATCACCTTCCATGATGAAAAGTGATGGGGTTACTAACAAAGGTCATGAAGAAGGGGGATAGACTACGAGGAAGCTAAAAATGGGAAAAAAGCTTACTTGATAGGAATCAAGCAAGGAAACCTAAACGAGGTGGAAATCTAACTAGCAATTCTATTCCCGGTAGCGGCGCCAAAAACTTGATACGCGTACAACACGCGTTCGGGGTCAAAGGAACTTCCTTTTCGTCAAGCAAGTTTTTCAACACCCCAGGCGTGAACCTAATTGTTGTAGTGTAGTGTTAGGGTAAGCCTCGGAATTGATATCGTTTCTAGGGAATAGGAATGCTAGTGAGAAATTACTACGCTAAGGTTAAGGTTGAGGAAGATTATTATTTTTATCTTTTTTATATTTTCTAGAAAATTGAAAGGTACGAATCTCGGGGTATTGGATTTGGGGGGTTGGTATTTCTACCGATTACTATACTATTATCTATTCTAATTAACTAATCTAAGGGGTAATCTATGTCTATTGTTGTGTGCTCTTATGATGATTAAAAATGTGTTTACTTAGATGCTATTACTCCCTAGTTATCTCCTATTGATGGTTGAATTGTCACGTCCTTATTCTTAACGCGTTGTGTTTTCTAAGGTCGTAGGGTATACTTTTATCCCTAACTTTTTGAAGCTACCTAAGGTTAATGACTACGAAATCTCTAGGATTCATAAACTTAACACTAAGGTTATCTTTGGATATCTAGCCTACAATTCCACTAGTAACTATAAGCTAAGGTTCAACAAAAACTAATCAAGCATTAAAAACACAACGGATGACCTATCGCAATACTATGTCAATCACAATTAAGATAAGAGACAACCAATCAATATTTAATACCTAGGTTTCATAGATCTAAGCAAACACACAAGTAAATTAGCCGGACATGGAAAACATGCAAGCGTACACACAAACAATTGAAGACATAATTGAATTAATGAAGTAAATCACTTATCTTGTTGTAAAATAGGGTATGAAACCCTAAGATATCGCCTAAGACAACCTATGTTCGGTTTAGGTTTTGCTCCACAAAACTACCTCTCTCAAACACCGAAAATTCAATTTATATATAGAGTTACAATATGCGACGGTCACTCTTTAATTGTGACGCCGCCGGTCGCCGCCATTAGGGTTTCGCCTTGGCCACGCCAACTCTATGACGGCGTCACCTTATGCTCGTGACGCCTTCGGGATCAAATCTAGGCCGTCTGAGTTGTGACGCCTACTCTTTTAAAACATGATGTTGTCACTTGTAAAATAGCAATTTGCTCTCGAGTCGTCTCAAGGTGTGTCGCGACGGCGCCGCAATTAAGCCGTGACCGTCCCCTTCAATTCCAAAGACTTGAGTGTCTCGATTCTTGACTTTGGCCATTTTATTCAGATATTCGCCTTTTCGTCCGAATAAGTGTCATTCCAAGAATTTGCCTTCAAGATACCTAAAAGTGAAAAGGAACAAAATTAAGTAGTAACGGATACAAAAGTGATCAATTAAGGGCTTAAATGACCCCTCAAAAGTGTACCTTTTAAATCCTTATCACTTGGTCTAAAGTATCATGTTGAAAAAGAAGCCTCGTCTAGTACTCCTGATACGGAGTGGTGTAAACTTGATGATCTCATCAAGATGTGGATTCTTGGCTCATTATGTAAATCCCTACAAGAACAAGTGGTATCCACACCGAGCAATGCCAAAGCCTTGTGGGATCATCTTAAATAGTTGTTTCATAATACCAAGCATGCTAGGGCCATCACTCTCGATAATGAACTCCGGTCCATCAAGATCGGGTCCATGTCCATCAATGATTATTGGACCAAAATACAGTTTTTGGCGGATAGACCTCACAATCTTGGCTCGTCGGTGAGTGAACATAACTTAGTTACATATGTGGTAAATGGGGTTAAATTCACGGTTTGCCACTATTGTCAAAATAATACGTCATCGTGAACCTCTTCCAACATTTGAAACGGCCCAAAACATGTTACTTCTTGAGGAGTCTACATTGAACAACCAAAATAATTCTCACACCACATTTGATAGCTCCTCATCTTTGCATACCATTAGTTTGGCTACTAACTCGTCGGGACAAAGAGGTAACTCTAATGCTAATTCTACTAAGTCTCAATCCCTACCACAGTTATGTAATCATTTTAATAAGGGACGTGCAAGTTTGGTGATCGATGTATATTTATACACGAACACCGCAATTGAACAGGTCTAAAGAATACCATTAGGCAGTTTGGTCGAGGGTCTGGTACAATGAATAATAGCCAAAACCATCTTAGCTGGGCTCCTAGTTACTACCACACAAGACAGGCCCAACAACAGGCCCCCTTCCCTTCAGTTTTGGGCCGACAGCCAACACCACAAGCCCATGATACCACCTTATCTCACCAACAGTCCTACGGCCCAATAAATTACCACCCCTATGCAGCCCAACCAACTTATGCAGCCCAATAGTCACCCCAACCGAACCATTACCAGGCCAATATATACAGCCTGCTCCAGCTAACGACATACTTGGACCTGGACCCGCTATGTACCCGTCTCAAGCTACCTCTCTCCCTAGTGCGTTTCGCATTATGATCTTGCAAGACCCAATGTGGAACATGGATACATGTGCGTGGTCTCATTTAAATTCTCATAAAAGTAATTTAAGCACTATTTTTAACAAACGTTTATTCCCATTTGCGGACGTTGGTGACGAAAATTCTTTTCCCGTTACCAGCATCGGACATAGCATTATTTCATCTCCTCATCTCCCCGTTCGTCTTCACAATGTTGTCACCCTCAATACTATTAAAAATCTTATTTCTGTTTGTCAGTTTACTAGAGATAATAATTGCACTATCGAATTTGACGCTTTTAGTTTTTTTGTGAAGGAGTACTGGACTCGCCATATCCTCCTTCAATGTGATAGTTCAGGTGATCTATATCCCATTACCAAGCCATCAACCATCCCTACTTCTCTCTTTCGACAAGCTCCTCCACGTGGCACCAACGTCTCGGTCATCCCGGTGATGAAGTGCTACGGTATTTTGTTTCTCGTCAATTTATTTAATGTAATAAAGAAACTTCTACACATGTTTGTCATGCATGTCAACTTGGCAAACATGTGATGCTTCCTTTTTATAGTTCAAATTCTATTGTTGAAAACTGATTGATATTATTCATTCCGATTTATGTACATCTCTCATATTTGTGGTTTACCCTCTTCGTAATAAATCTGACATGCTTGATAAATTTTGCATTTTTCGTAATTATGTTCAGAATCAGTTTAATGTGAAATAAAGAGTTTTCAATGTGATCATGGTGGTGAATTCCACAATAACCACATATATACATTTTTTGCTAACCACGATATACAATATAGATTTTCTTGCCCAAAAACCTCTCAAAAAAATGATAGAAGTTGCTCTCAAAACTCCTAACCTGCTATGGAGCGAAATCATCCTAACGACAATCGACCTAATAGGAAAAAACCAAAGGCATTTCTACATGGAAGGGCAAGTGATAGGAGCTGCTCTCAAAACTCCTAACCTGCTACATCAACTCAGGTGTTCACCAATATACTTCTATTTTGCTTTCTATTTATATTTTTTTCCGTCCATTTCTTGGTACACATTATATCTTATAAAACTTTCTTGGTATAGGGCGAGAGATTGTGGGACAGGTCATTAAGATTAAGCAGGTATATTTGTCTTGATATTTTCAACTTATACTAAGAAAGTTGTTTTTTTTTACAATATTAGAATGTTTACTAATCAAGTTGGGTAAAGAGCATAAAGTGCTTCATGATTAAGAGTATAATTATTTTGATTAATGAAGTTGTGAGTTTTAAATATTTATTTTCTTCTGTAATGTAGTATAACTCTTTTTGAATTTTGGTCATGTTTTTAATTTCTCAAGATTTCTCAGAATCGTACTATCAACTCTTTAACTTTTTATAGGTTATTGAGGACTCGAACTGCAATAAAGCTCTTGACTTGGAAGCATATGTTGGCAGACTCCAGAACACACCTAAAGTAGGAATTTTTTTGTGCCATTTAGAAGTTTCATGGCTTTAAATCTCATCGCAGTAACTTTATGAGCTGCTGACTTTACTGTGGAAAACTAGAAAGCGGTTGAATAGTTTTACCGTTTGAAAATTTGATTTGCTTTGAGTAGCAATGAGTGAATTCAAACAATAAATATAATTAAGAATAAGTAATATGCAAATAAAGAAAGAAACGATCAAACCACAACACGATTGTTTATAGTGGTTCGGTCTACAAGGAATCTTTTTCCTTGCCCTACTCCACTCCGAGTATCCAACTCGAGAGTTATCTTCACTAATCAACAAGCTCCTTTAACTGGCGAAGAAAAGCTTTACACGTCGCTTATACAATATTTTCGACACAAAGCTAGATGTCGAGTTCTTTTACAAGGGCACAACCACTTCCAACACACTATGTATTTTAAGGACTAAAATACTAACCAATCACAATCAGAGGTTTATGATGGTTTGGTACTGATATATGAATAACAACAACTCACACAACTATAAACAAACAAGACTTGTAACAATTTGTTGAAGCTTTAAATGCCTTGATCTTCTTTGCTACAAAAAGAGGATCACTAAAATGAAATGAGAATGAGTTAGATGAAAGAGAATGAGAAAATTTATGTTTTTTATGCTTCTTAGGGATGGGAAAACAGCTTGATGTGACTTGCTATTTATAGCCAAATAGTCCAGCAACCCACGGATCACACGAAACAAAAAAATTGGTTTCGTCCGTGTTAAATTTTGGTTCCGTGGGGTCTGTCAGAAAATCTTAACAAATCTAACAAAGTATTCACCATATCTTACCAATATTACATTTGATATGTTGAGTGAAAATCTAAACAAGATATCAAAGAAATCTTCCAAGGATTTTTATGATGATGCAAGACATGATGTAATATGCATTTTCATTTTTAGTTTTATATGTTTATGTAAATAACTATTATAATGAAAATGTTAGCAAACTAAATGGATTTGATTAGATGAGTGAAAAACAATGTTTGATCACCTATGGTTATCTAAGACACATTTTTGTTTTATTGTAAAAGCTAATTTACTTGTGGAGAATTAAAAATGTAATGTATCTTTTTATTAACATCTAATAGTGGCATTTTTCTTAAAGTGACAAACTACCATTTTGTGAACAAATGTTGAAAACATTTTATATTTAAGAAAAGCTTGTAGCTATATGTAAAAGTCTTGACAAAATTTATACTTTTTCTAAAATGAAATTTATTATTGTTAAAAACAAAATATAGCTGATAAGGTTTTAAAAGGTACCATTTTGAGGGGTCGTTTTAGTCCTTATTTGATCACTTTTGTATCCGTTATTGCTTAATATCGTTCCTTTTCACTTTTTAGGTCTCTTGAAGGCAAAATGCTGGAATGGCACTTATTTGGACGAAAAGGAGCGAATATATGAAGAAAATGGCCAAAGTCAAAATCGAGACACTACGCTTTGAAATTAGAAGGCGCGCGTCAAAAGCTAATGCGACGCCGTCCCAAAATTGTTGTGACGGTCCGTAACCCAAACTCGTATTTTCAAGTGACGACGCCTAGTTGTGAAACAAGATGGGTCGTCGCTACTCGCACGGCCTAGATGCAATCCGAGACGACGCCGAAGCGTAAGAGGACGGCGTCACGGACATAAGGTGACGCCGTCGCAAGGTTAACGTGGCCAAGACGAAACCCTAATGGCGGCGACACGACGGCGTCATTTAAACATAAGTGGCGCCGTCGCATATGTAATCTTATATATAGAATCCGAATTTTTCGCCTTTTGTGGAGAGTCTTTTGGAGTGAAAACCTAAACCGAACATAAGGTGTCTTGTACAAGATTTTAGGGTTTTAAACCCTATCTTACATCAAGATAAGTCTTTACTTCATTAATTCAATTATGTCTTTGATTATTTGTGTGTATGCTTGCATGTTCTCCATGTCCGCTAATTTATTTGTGTGTTTGCTTAGAAAGTATGAAACTTAATTATTGAATATTGATTGGTTGTTTTTATCTTAGTTGATTAATGATCTAGTAATGCGATAGGTCATTCGTTGTGTACTTAATGCTTGATTCATCTTTGTGAACCTTAGAATATAATTACCGAGTAGTTGTAGGCTAAACCATCCAAAGAGCCTTAGAGTAGGAGTTTATCATCCCAGTGGGTTTGTAGACGAGACCCTTGGTAAGTTCAAAGAGTTGGGGAGAAACGCATACCCTACAACTTTAGACACACAACGCAACTAGGAATAAGGACGTGACAACTCAACCATCAATAGAGATAATTAAGGAGTAATACAACCTAAGTAAACACATCTTTAAACTATCATACGAGCACATTAATTAGACATAGACTCCCACAACCTTAGTTTAGATAAATAGATAATAGTAGAGTAATCGGTAGAAATACCAACCCCCAAATCCAATACCGAGATTCATACCTTTCCATTTTCATAAAACATAAAAAGATAAAAAATAATCTTCCTCAACCTTAACCTTAGCGTAGTAACTCCTTACTAGCATTCCTATTCCCTAGAGAACGATATCAATACCCGTGGCTTACCCTAAGCAAAGATCGTAAAATATAAATAACGTTTTTAGACGATATTTGTATTAACAATCTCACCCTTTTGTTGATGACAAAACATAAATTTTATTTTTAAATGTTTGTATAAAGTTTTTCAAGAATTATAAAAATATGAGTTTTAACTTGAAGATTTTGATAAACCAACTAGTTGAATAATGAAATGTAAGAATCATCTCATTTCAAGTTCTAATTATTTTCCCTTTTGTCGAAACTAAAGGAAGAGGCGAGGCGGAAAATGTAATGAACCCGAGCCAAATAATCCCCTAGCCAATGCTCCCCTTAATTGGGTGCCAAGAGAAAGATACATGGATTATGAAAAGCTACAAAACAAAGGTTAGTGAACATAATATAATTAAACATAATTATCACAATCAATATACAATCACCAAAATGATTACAACCAACAAATAATCACTTAGATTAACCAACATCATTATAACAAACATCATTCATTAGTAAAAATTTTATGACTAAAAGTCATAAAATGGACAATAATAGAGATGTGTTGACATAAGAAGAAAATAAATCCTAGAAAAAAAAAATAACTTAGAAAAATAAAAATCCTATAAATAACTAGTAACCATCCTATTGTGGTGGAGTATGGGAAAGAGCGTTAATACACTCAATAATGTGATTGAGGGTGAACCTCATTTCATCTTTAAGTTCGTGGACCATGATCCGAGTCCTTTCACTTAGATGAGCAGTTCGCTCACAATGTGAGCAACCATGGCGAGGTTGGTTTGGTGGTAGACTAGGTTCATTATTTGGTGGTGGAACATTCGTTGAATGATGGTTGAGATTGGGTGGTGTAATGAGGGAAGAGAGCAAAGCGGTTTGCATTTGCACCGCCTCATTGAGATAAGAATCCACCATGTTGGAGAAGGCTTGGAAATTATCTAGGTGAGCTTGGATCTCTACTTGAGATTGTAGGTTGTCTTCCCACATGGACTCATCAATATCTTCAATATGTGGAGAATATGAGTGAGGTTGTAGAGCATGATCTCTATATAGTGGCCCATGGATTTCTTTGTGGATTGGGTGAAAAGTTAGATGTCTAGGTTCATCTTGAAAAGGCTCATTTAGCATAAAGGATGCTCTTGGAGGTCCATGAGCAATACGCTCAATGGTGCCAAAAGATGGAAGAGGTGGTCGATTTGTTGGCCTAAGTGGTAAGTCATCCAAATCATCCGAAAATGGATGAGGAGATGTTGGTGGTGTTGTAAAAAGTTCAACTAGAATAAGTTTTGGGGATTTTGGTGGTGAAGATGTTTTAGATGGTTGTG
The DNA here is from genome assembly GCA_022545495.1 of Chrysanthemum lavandulifolium. Lineage (NCBI taxonomy): Eukaryota > Viridiplantae > Streptophyta > Magnoliopsida > Asterales > Asteraceae > Chrysanthemum > Chrysanthemum lavandulifolium. Next base: position 274,723,287 of record CM040241.1, read on the forward strand.
ATGGAGCCGGCGGAGGAGAGGTGATAATTGGTGTTTTGGTTGGTGGTGGAGTAGTCACAATGATGGTTGATTTTGGTGGTGGAGTTGGAGTACTTAAGTTGAGGAAGTTCTCATCTCTAATGGGTGATGAGATGTTGAGTGGTGAGAAATCAGATGATGAGGAGTTCAAGTTGATGAAGCAACATAGACGTACGCTCATTCTAGCGGTTTTCTTAAGTGGCTTGGTTAAAGGAGATGAAGTTGAGGATTTAGTCATTTTGACTTTCCTTAAGAGATGCTAAGTGTATGGAGAGGTGGTAGTGAAGATGTGAAAAATTCAATCTTGTAAGTGTTTAATTTATAGAACTAAGGATTCATGGAGAATTGTGTTTAATTTGATGTTAATCCATACAAAGACGGTGGTTTCTAATCATATGAATGTGTTTAATAGCATTTCAAATCATCCTAAGTCAATCCATTTAGAATGTGTTGAGTAAGATGTGAAAGATTTGCAATAAATGAATTTCAATCACTGCAAAATCCTGGAAATAGGTTAACCACGGATTGCAAGGAACCAAATTTTTGGTTCATTCCTTTATATAGAAAGGTAACTTGAGTGAATTTTGAGAAATTTCAAATTATTTTTAGGAAATGCATGTCCTATTGGTCTAATTTAGTTCAAGACATCCTAATGTGATTAAGTAGCAGTAAAAACTATCCTAGTAACAAAAGTGAGTGACTTAGAGTGCGGGATTAGAACGTAATTTTATATGATCTGCTGCAGGACCACGAAACCAAAAAATCATACAGACGGAACCCGCTTTTTGGTTCCGTCTCGGTCCGTGGTGATCGTTTTTACGGAACCAAATCTTTGGTTCCGTTATTCGCAAGCAAAAATTCTTAACAGAGGGCTTTTTTGACCCAAACCCGCTCAAATTTTGTAATTTTGTTGTTTACATGTGCAACTAATTAGTTGTGATTAGGAAATAACAATAAAACATATACTAACATACGTATAGGCATAGATTGAGCAGGGGCTAACGAATTTCACTACTAAGGTGAAAATGGGTAAAAATTGATAACACATAGGTGTTATCTCCCTGAAAGCCGAGGTTAGTTCATAGTTGTTCATAGTTTAGTTATCATCGTAGGAGAAAAAATATACATAATACATCATTGTTTTAACATATTATACCAAACGCTCACAAAAACCTCTCACTGCTTGTCCAATTTCTTGTTTATTTTCGTGAGGTACCTGCCAATACATTTGAGCATCCCCTTATTTGCTTGAACTCTGATTGGTTCTCCAACTCGGGAAGTTGTTGTAGGTACTCAAATGGAGGAAGCTTAGAGTTCTGAAGACCATCATCTTCGCTCATTGAGGATGATGAAGAAGAGGGAGGTTGAACACGTTTGCTTTGAGTCTTAGCAACTCTTTTATCAGTTAGTAGGACAAAGATGTGATCAACAAAAGAGTAGTCCAAACATATCCCTTTAGGATTTGGTGGAATTGGTGCAAAGGCCCTATAGAGGCGGGTGAGAAACATCTTGTAGGAAGGGCGATGGTTCCTAGCAAGGGTATATCTCGCCATCCTCTTGGAAATGTAGTAGGCTAGGTTGAAGGGTTGGCGGGTTGACAAACTATAAAGCATGTAACAAAGGTAAGCATTGATGTGATCACAATTTTCTATAGTGCACAAGACATTTGCTCTTAGAATCTCTTCCCACTTTTTGAATTATGGCTTAATTTCATTGAGCTCATGCCAGAGGGATCCTTGCTGATTTCATTACCCATACGGGTTGTCCTAGTGGTTTGAGTTCTAGGGAGAAAAAGTTGTTCTCGGATAATTTCCTTTGAAACTAGAGGAGTGTCGTATGTTGGCATACGATCAACAATTGAATCAAGGATTGAAAGGGACCACTTGTCCATGTAAAGGCATGTAATATGGAATGCCGAGGACTTTCGCAAAGTCACGGAGAGGAATGTTGAGGTGATGTTGTTGATTTTGAGCGAAGAGACAAAAGACCATTATCATTAGTTACAAGCATTACACTAACATAGAACTCTAGAACAAACCTAGTACAAATTTGTTCATTTATGTTTAGGAGACCATCAAAGTATATGGCGGCAAGTTCGTTAGGAATGTTTGTGCCTTCAATGAAGGATGGGTCGATAGTTTTACCTTCATGGAAATAGTGTTTTCAAGTACCTTAAAGATTTTCACTTCTTCCTTAAAGAGACCGTTACTTTTGTGGTGTTTGGGAATGTAGTTAGGAGTATCTTTGTAATCATAGAAGGTTGCGGGAGGCATGTTTGATCCTAGATACAAAACAATTCACATTTTAGTTGAAACGAAAGAGAATTTTGATATTGTGTTCTAGTGTGTGTCTATATGAAAACAATGTGGAGGTCCGGTTATCTCGACTCCTTTTAATGCATAAAAGAAATTCTAAGTAGTTAGTAACAAAACGGAGATAACCCAAACGCTCCTAATTCAATGTAGCTTCAATTGAATGTACCCGAGAATACATATTAATTATGTACTTTCTTTAGCATTCAAGAGACATCATGCAAGTGATGAAATAACGTTTTTATTTGTATGAACAATGAGAAATTGTTTGTCCTAAAGTGAGAAGTTTTTCATAAATTTGACATGGGGTTTTTAGCTAATTATGATAATGCCTTATGAGATGTAATTCCTAACTAAGGGAAACATGATTAGTTAAGTAATTTTAACAAATGTGCTTCATGATTTGTCTAAGAATAATGCATAATTCCCATGTTTGGTTTTGTGCATAAATTAGAAGCCCTAGACTCGTAATCAAGAGAAGGAAAGTAGTAAAGAGACTTACAATGTTGATTAAGGCTGAGATTGGTTGAAGAGAATACCTCAATTGTGAGCTAGGTGTTTTCTTGGATGAGTTTGAGTAATTGTGAGTTATGAGAGAAGAAGTATTTGTTAAATATTTTTAAAAACAGTTCTAGGGAACCACGGATAGGACGGAACCAAAACAAGGGTTCCGTCCTTTTTGTCAATTGGTTCCGTGGAACCAGATTGACTTTGGTCAATTTTTGTTGTGTTTCGTTAAACTAATGTTTGGGCTAAGGTTTCAACTATAGGTTTGGTTCCATTAGTCCTAATCCAAGTCTAAGAAGATTAAATGGTTCTCCTTTAAGAGGTTTTGTTAGGATTTCAGCAATGTTGTCTTCGGAGGATACTTTCTCGATTGAGATGTTTCTTTTTTGAACATTGTCACGAAGGACATGATGACGAATTTCAATATGTTTGGTTCGAGCATGTTGGACTGGATTTTTGTTGAGATCAATAGCTCCTTTGTTGTCACAAAGGATAGAGATGTCCTTGAGTAGAATTCCGTAGTCCACGAGAGCTTGCTTCATCCAAAGAGCTTGTTGACATGCGTTTATAGCTGATACGTACTCGGCTTCGGTTGTTTAAATAGCGAGGGTTGTTTGTTTCTTAGAGAACTATGAGGTGAGACATTGTCCAACAAAAGTACAAATACCACTTGTGCTTTTTCTATTGACATAGTCACCGGCATGGTCCGAGTCGGCATACACTATGGTTTCTACACCCATTCCTTTGGGATACCATAATCCTAAGTGTGTAGTGCCTTTAATGTATCTAAATATTCGTTTCACGGCCTCAAGATGTGATGTTTTAGAATCTTCTTGAAAGCGAGCACGTAGAAAAACACTAAACATAATGTCGGGTCTACTAGCCATAAGATAAAGTAGACTACCAATCATTCCTCTATATTTGGTGTTATCTACGTATTCTCCTTCATCATCCTTGGTGAGCTTATTTTCCGAGGACATGGGTGTTTTGATAGGTTTAGAGTCTTCAAGACCAAATTTCTTAAGCATATCCTTTATGTATTTAGATTGGTTAAAGAATATACCATCTTCTAATTGTTTAATTTGAAGTCCTAAAAAGAAGCTTAGTTCTCCCATCATACTCATCTCAAACTCGTCGTGCATGATTTTTGAGAAATCATCACATAGCTCTTGACAAGTTGATCCGAATATGATGTCATCTACATATATTTGGACGATGATAATATGTGAATCCTTTTTCTTGGTAAAGAGAGTATTATCTACTAAACCCATGGTGTACTTATGTTCAACTAAGAAAGTTTTAAGTCGACCATACCATGCTTTAGGTACTTGCTTAAGTCTGTATAATGCCTTTTTAAGTTTGTAAACATGATTTGGTTTTTCGAAATCGGTGAACCGAGTGCGACATAGACTTCTTCATTAACGAAACCATTCAAAAATGCACTTTTAACATCCATTTGAAAAAGTTTGAAATCATGTGCACATGCATATGCAAGTAAAATTCTAATTGACTCGAGCCTAGCAACGGGAGCAAAAGTTTCATCGTAGTCAATACCTTCTTGTTGATTGTAACCTTGTGCTACTAGTCTAGCTTTGTTTCTAGACACTACACCATTTTCGTCCATCTTATTTCGAAAAACCCATTTTGTTCCAATTATAGTATGATTTTTAGGTTGAGGCACTAGTGTCCAAACATCATTTCTAATAAATTGGTTTAATTCTTCTTGCATAGCAATGACCCAAGATTCATCTTTAATTGCTTCATTTATATTTTTTGGTTCAATAGATGATACAAAACAGAAGTAGTTACTTTGATTTTGAGCTTGTGATATTAAGGTTCTTTGATTTAATTTTTTATGACTTTATCTAAAGAATGACTTTTGGATTCTTTGATATTGACAATTTTTTATTTAATGGTTCATCTTCCTTGTTATTATCATTGTTTTCTTGATTTTAAAGTAAGTCATCATCTACCAAAGTTGATGTCTTAGAGGGAGGTGGACTTTCGTCAAATGTTACGTTTCACAATTCCTCGACTCTCATTGTTTCTTTGTTTAAAACAATATATGCTTTGCTAGTTTGTGAATAACCAAGAAACACACCTTCATAAGACTTTGGGTCAAATTTGGTGAGATAATCTTTAGTATTTAAAATAAAACATTTACATCCAAATACTCTAAAGTATCCTAAAGTAGGCTTCTTGCCTTTATAAAGTTCATAAGGTGTTTTGTTCAAGAATGGACGTATTAAGACTCTATTTAAAATGTAAGTAGATGTGTCAACGGCGTTACACCAAAACTTTTGAGGTATGTTTTGTTCATTAAGCATTGTTCTACTCATTTCTTGAAGAGTCCGATTTTTACGTTCTACTACACCATTAGATTGGGGAGTTCGAGGAGCCGAAAAGTTATGTGTTATACCATTAGTATCACAAAAGGTTCCAAATTGTGTTTCATTATCGAATTCACGACCATGATCCGTTCGGATTGACACAATGTTACTACCTAGTTGGTTTTGAATTTTCTTACTAAGTATTTCAAATTTATCAAAAGCTTCATTTTTGGTTTTCAAAAACTTTGTCCAACTGTATCTTGAATAGTAATCTACTATAACCAAAGTGTGGAAGTTGCCTCCGTAACTTTGTATAGCGGATGGACCAAACAAATCATATGAAAAAGTTCTAGACACCTAGTTGTAGACACCATGTTTTTAGCCTTATGGCTACTATGAACTTGTTTCTCAATTTTGCAAGCATCACAAAAGTGTTGGTCATATTTCAACAAGCATCACAAAAGTGTTGGTAAGTTTCTAACTAGTTCTTTTGATGACAAGGATTGAATTAGTCTCATATTAGCATGACCTAGGCGTCTATGCCAAAGAGTGGAGTTGTCATCTATGGTAGTAAGGCAAAGTTTATCTCTAGATGTTCTATCTATTTTCATGACATATATGTTGTTTTTCCTAATTCCGTTTGCTACGGTGATTCCATCTTTTAGGATCTTACTACCATTTTCCTCAAAGAGGACTTTATACTTTTTATCGCATAGTTGGCTAATGTTAAGTAAGTTAAATCCTAATCTATCAACATGAGCAACATTTTCAATAGTGAGAGAGTCATGAGCGATCGTACCTTTGCCAATGATTTTGCTCTTAAGATTGCTACCGAAAGTGACATTACCTCCGTCATACTCTTGATATGTAGAGAAGAGACTTTTGTTTCCCGTCATATGTCTTGAGCATCCGCTATCTTTTATCCATTCATCTGGTTCCAAGCCGACTTTCAAGCATACCTATGAAACATACAACTCAAGCGTTTGGTCCCCAATATCTCATGGGTCCGTTTGGGTTAAACATACCGTTTGCTTGGTTTATGTATGGAAATGATGGATATGGGTTCCATGGCATGTAATTTGGAGTTTGATATGGTCTAGGGAAGTTTTGATTCTAATCGGTATGTTGATAGTTAGGTTGTGTGTTATAGTTGCTTTTAGGAAAGGGGCGTTTGGAAATAGATGTTTTAGGCCTTTGTTGAGTGGTTTTTGATCTAAACTCGTTTTTAGCAAGTCCTACTCCTGTTGTAATAGCAGGTTTTTGTCTAATAGTATCTACGGATTTCTTTGTAACTTTAACAAATTCATTACGAGCTGTTTTGCAAACATTCTGTTTTTCTGCAGTAACCACGGAACCAATGGGTTCTATGGACGGAACCAAATTTTTCGTTCCGTCTGATCCATGGTTGTCTGAGATGAACGAAACATTTTGTTTGTCATTTTAGGCCTTTTTGTTTTGACTACTTGGAATTAATACATCATTAAATCCTAATTCATTTTTATTTCATGGTACTTTTTGTATTCTCATTATTTCATCCGCACATGAAATACTTCTATCAAACTTTTTGAACTTAGAGTTATGTTTGATAAGCGTTTCTTGTGTGAGTTTTAACTTTTCTATTTCGAGTCCAAGCTCTTGACATGATTTACACACAATGTCATTAGCTTTGCTCTTTTCTAAGCGTTTTGCCTTTTCTTTTAACTCATAAACTTCATTTTTTAAAAACTTGTTTTTGGTTATAATTTTTAAACTTAGTTCGCATAAATGGTTGTATTATTTTTGTAATGTATCGTCATCAATGGAAGAGTAAGATGAGTCAGAATGTACCTCATTTGATTCTTGAGCCATGAGAGCGATTTCCTCCTTTCTTGGCTCTTCGTCATCGTCTTCACTTCCACTCCAAGCACCACTTACAAAAGCTCGTTGATTTTTGCTTTTTGGTGGCTTGGTACAATCTCCTATTAGATGGCTTGTATCTCCACATCTAAAGCACTTTCTTTTCTTGTCATCACGGTCTTTCCGAATGACTTCTTGTCATCTCAGGGTTGCCTCACAAACTTCCCTCTTCTCCTAAAGAATTTCTTGAAATCTCTTACGGCCATGGCATATTCCTCATCTTCACTATCCGAGCAAGATTCTTCATCATCACTTGATTTCGCCCTTGCTTTTAAAGCAACGGATTTGACTTTTTCTCTTTGCCTTTGATGATTTCCAATCTTTCTCCATCACCATTTCATGAACTTTGAGACAATTAGCTTTCAAGTGACATTATTGAGAGATCTTTGATTCTTCGATGGCCGTCACTTTTGCTCTCCATTTTGGATGGAGTGCTCTAAGAAATTTCTTGACAAATTTCTTGCTACGAAAAGATTCATCAAGTGCTTTAAGAGAAGTAATAATAGTGTTAAATCGAGCAAAGCCACAATCAATGGTTTCATCTTCAGGAATAACAAATTGTTCATATTGTTGAACAAGAAGATCAATTTTGTTATCCTTGACTTGTGAATTCCCTTGATGTGTGATTATTAAAGATTCTCAAATATCTTTAGCGGTTTCACACATAAAAATTCTTTCATACTCCTTTTTAGATAAAGCATTATAAAGAATCATTTTTGCTTCATTGTTTTTACCAATTAGTTTCTTCTTGTTCATCGTTAGAAATATCTTTTATTGTGGGATTATAGTCACCTTTAATGATTACATTAAAAAGATCTATATCTTTTGATTTCACGTATGTTTCAAAGCGATTTTTCCAATAGATAAATCCATTGGGCTCAAAAAGTGGTGGTCTTTGCATAGATTGCCATTCTTTAAAGTTTTCAGAATCCATGGATCGTTTCAAGTTTATAAAATACAATATATTTTAGAAAAATCTTGAGCAACGAAGCTCTGGTACCAATTGTGGATAACTAGAAGGGGGTTAAATAGTTGTACCATTTTAAAATTTGATGTGCTTTGAATAACAATGTGTTAATTCAAACAATATAGATAAACAAGAATAAATAATATGCAAGTAAAGAAAGAAATGATCAAACCACAACACGGTTGTTTATAGTGGTTCGGTCTACAAAGACTCTTTTTCCTTGCCCTACTCCAATCCCCGAGTCTCCAACTCGAGAGCTATCTTCACTAATCAACAAGCTCCTTTAACCGGCGGAGAAAACCTTTACACGTTGCTTACACAATATTTCGACACAAAGCTAGATGTCGAGTTCTTTTAAAAGGCACAACCACTCCAACACACTATGTATTTTAAGGACTAAAATACTAACCAATCACTATCAGAGGTTTATGATGGTTTGGTACAAACAATGATGTATGAATAACAACAATTCACAAAACTATAAACATACAAGACTTGCAACAATTTGTTGAAGCTTGGAATGCATTAATCTTCTTTGCTAAAAAAGATGATCACTAAAATGAAATGAGAATGAGTTAGATGAAAGAGAATGAGAGAATGTATGTGTTTTATGCTTGTAAGGGATGATAAAACAACTTGGTGTGGCTTGCTATTTATAGCCAAATGCCTCAACAACCCACGGATCACACGGAACCAAAAACATGGTTCCGTCCGTGTTTATTTTTGGTTCCGTGGGTCGACAAAAATATTAACAAATAGTATTTACCATATCTTACCAAGATCTTAACATAAGATTACATTTGATATGTTGAGTGAAAATCTAAACAAGATATCCAAGAAATATTTCAAGGATATTCTATGATGATGCAAGACATGATGTAATACATATTTTCATTTTTAGTTTTATATGTTTATGTAAATAAACATTGTAATGTACATGTTAGCAAACTAAATATTTAATTAGATGAGTGAAAAACAATGTTTGATCAATATGTGCTTGTAACATTTTTGTTTATTGTCTAGAAGTGTAATGTAATCTCTTTTTTAACATCTAATATATTTTTCTTAAAATGACAAACTACCATTTTGTGAACAAATGTTGAAAACATTTTGTGTTTAAGAAAAACTTGTAGCTATATGTAAAAGTCTTGACAAGATTTATACTTTTGCTAAAATGAAATGTTAACAACAAAATATAGCAAAGATCGTAAAATATAAATAACGTTTTTAGACGATATTTGTATTAACATGACCACTTAAAGTTGTTTGCACCTAGCATGAATTGAACTTGAGACTCACACATTTTAGAGTGATAGTCACAAGCCCTTTTACCACTAGGCCACCCTTTAAGTGGTTATTACTTTTTTGAGTTCATGCATAACCTTCACTTGATAATCTTATAAGCCCAAAAATACGAGCTTATGAACTTTTTAAATTTTAGACAAGTTCGTAAGCCCACTGAAAGTAAGTACTTTAGGAACTGGTGTTCGCATTTGCTTATTTTGTAAATATAAAGGCAATTGAAGCCGTTTTATAAAATTCAGTCTAAGTAAAATTTTGAAAAAAGTCAGGTTGAGGAGGTATTGAAGATGGTTGATGAAAAAGATGACCATGGAAGATATTGACTGCAGCATATTGCCAAATCGGAAGGGAGCTGCTTCGTCCAATGGATCACATTTTTATTATTCCAAGGTTTGTATTGGAAAACATCTCTTTTTGTATCCTTTTTTCGTTATGATTAATTACATGTTAAAATTATGGTAAATTCTAAATGGCAATCATATGCCTTGCGTGTCTTTAAAAGGCGTCACTAGAATCTGCATTTATTTTACACTACTGAACTTAGAGATTATCTGCGGAGCTGTGAAGAATTGTGACATACACAGAACTCGTGGATTGTTATAACTCAGTGGGTCGCAGTTGACCCATTATCAAAAAATTATTCAAACTTCAAACCTTTATCTAAAAGAAAATTTTGCAACATATATGATGTAAACTCACGTTAACACAACTAGTCAAGTTGAGTCGATGGCAGGTTTAGAGATTGTAACATTTCACTTTCGGAAACTACGACTGGGTAGGAGTTTCTTTGTGTTTTCAAACTAAAGAATGCCTACAAGTTTATTACTCTGTTATCATTAACAAACAAATGAAGTTTAGACTACTAGCGTAATCAGTGTTTCATTGTCTTGCAATACATCATTATATTATTAACTTGACATACACTAATTCTTTTGTTTCAATCATTCTTTTTGTAGTTCTCTTTATCAGGGCTCTTAAACTTCATAGCGGGCTGTGGTCTTGTTGTGGGGATGAACGCATCATCATATTTATCACAAACGACAAAGATAGGCTTCATCCAGCGTTGCTTCGACCAAGACGTATGGATGTGCACATTCACATGTCATACCTCACCATGGATGGATTTTAGACACTTGCAGCTAACTAACTTAACATTCAGGACCACCATTGTCGATTTGAGGAAATCAGTGACTTGATCAAGTGCAAGAAGGTGACACCAGCAGAGGTGGCTGAGGAACTTTTGGAATCTAACAATGTGGAGGTGATACTCGAAGGGCACGTGAATTTTCTTAGACATTAAAGGATTGAGGAAGATGAAATTTCTGAAATTAACGATGGAAATGCTGATGAAGTGAATGGAATCCCTGAAGCTAAAAAGGCAAAAATTATATCATGATTAAAGAAAACATGTAGTGAAACATACTATTAACCTTTAAATTTGATCTTGACGTGTTAACTAACTATTCTCAGTTTGCAAAATGAATGAAAAGTGATAATGATCCGTTAGGATTATCATTTTTATGCATTGTTGAGAAATACGATCATTTACCTAATCGTCCCAACTACAGTAATGTTTTCTGTTTTGAGCGTCACTGTAGGAAAAGAAAAATCCAATCCTAAATGAGTTTAGGATCGAGTTTACAATTGAACACACGAATGCGTGATAAATCTATTGGCGACTGCATTAGCAGCGCGATGATTTGTAGTGTCTCAATTTCCTTCTTTTGGTTTGATAAATAGACATGTTCTATCATGTGGCTGGCACCTTGGGGCTGCAACCGAACGAGTGTATAAAGAGTATTCAAATGAACAAATAATTATTAACATGAGTATTGCCCCTTTATGTTAGACAATGAATAAACCCGTAGGTATAATTTTATTATGAACCATTATTTATACATGATGAAAACCCTAGATGCCCTAAACTCACAAACCGGGTTTGGGTCTATTTATCCTCTAATATTCTCCGCAGTCCGAGAGGCAAAATCGCGAAAGCTCGGACTGGAGTAGTAAACTAGAAAAGAAAAAAGAACATTAACATAAGAAAATAACTTTAGTCGACTCGTAACAAAACCGTACTAACGGTCGGCTTTAGTCGACTGGTACCAACGGTTGGCTAAATCGACTCGTAACAACACCGCACCAGCGGTCAACTTTAGGGATTGGTACTAACGGTCAGCTTTAATCGTTCGGTAACAAAGCCGTACGAACAATCGACTAACAAACAACGATAAAACAAATTTTTTTACTAGCTTATTATAAAAGCTAACATTCAACAATTCAGTGACCGGAAAAAGTATTCTAAACTTGAGATGACAGTCTTAACCTTTGACAAGGGATACATGTACTACCTTAAAGTAGATATCTTCAACAGAGGCTGTGATGTTATGTGACGGCGAGAACTTTTATTCCTTTTTTTCTTTTGAGGAGGCAGTCATGTTGGTGTTAGAATTTTAGAGATAATAGGTGGCGGTTAAAGTAAGATAGGGTGGCATAGAGACAACGGTTTATGGCAGCCGATTAGGTTTCGGCATCAAACCTGCTCATGATACCATGTTAGACAATGAATAAACCCGTAGGTATAATTTTATTATGAACCATTATTTATAATGGTGAAAACCCTACATGTCCTAAACCCACAAACCGGGCTTGGCCTATTTATCCACTAATACTTGAATCATATCTTTGCTATACATGTCAAATTTATACAAAATACAAACCGTGTATCAAGCATTCAAGCTGTTCACCTCTCTTGGGCTTTGCCCTACACGACTTGACATAATCAGCCTAATAAACATATAGGAGTGAAATCTGAAAGTCTATTTGATCCAACGCGCGCTGAATTGTATTCATGATGGTCTGGATTTTATTACTATTAACTAACCTAGAAGTAAATCTCAAGATAGCCTAATATATATTGGGATGTGATTATAAACTAGACGAATATATTTAGATCTGTTATGACTCAATCACATGTCACATAAGAAATTCAAGCTCCCCAAAAATTAGATGTAAGTCTTTAACCTCGATGGCGTTGTTGAATTTTACTATTCTGCATTACTTATAGAAACAAAGTTGCTGGCTTTAAGGATCTATACAGAACTACAGAAGTTTAGAATAATCTACACTGAATTATAACAATCTAAATTTCATGTTAGCATGATATATTAGCCTAACCTTCTTCAATCAAATTTGATATTAATAAATTGCATTTCGATTTTGAAAAAACCAGTTGCAATTATTAAATGGCTTTTGACGAATAAATCAAAAATATATTATATTATTAAAGCGGCAAAAGACTATTGTGTGGTAATTAAGTTAGCACAAGAGTGCGGATAATTTATAATTGTATTATGCAAAGTGTAAAAAATATCACCATAAGGAGTCTTGTTTCATTAATTTTGCCAAACATGACCAAGTTGATCTGCATTTAATTAAAAAAAAAAAAAAAAAAAAAAAAAAAAAAAATTGATATAACAGTTTACTTAGGACATGTAGTTTAAGAAACTTCAACAGTCTTCTTCAACAAACTCGCCCCCTCATCATTGGTCCATATGATTCTTGAATCATGATTTAGTTTTGGCCGCTTAGCCTCAGGAACTTCATTGTCATTATCAATCTCGATTACCTGATCATCAGTTTTATCTGCCTCCTTCCTCTTACGTTTTAAAAACTTTGTAAGCCCTTCTAGTACAACCTCCACATTGTCAGACTTCATGAGTTCCTCAGCCACCTGTGCTGGTGTCACCTTCTTGCATTCAATCAACTCTTTGATTTCCCTAAATCTCCAATGGTGGTCATGAATGTTGAGGTAGTTAGCTGCTAGTGTCTTGAATCCACCAAATGTCAAGTATGACATGTGAATGTGCACATCCATACGTCCTGGTCGTAACAACGCTGGGTCCAGTTTTTCTTTGTGGTTTGTTGTAAATATTATGATGCGTTCATCCCAACAACAAGACCACAGCCCGTCTATGGAATTTAAAAGGCCTGATAAAGAGAACTACCAAAATAACAACGGTAAAATATCAAACTGATTGCGATAACAGTTTCAACTTCATTGTGTGTTAAATGACACAAATAAAAGTATTAAAAAAAAAACCCTGCTTTCTGATATTCATTGCAAAGACTGTTAACTACCATATTTTGGAAGGAAAAAATAGATGAATCGATCAAAACAATAAAATATATAAAATCATATCTTGTGATATCACTACAGATTTTCATACGGTAAAATAATCAATTGCATGCAGGTTGTGAGTATGTCGCAATACTTGTTCCCCGGTTGGTCCAAAGCCTTCAAAATTCACGAAAGGAATAGTCTTAGGCCGTTTAGAAAGCCATCTATCGGAAGCGAGGGGACGGTTTGAGAAACGAAGTTAATAGATGAAATGGTCTTTTAATGAATAGGACCCAGCAAGCTGAAGCAAGCTAGCGACTCTCCTAGTAGCGAAAAGGGGCATTCGGGAAGCGATTAGTTGCTTCTGGCAAAGCTTCTAGAAGGCCGACCACTACATAGAGAGATCCATATACCAGTCATGAGCGACAGTGAAGCCTAGAGAGGCGTAAGTAGTAGCTTCTAGGGCGGATGTAAACCCGCTATCGAAGAAGATGACTCCTATCTAGGTCAATGGAAGTCAATCGATCTCGAAAACCGAGAAGAAAGTAGCATCCTGCTTAATGCAAATATAGAGGATGCGGCAATCACTTTCTCAAGGAATAGTATAAGGAAGGTTAGAAAGCCATCTATTAGAAGCAAGGTGCTATACCATACTAAACTCCTTTAAAACACATAATGCCTATGTTTGGGACTTTGGTCATTCAAATGCCTGATTATGATAAAACCATCAGGAGTATCAAAACAATAGAAAAAGGTTTTAGTACAAACCTTGGGATCATCATGACGAATCGATCCATTGTATGGATCGATTCGATTTGGAAGCTTTACGCTACAATCAACATCTTCAATCACCAGTATGGATCGATTCGATGTACGTAACAAAATATCTTTCAAGCTTGAATCGTCCTTAACATTCGATAACTGTATATCATATATGTCAAACTTAAGGTAATTGGCCATGGCAGCAATCAAGCTCGATTTCCCTGTCCCAGGCGGACCGTACAATAGATACCCTCGCTTCCACGCCTTCCCTACTTTCTTATAAAAATCCCTCCTCTTTACAAACAGATCCAAATCATCAATAATCGACTTCTTTAGCTTAGGATCCATGGCCAATGTGTCGAAAGTTGACGGATGGTCCAATTTCATGGCTTGCTTTATAGGTGGTTCTCCTGGATACCTAGTTTGTAGGGTATGAAGCTGCACGATTTTCTTCTGGTTTTTTATCTCTTGAGATTTATTTATTATTGAAGGCAAGTAAGAAGTAAATATAGCATCTTTGTAATTTTTGTCAAATGTTAGCTCTACAGATTTTCTCTCGACCATATAGCTTTCACCGTCTGCCTTGTGCTGTTCCTGCTTACTGTAATAATTCCATGTAATCGGAATTCCTTCAAACGAATCTACCATCTCCACTTGTTCCCCAAGGCTGACGTTAATCTGGTCTTCTTTCTCGGATTTTGTAATCCTGTAAATTTATGTTAGCATCATTAGTCAATATTTTATAAGTTTAGACAAACAAATTCTATAAAAACTAGAAAGCTAGTCACCTGAGACGCTTCGAATCTGTGCTGATTCTGGTAAGGTAGATTTCGGCTGCATAGAACATATCGTTTAAGGGGTTGGCCTCGATAACGAAAGTCACTTTGGACGGCGTCTTAGGTTTCCAGTAGTATTTGACACCGTCAATTATGTAACTTCGTACTTGTGGCGGGACAAGCTGATCAAACATAGTGCGGAAGAGCATGATTGATGTTGTCATTGATGCGTACACAGATAACAGCGATGAAGTGGACGGCATCTGCGGGAAACTTTGAAACGCCATATTGGTGTATAGGTTTCTCACAAACAGAGGAAAAGGGTATATAGTATATTTTTACGATGTTTGTTGTTTCTCGTGTTGCATTATATATATTGTAGACGTGAGCTAAGAGGAAACATATCTATTCCTATTTTATTGGCAAAATCTTTACTTCAATTTAGCAATAGATCGAATTGTATCCTGATATTATTACGAGTCCTTCTTTGTAGGTCCTAATCTTTAGTTCACTCTTTTCAGAACATGTTTTAGTGACAGAACTTGCATAAGTCCATCTAAACCGTTAAAAGGGTTAAGTCCACAAATGAGTAATCTACTATTCTATTTGTTCCACTATCACTAACCTACTTTTTAAGTATATGTCATGGCTAATGAACTTTCAATTTCAGTTTTTTATGACTAATCAATATAAATGGCAGTTAAAAAAAATGCATTGTTGGTCCTCAATACATAATGATAGTTTAAAAAAGTTACTTTGTTGGTCCTCAATACATAATCCCAGTTTAAAAAAGGGCTAATAACCTTTTAAAGCACTATACTTGTCAAGAATAGTAGTTCTGCGTAGTGAACTAGAAAAATAACTCTTTTAAACATTAATGTTGACATTTTTGTCTTTATTTAAGTATTATGACCATATTATAACCATTTTACCTTTCTAATTTTTTTAAAATACTTTTTCAAATTTTTTTCCAAAATATTTTTGAATTTTTTTTGAAAAACTTTTTTGAAATATTTGTTCAAATTTTTTTTCGATTTTTTTGAAACACTTTTTTCGCTTTTTTTTCTTTTCGAAATGTGTTTTTAGAATTTTTTTTCGAAATGTATTTTTTATAGATTAAAAAATTTTACGAATTTTTTCTAAATTCTTTTTTTTTGAAATATTTTTCAAAGGGTAAAATGGTCATAATACTTAAAAAGACAAAAGGTCAACATTAATGTATAAAAAATTATTTTTTAGTTCATACGCAGAATCGCTATAATTTTACAAAGTATAGTGCTTTAATAGGTTATTAGCCCTTTAAAAAATTACACTGTTGGTCCTCAATTCATAATCTCAGTTAAAAAAAATTACACCGTTGGTCCCACCACCACCACTCAGCACCGCCACCCATTGCCACCACCCACCACTACCGCCACTCACCACCACCACTCACCGCTCACCATCACCACCGCCCACCACCACCACCAATCACCACCGCCACCCACTATGACTAACCTACTTTTTATTAGTTATATGTCATGACCAATGAACTTTGAATTTCAGTTTTTTATGACTAATTAATATAAATGTAGTTAAAAAAAATTGCATTATTGGTCCTCAATACATAATGACAGTTTATAAAAGTTTCTTTGTTGGTCCTCAATACATAATCTTAGTTTAAAAATTACATCGTTGGTCCTCAATTCATAATCTCGGTAAAAAAAGAGTAGTGATTGGCATACCTAATTGGTATGCCTAATTTTATCCTAATGAGGATCTTGATACATGTGGCAAAATCAATGGTATATGTGAGAAGAAAGAGATAGTGGAATCCAAGTGTTCAACAATGAATGGAGTAGGCATATAATTATTCATGTGAAGTAGTCATCCCAATCATTTTCCAAAAAAAATTACATCGTTGGTCCCACCATCACCACTCAGCACCGCCACTCACCACCACCACTCACCGCTCACAACCGCCCACCACCACCACTAACCACCACCAATCACCACCGCCACCCACCATCACTAACCACCGACCACCACAGACCACCACCACCCACCACCACCACCAACCACCACCAATCACCGCCACCACTCACCACCGCCACCCACCACCACTCACCCACCATAACCAACCACCACTGCAACTCACCACCACCGCAACTCACTACCAGCACGACCATCGACCACCACTAACCAACCACCACCACCCGCCACTCACCGCCGCCACCCGCGGTGGTGGTGGATGGTGATGATTCTTGATCTTTGGTTGGTGGTGATAGTGAGTGCTGTGGTGGTGGTTTCTGGTAGTATAGCCATGGGGCCACCAATCACCATCACCACTCACCACCGCCACCCACCACCACTCACCCACTATAACCAACCACCACCGCAACTCACCACCACAACCAACCACCACCGCCGACCACCGACCACCAATGACCGTCGCCACCCACTGCCAGTGGTGGTGGGTGGTAGTGAGTTGCGTTAGTGTTAACATTAGTACTAGCAGTAGTAATTATGCACCGGCAGTCTTAACATTAGTACTTGTAGTAGTAACTCCAAACTACTATTAGAGTCAGGGTAATCTGGGACTTAATGGGTGTACACTCCGTACCTCCAAACCCATTTCCAAGTATGATCATATCCCTCAATTGAACTAAATTTCCAACATTGCTAAACCGTATCGTTATTCAGAAACTAAAGTACATGAGGTAAGTTTACAGTATGGCTGCCTAATTGCTTTTTATGCAGCTTGTCAAGATTCGAAAGGTATCAAGATGGGTCGGGAGAGTTGAGTAATGTAAACATGATGTTTATATTTTCTATTTTAAATTTTAGGCATCGACTCTGCTGAGCCAGTGTCCATGTTATAATGAAACGTTATGCGAGACGTCAAAACAAAAATGGAAGTCAGTATCTTCAAGGTGTTTAGGAACACAAAAAATTTAATATCTAGTACTTTTGTACACATATTTTAGCTGACATGGCAAATTGGTGATTTTGAAACATGGTTTTTGGTCAAATATTTTGGTTTTGAATCCTAAATGCCATTTTGATGGCTTTCAAACAGTTGAACAAAGATTATGAATTATAAGTGCAACATCATAAGCTTATAGTTTTTATGTTAATAAGGGGATTGTTTCGCAATGATTTTGTGTTTTTGTAGTTTTGTTTGTATCTTTAAATGGGTAAGAAATTGAACAAAATGGTGTTTTCAAGCATGGTTCTCAAAACCATGGGGCTGTTGGCAAGAGCTTTATTTGGGGTATTAGCTTTTTGTTATAAAATAATCTCTTCAAAATAAATAGCTCCGTTTGGATACGTTTGGATGCATTAACTTCAAGCTTTTATTTCAAACAAATAGCTCCTAAATGAAAAGTGATTCATGAAGCTTTTAAACATTTTGGGTATTAAAACTTTAAATTCTTGATATACCTCTAAACATTTGTTTATAATTATGTATATGTCCTTTTACGTCATTTTACATCTTATAATTACATTTAACACTAACTTACCAAACACTTTTATTAAAAAGATACGACTTGTAGCTCATGTTATGATTTGCAGTTAACGACTTACTTCTGATTCTGACTTACGACATCTGACTTATAGCTAGTTTTGCCAAACATACCCATACCATCAGCTTATAAAGTGTTGTGAACTACAGTTATGAATATTACCTTTTTTCTATATAAAGAACATATCCTGACTATTTGAGAAGGTCATGGTTGACTTTTAATAGAAAGTATTATTTTCCATTGTCATACATAACATAAGTTTCTCAGATTGCTTATATTAATTATTGGACTTTCGTAAAGTTTTTTGTTACGGAAGTTTTGCACATCAACAAAATTCATCATAAACAACCCAACAACATAATATTAATCTCAACCTATACATTGTTGGACCTTTAATGTTATAGAAGAAAAGAATAGGGTAGTTTAGTGTATATTTATGTTATGTAATTATGTAAACCGAAACATATATATGGGTTGGGTTATGATAAAACCGGTTACAGGATTGCAACGGTTAGAATTAGTGTGTCGATTACTTTTGATGAACCAGTATTCCTCTTCATCATAGTACCTATTCATTAGGTTTATATAGGTTAAGATTTCTGTAAACAATTTTGTTAATACAAATAAACCGTAAAAACGTTTATTAATATTTTGCGATCTCTTTGTGTTTTGTTGATAACAAATATAATGTTATTCTAAGTACAGTTATAAGGATACATGTTATTTTTGTAAAGCATTTACATATAGCCATTTAAATACAAAATGTTGTAATTAATCATTTGTTGTAATAGTTTATTAGGATGGGTAAAACCACAACTCATGGATCATAACCATAACACATTGACCCATACCCATTTGATTAGATACAATGTATTCATTAGATACTGCGAATCTAAAGGAATACCCATGGACCAACCCATAACCCATGACCCATAACCAAAACCCATGGGCAAGAGGAGCGTCCCACGGATCCCTAGGTTTACACTAGACGGATCCCTTGTGGGAGGGATCCGTGGGATCCGGGAGCAAAGTGGCGAAATTGCCTATAAATGAGAGCCATTTCTTCATTCTAACTCACCCTCTTCTTACTAATTCTCTCATATACTCTCATTCTCTTTTAACAAAAGATCACTTGATCTAGAGAGTTCTTCCTTCTTTCTTTCTTTAGTGATTCTCATATAGGTCCTTCTCTAAGGCGAGATCACGAGCATTCTACAAGTCATCCAAGCAAGGGGTCCTTGATTGATTTGTTCCTCCATAATATTTCATGGCGAAGATCTTGTATTTGATATTTCACATATTTATTGTGTAATAGTCGTGTTGGTTTGGTCCACCGTGTTACGGACTCGGTATTTAGCTTTGTACCGGAAAAGGTGTAAGCAACGTTGTGAAGGCTTCTCCGCCAAGTTGAAGGAGTTTGTTGACATAGTGCTTGAACTCTCGAGTAGGTGACTCGGGGAGTGGAGTAGAGCAAGGAAGGTGTCCTTGTAGCCGAACCACTATAAATCGGTTGTGTCATTTCTGTCATTTTGCTTTACTTTATTTACTTGCTTTATCATTAGATCTATACTTTCTCTACATCCATACGATCTCACATATTATCGAATCTAAAAGTTTTTGAAACTAACTTAAAATCGGCAAAACTATCCAACCCCCCCCCCTTCTAGTTTTTCACAAATTCATTCCAATATATCAATACAATTCAATACAATTCATAGAATTTATGCATTTACTCTTTACTTTTCTGTTGCAAGTTACTGCCCAAACACCCTTGTTTTCTGCAGTTGTTTTCTGTCCCAAACCTGTACAATCTGAAGAAGAGAGCAACAATTGGTATCAAGAGCAAGAACGTTTCTGGGAATCAATCAAAAGAAAGATAGAAGAAAAACAACTTCTATTTGGAAATCTATTTACCAAGCAGGAGGAAGGATATTGATCGAAATCAAAAGCAAGAACAACACAAATTGATCAGAAGGAAGGATTTTGGAATCACGAATCAGAAGGAAGGAACGCACGTCTCCTGTCTTCCCTAATCAACCGGTTTTTCTTTTTTTACTTTTCTAAATACTCCATATAAATTAGGAAAAGTTTTGCTAAGATAGAAATTCCCATTAGCGAAACCCCGGATTGATTATAATAGCAAAGACCATTTTCCTTTTAGATTCATAGCAAGACAAGCGAATTCTTCAAAAACTCGTTTCACAAAATAGCAAGCCAAACCAAATCCTAGTGATTCATAGCAAGTTATACTGAACCCTTTGCGATTCATAGCAAGTTATACCTAACCCTTTGTGGTTCATAGCAAGTTAAACCGAATCCTTAGGTTCATAGCAAGCTCCGAGCCTTAAGATTCAAATAGCAAGATTAGAGCCTTTTTTAGGTTCAAATAGCAAGAAAACCTGGTTAATAAATTGGCGATGTAAGTAAGGATTTGATCTTTTGATCAAACACAAAGCAAGAAAACCGAAACCGTCTCGGTTACGATTATAAGCAAGCAAGCATTGTAGAAGAGACACGAATGTTAACACATCGAACAATTCATCGGTTCGAGAACTAGGAAAGTCCAAAATTGACCGAAACAAATTACACGACATGAGCATTGATGAAGGAGACAATATTGAAGGCATATGGCATATGGGAAATGATAGTTGCGAAAGGCGGAATAGCAACAAATGAGAAGAAAGAAAACACATCAAAGGCAATAATCTTCCAATCAACGCGGAAGATGTTTTAATGCAAGTTGCACAATACTCATCGCAAAGGAAGTATGGGACTCAATCAAAGTCAAGCATTTGGGAGTGATCTTGTTCAAAAGACACGACTACAAACATTGAGAAGTGAACTAGAGACGCTAAGGATAAAACCAAACAAAAAAGTAAGTGACTATGGAGGAAAGTTAAGTAGTATAAAGGCCAAGTTTAGAGGACTTAGTGAAACTTTTGAAGATAAGGTGCTAGTAAGGAAACTACTTAACTCTGTTCCAAAGAAGTTTTTACCGATCGTGGCAACTATAGAACAATATCAAGACCTAGACAAAATGTCGTTTGAAGAAGCCATTGGAAGGTTAACGACCTATGGAGAGCAATTAAGAGTCAAGACATACTAGAGGCAAATGATCAAGACAAGCTTCTCATGGCAAGTTCAAACAACAAAACTTATGGTAAATGGCGAGGTAAAGATTTCAACAAAGAAGGCAAGGAAAGCATGAAATGGAAGAATAATTCAAATACGAGTCAAGGAACTAAAGACAAAAGCATGCTCAGATGTTATGAATGTGGCAAGCATGGACACTTTGCGAAAGAATGCACGAAATGGAAATACAACAAGCAAGAAGAGTCACATCTCAACTATGACACTGACACCGAACCAACATTGTTGTAAAGACAAGTAAAGAAGACCCGATTGCATTCTATAACATTAGGGGGTGAATGTTGGACCTTTAATGTTATAGAAGAAAAGAATAGAGTAGTTTAGTGTATATTTATGTTATGTAATTCACGTAAACGAAACATGTATATGGGTTGGTTATGATAAAACCGATTCTGAGTTGCAACGTTAGAATTAGTGTCGATTACTTTTGATGAACCGGTATTCCTCTTCATCATAGTACCGATTCATTAGGTTTATATAGGTTAAGATTTACGTAAACAATTCATTCCAATATATCAATACAATTCAATACAATTCATAGAATTTACGCATTTATTCTTTACTTTTCTGTTGCAAGTTACTGCCCAAACACCCTTGTTTTCTGCGGTTGTTTTCTGTCCCAAACCTGTACAATCTGAAGAAGAAAGCAACAATATACATGTCATATACACCACGGTTTATAAGCAAAACACAACTTCTTCCTTTACTCCAAGTAGGATTGAAAACTTAATTTCTAGATTTTCACATTAGTTAATTACTCATTTAATTTTAGCTCGTTACAAATTTTCTTTTCACAACCGAGGCTAGCGTAAAAGCTTGGTTGTGCACGCAACACCTTGTATGCTTGTGCAGATCCATTAATATTTTGATGGTTCAAAGAGAAAATGCAATATAAGGCGTGTTAATACATAAACGAAACAAATTAAGCGGTACAAATCGATGAACACTTGAAAGAGATGTTATTATGCCTCTGTTGTAATGTGTAATTAATACGGACATAAATAATGCATTATTTGATTGCTACAACAAAAGGGGTTATGTTGCTAGGAGTGTTGATCAAGTGAGAATATTATACAAAATGAGAAGAATGAGAACTTTTTCAACCATTGGATGATGCATTAATGGATCGAATATTGTCAAAATGGCAATAAAATTCAATTAAACTTTGATTTGTAAAGCGAAAGGTTTAAGGGTATGTTTGGCAACAATAGTGATGATGTTTTTATTCTTTGGTCTTGATATTATTCTTGATCTTTGAAAAAGATTAAAATAATAGATTTTTTGTAGTGATGTTTGGCAAACTAAATTTGAATTTGTGGATTAAAAGTGTAAAATGACATAATTGGACATATAAATAAATAACCCATTAGGAATAGAAATAATAAATAAAATTATTGATAAAAATCATAATATGTAGCATTGCATGAGAAGCTAAGAGCCATGTAAAAATACCAACAAAATTAAAATGATGTTAAATTATCACCACGTTGTGCATTCCATATTAAAGTAGCAATATCGTTACGTATACGCTTCATCTCATTAGATGCTCCTTGTAATTGTCTTCATTCTTCGTGTTATGACTATGAACATCGTGAAGTTCGTCTCGTGGTATATAATCCGGATGTTCCTCCATCACCGTAAACATCATGTCTTCTTGTGAACTATTATGGATGTAGTTATGTAAAGCAAATGTAGCGATAATAACATCAATATGCGTTTGCACGCTAAATTTAGGCATTCTACCAAGTATTTTCCATCGTTTCTTAAAGACTCCAAATGATCTTTCAATGTAACTCCGTAAAGATGAATGCTTGCGGTTGAAAGCTTCTTGCTTGTTGTTTGGTGGCTCATATTCAAACTGAGATTGATGGTATCTTGTCTTGGAATATGGAACTAGATATCCGTTTCTATCAGGATATCCTTTATCTACCAAATAGTATTTACCTGGTAAAATGGTTAAGAAACAAAATGAGTGAATTGTAATTCTACAATTAACATAGAAATAATTACATAAATATATATAATTACCTCTAGGTGGTTTGGGAAAGTTCATTGATGGTGTCTTTGAGGCGTGAATAAAAACCCTTGTATCATGTCTTGATCCTTCCCATCCCACCGATACAAAAGTAAAACACATATCAAAATCGCAAGTTGCCATAACGTTGAAAGTATGTACCCCTTTTCTACCTATATAAGGCACTTGTTGATTCTCCGGGATACATGCTCCTATGTGTACCATCTATACAACCAACGCAATCCTAAATACAAATGAAATAGTTTAAGTCTTAATAAAGGTGTGATATGTTAAAATTATATTAGAAAAACATACAATTTTGTACCTTAAAATATGGCATGTATCTTTGATCATTCATAATTTGAGATGGTATGAACTGAAATGGTCGATCTTTAGGCCTTATTATGTCATGTGCTAGCCCTTGGAAACCTTTGTCTCTACCGGTTATTGCCTCTAGAACTTCAGAAACTTTAGTTTTGGGATTATCAGTATTTTTTATTCTAATGATTCCAAATTAGGACAATTACTTATGCGAATACCATAAACTAGTCATTTAACAGCTAAGAAATAATTATGCGATAACACAAACTTACAATGGTCATGATTTAATTTTAACGGCACATGATTTAATCAGGTAGCACATTAGATAATGTGTTGGAACAAAATGGGCTGCAAGAGGTGGTGCTTGGATGTATTTTTGTTGTTTATAGTTGTAAAGATCATATTATAAATCGTTCCAGTGTTCGGCAAATTCTGTTCATGTAGTGATTTACATACAAAATGACAATAAATAGCCAGAAGCAGTTTGGTAATTTCAATCCAGTAAAAAACCAAATAATAACCAATTCCACGAAACCCACACACTAGAAACTGATTGCTTACGAGTTAGAATACTAAAAACTGATTATCTACGACTTGGAAAGGTGATGGTTATGCACTTTTTGGGCTTATAAGCAAATCAACCTCGCGATGATATACTCCGATAAAGCGCATAAATTAAAGTACTCTCTCACAAATTGTAATTACACTGTGGCTTAAATGGAAATTTGAGCATAGAGTCAATAGACCTTAACTACTTGTTTCTACATCTATATGTGCATATTTATTGATGGTTAGTAAAACCTAGTGTACATCTCTGGATGTCATCTTTTGCTACAAGATCGAGAATTGATAGAAACCAGTCTTTGGTTTGATTCCCCACCCAAATAGACTACACAACTTCTTCCTTGTCATGGCCGATTCAAAGCATGATCAGTTAACAATCAAGTGACGTCAACTGAGTCTACCTAATGAATACATACCTATAGTGGACAGTATCCGAGATCATTCTCAAAAATCCTAAAACCTCTAAATCGGAATCTGCCTAACTTTGTGACAAAACTCATTCTAGACATGCCTAATAACAAATCCTAACTCACTGTTCTTCATATCCTTTTTAATGTAATTGTTGGCCCAGTTTTACGGATCTTTAATCAACGATATACCAAATAACAAATAAACGATTTGAATCAAAAGACTTTTCTTATTATTTCAGTCATATTGTACAAAATCTGTTATCATATGTTTGTTACAGAGTTTCTAAGTATTTATACATAAGGAAACGGTATATAGAACCATTGTGTCGGTTCTTGCATATGAGCGATTATTTGTAGCGCTAAATAATCATTTACGTAACCGTTGTATGCTTCGCTTCTTTGACTTTTCGTATGGTTGACTTTTGTTGACCGGGTCATAATGGGTGTTGACTTGGGTCATTGGGTTGGGTCGATTGGGATTAACCCAATATTCTCCCCTTAATCATAATCATATGTGCGTAGGTCTTTAAGTCTTCTTGATTCATCTTACGGTTAAATCCACCATCCGAGCTTTTAATTTTTGTGATCATCCTTATGTCCGGTAGATCAATTTTCCTTGATTATTTCCACCTTCTTACCGTGATCTTCATTATGTCCACGTTGATCTTGGTTATTTCCACCTTTTTCTTGTGATCTTCATTATGTCCATGTTGATCCGGTTATTTCCACCTTTTCTTCGTGATCTTCATTATGTCCATGTTGATCTGGTTATTTCCACCTTTTCTTCTGTGATCTTCATTATGTCTATGTTGATCATGTTCTTCTGGTTATTTCCACCTTTGTTGTTGTGATCTTCCTTATTTCTAGGTTGATCATGTTTTTCTGGTTATTTCCACCTTTGTTGTTACGATCTTCCTTAAGTCCAGGTTGATCATGTTTTCTTCGGTTATTTCCACCTTTATGTTGTTGTGATCTTCCTTATTTCCAGGTTGATCATGTTTTTCTGGTTATTTCCACCTTTGTTGTTACGATCTTCCTTAAGTCCAGGTTGATCATGTTTTCTTCGGTTATTTCCACCTTTATGTTGTGATCTTCCTTAAGTCCAGGTTGATCAGGTTCTTCAGGTTATTTCCACCTTCATTGTTGTGATCTTCCTTAATTCCGGGATGATCATATTTTTCTTATCGGGTTGAGTCGATTTAGTCGGCTCTATTGTTTCCCATAAACCATTCGCTTCGAGAATGATTTGCATTCGAATTGCCCATAAAGAGTAATTCGCGGGCTTTAGGATTGGGCGTTGAAATTGGGGTGTAATATTTGTAATATTAGTACTAGGTTCCTTATTTCCACTTCCTTTCGTCATAATTTAAATTTTTTGACAATAAAAAATATCTCCAAAAATCTAACACGAGGTGTGTTGTAAAAATGTTTTATTTTTCCTTATAGGGTATAAAACTTTATAGGACTGATTTTTAAATCAAAAACTATCTTCGGAGATTATATATTTTTAAAAAAAGCGAATAACCTAAAGTTACTTCCACTTTAAATGTTATTCCAGATCAGTATACTAGGTTAATATACTATCCAAAATATGATAAGATTTTAATAATTTTTTAAAATAACTTATCAAAAACTAAAACAATATATATCAAAATATATAAAGTAAAATAAAGTGGTTTTAAATCTTTGGAACCTGGAGGGGTTGATGGTTTAACCCGATGCCTTAACTAAAATAAAATCAGATGTGGCCCTTATACGTACACGCGTTCACTTATAACCCTTTTATCTCCCCTTTTTGAGATAAAACCACGCGATACTCTTTCTTTTTCCGAGACGTAATATTATCTCTCTCTCTCTCTAAAGAAGATTATTGTTGATCTTCTTCTTCCTCCAATAAATCGGCGGTTGACCGGCCTTTGATGGTTATGGTTTTTGACCGTCCTTTCTTCTATCTCCGGTGTGGTGTTCCTTTTACGAGCATTGTTAACCTTCAATTTGAAACCTAGGGTTTCGGTTTATTTGGGGTTTTCGATCCGAGAGTATTTTTACGATTGGGTTGCTTATGAATCAATTGGGGTTTCAATTGATCCTTACAGTTTTGATTCCGTTTAAGAGCAGTGTGTTTGTTCTAAATTGAATCTTTGATTTTGCCCTAGATGATGACTTCGTTTAGTTTGTTTGAATCAATATGTATAAACGAGTTTTAATTCGTTTCTAATCCTATGTGGATAAAAATCAGTTTCGATGAAAAAGTTGCAAATAAGTTTGTTGTCGGGTTTGGAGTAATCACTTGTGTGATTGTTCCCCTAGATGCGACGAACGTTTAGAACACAAAAATGATAACTTGATTTATGTTCAAGTTAATTTTGCGAAAATTTTTTTTCGAAACTGTTTTGGGTTCTTATTGATTCTTAAAACAAAACGTAAATGGTATATGATGATTCAGGCTCTGATACCAATTGTTGGCACGCTTTACGGATCTTTAATCAACGATATACCAAATAACAAATAAGCGATTTGAATCAAAAGACTTTTCTTATTATTTGGTCATATTGTACAAAATCTATCATCATATGTTTGTTCTGAGTTTCTAAGTATTTATACATAAGAAGCGGTATATAGAACCATTGTGTCGGTTCTTGCATATGAGCGATTATTTATAGCTGCTAAGTAGCTATTCAGTAACCTTGTGTAATTGCTTCTTTGACTTTTCGTATGGTTGACTTTTGTTGACGGGTCATAATGGGTGTTGACTTGGGTCGCTGGGTTGGGTCGATTGGGATTAACCCAATAGTAATGAGATAGGTGATCAAGCATCCTCTAGCTACAAAATCTTGAGCATTACTAATAATATCACATATAATTTTTATCATAAACTTAAATCAATGCACCTTACCCATGTCGAAAACAAGCACATATAACACAAACTCTAGAAATGCATCTTATTCGATAATTACCGTATACATTAATTACTCCAATATTTTATAGCACTACTCTCACGTGTATAGAAAAATATCGATTAACACATGTCATCGAACCAACTGAATTTATAAAAAGCGAATAATAATAAGGCGTGTATTGTATTGGCTATACCTGCATTAGATGAAGTAGATGTTTTCGTGATCAAGATATCAGACGTGTATTGTATTACGTTATTGTGTTGGATAAAACTAAATAATCCTTAAGCCCTTAATATAGCATAACTCTAACATCTTTCCAAGTTCGTATAATCCAATGAATTCTACGAGGTTTCAAGCTTCATTAGGCTATACATCTAACCTGATCATGCAGTATAATAAATGAACGACTCACACTTTTCATAAATAATGCAACAAGAACATAAAAAGCTACATGATATGCAAAACAAGTACTAGGCTAATAATGGATTTGACTATTTGAGTTACAGACCAATACTTATCACCGACTGAAGAAAAAAAAGATCATGCAATTAAAAAAGCAGAATGCTAGTATATATAACATAGTGCGTACTTACCACAAGTGGCTCCAACAAGTGCAGACGGTTGATCCACCAACAAATTGAGTGATTGAGTTCTACATTTGAGGTGTGAAAGATGAAAGATTGCTAGGGTTACTATGTTGGTTTTAATGTTTAAAGACTTAGTAAAATTGCTTTGTAAACATTATTATATCTTGTAAAGATACCTATATTAGTTTGTAAGTTTTGGCAAAGCCTAGAAGTTTGATTGGGCTTGGGCGAAACAGGTCAAAATGGTTTCTCTGTAAACCATTGTGTCGTTTAGGATATATCGCCTCTTTTAGGTAATGGTGAAACGTTATACCTATTCTATTATACCGTTTCACAACATATAAATAGAGAGGCGGTATAGGCGTTGTAAATCATCATTCATACTTCAATAATATTACTTCGTTTATACAAAGTTTCTGTGTTATTACTTTTGTGCAAATTGCATACAAACCAAACACCCTTTACTGTTTTTCTGTATCGACAACCATGTCAAGTTTCAAACATAATTCTGGGAATACTTGGCCAAGGGGAACACATTTACATCAGTGGCATCAGAGACAGGAACAAAATCCATGGGAAAAGCCAAGTACAAGTGGTTTGTTACCATACAAACCAAGAAGGAGGATTCGTTGGAAACAAAAGAATTACTCAAAAAATTTGTTTGAAATTGAAGCGCATAATGCTTCAAAGGGATACGAGGAGGCGGTGACTAAGAAAGAAAGAAAGCGAGATGCTACGCACAGAAAGCGCGGACATTATTTTTGGAAGTGTCAAGACAAACCGGACAATTTTTGAATGGAAAGCGAAACATGTTGAAGAAACAAAGTACTGAACAAGTCCATGTTAAGACAACCCACATGATCAAAGGGACGGATTACATAACTGGAACCATGTGTGGTACATAGCGACACATACAATAATCATATGTGTCCTACAAAATCATTGTTTAGGAGAATCAAACCAAGGTTTTTAATGGAAGGAAATGAAGAAGATGAGAAAAAATTATTTTCTCATATGGTGTAAGCGAGGCCATTTTGAAACAAATGAAAAGAAGATGATAATTCCATGTGTTTCATATACACGGAGCAAGTTTGAGCGTGCTTAGCGCCAAGCAACTTTTGGCACAAGGCAGTGACTTATGAAGGCAGAGAATGCAAAGTCTCTTACATG
Organism: Chrysanthemum lavandulifolium; assembly: GCA_022545495.1. Taxonomy (NCBI): domain Eukaryota; kingdom Viridiplantae; phylum Streptophyta; class Magnoliopsida; order Asterales; family Asteraceae; genus Chrysanthemum; species Chrysanthemum lavandulifolium. The sequence continues at coordinate 274,752,899 of CM040241.1, forward strand.
CATGTTTGATGATGAAGAGATGGGGTGCGAAGGAAAGAAGGTCGTGGGAGAGTCAAGTTCGATGGCTAAGGAACACGACAAGTATTTGGAAGATTACTATGAATCAATCGATCCAAAGGAAACTTGCATGAACATTAAAGGCTTGGAAGATCTCGAATGGAAGGATGGAATGATCCATGATTACTTGGATGATGAATTCTTAAGCATGAATGGAACTCTTTACACCATGAAGGTTAATTCATTTAAGAAATTTATTTCATTTTAATCATGATGAAGATGACAATCTAGTATACAAAATTGGAATGTTTTAAGCAAACACTTTGAAGAGATGTTAAAATGGTTCTACCAAGTTTATCTTGGTCGAATCATGGTGGATCCACTTGCCCCGTCATCAATGGTATAAAGATCGATTTACTTGGTCTTTATAAGATAATAGGTAGTCTAGGAGGCTATCTTGGAGTTTCTTTTGAAACAAATGGGAGATGTTGCACTTATACACGGACTAGAACGAGAACATGATGAGGAACTAAAGAATGTTACAAGAGAAACATTGACTTAATACGGTGTTATTTGAGACTACATTACGAGCCCGAGGCAAAGACAAATTTGTGATGGCCAAGAAGGAAGGCTATGTGAAGACCCCAAAGGTTGAAGAAGGTCGAATGGGCGGTGGTCACAAGAAGGAAATGCACAAGTTCTCAACACGTATGGCAACAAGGATACATGGATGGACAAGAAGGATTCACAAGAAAAGATGGGCGTTTGAAGTCTTTACACATTAAGGGGACAATGTTGGTTTTAATGTTTAAAGACTTACGTAAAGTTGCTTTGTAAACATTATTATGTCTTGTAAAGATACATAGGATAGAATATCGTATATTAGTTTGTTAGTTTTGGCAAAGCTGGAAGTTTGATTGGGCTTGGGCCAAACGGGTCAAAATGGTTTCTCTGTAAACTATTGTGTCGTTTAGGATATATCGCCTCTTTTAGGGTAATGGTGAAACGTTATACCTATTCTATTGTACCGTTTCACAACATATAAATAGAGAGGCGATATAGGCGTTGTAAATCATCATTCATACTTCAATAATATTACGTTTATACAAAGTTTATGTGTTATTAGTTTTCCAAATTGCATACAAACCAAACACCCTTCTTTGTTTTACGTATCGACAACCATGTCAAGTTTCAAACATAATTTTGGGAATACTTGGCCAAGGGGAACACGTTTACATCATACTATGGATTTATAATAGAGCGTGGGTATTAGGAAGGGTGTCTAGGTAATTTTGCAAATTATAATCTCCAGGATTTTCTGAAACGTTAGTAGGATGGCGTTCCAAATTAGGAGATTATTTTGCTAGAGTTTTAATAATCTTGCTAAGCCAAACAATGCTACTTTTATCGAGAACTTATTTTTTAAAATAATCATAATCTCCCATAATTCTTGGTGCCAAACACAGCCTAAATAGATAAATTCAACATATTAATGCTAAAACCTTAACTGAAGAACCACTATTTACGGAAAACAATTCATTGATATAGTCTAATCCATAGACCCATTTTAACCCTCAATCTTCAAATCCAGTAAACTAGACGGCAAAACTGCAAATCGAACACGCATTTCCTGTTCTTCTTGAAGATTCGTAATTCTTCCATTAAGAAGGTGCAAAAGGCACCATTAGGGTACGTTATTTTAATTTATCATTTTTATTACATAATTAGAGAAGAGTACATAATATATGCTTCTATTTTTAAGGTGCATGCAACACGTAACTAGTTTCTATATGAATATATATATATATATATATATATATATATATATATATATATATATATATATATATATATATATATATATATATATATATATATATATATATATATATATATATATATAATGCATCTGTATCATATTTGTACAAGTAATGAGATATGATCAGCAAATCCTCAAAGTAAAAAATGTTGGTACCGGGTTCTAGAATAATGGCTGATGTATATGTATAAATTAGTACCAATCGGTAAACCGGACTACAACTTATTGCTTTAAGTCAGTGCTCTCTATCCTTGAAGCAATTTCGCTTCCCACCGTTTCAATAGAACACGTGTGCTTAGGGTTATTGGCGAATCACTTTCCAAGATAAAACAAAGCAACAGGTGGGGCTCCTTAACAACAATGCACGGTTGGTGATAAGCAGATTGAACTACTGAGTTTCAAGGTTTTCACTATCAAAGTTGCTCCTCGAGTAACCAAGACGATACCAATCTGGTGTGATAAGAAAGGGTTTTTGGTGTGTTAAGGTATGTGTTTTTTTGCTGACCAAAAATGGCAGAAATGTCGCTGTGTATATAGGCCAAATTGGTGGTTGTTCGTAACAGTCACAATGGTTCACCAAAAGGTGCTAAATGATATAAGTTGAAACAGTCGCGATGGTTCAGTCACAGGAGCCTTTTTAACAGAAATAACCGCCACCTTTTGCGAACAGGCGCGTCTTTATAATATGATGGTTCATTAGCGATGATTTTGTGACAAACTGTCGCTAATAACCATTTAGGTAACTTAACACCAAAACACAACAAAACTCTTAATTTCCTTCCTAAGACTCACACCCAAAATGATTTCAACATAGTGTATTTTGAAAATTTCCCCAACAAAAATTGTATATGTTTGTTTGGTTTATTTTGAGAAGCATGTATGTTTGTTTGAGAAGCATGAACATGTAATTAACTAGTTCGTATATGCATGGTTTATTTTGTTTTATAAAATGCATCTGTAGCAGATTTGTAAAAGACTTCCTTTTATTTAGGTACAAGGTTAAGTAGTCAACTGCATTATAAAGGAAGGCCGAAGAAAAAATTTCAGTATCCAACAATAGCACGAAGTGAACAAATGTACGCATAACAAGTTCAGAATTCTAAAATTTCTTATACAACGTTTAACTATATTTTGTATGAATCTGTTAACCATTTTATATATTATATTTGTTAATATAGATGTTGGGCAACAACCAGTAGACGATGATGATGACTTTGTTTCATATGCACCAAAAAAACAAGATACATCCAAGCAGCAACAATGTATAACACATAACCCAGACGTATGGGAATACAAATGGAAGCTGTTAGACACAAATATGACAAATTAGGTGGACTTATGTCGGCCATTATGTCAAGGCAATGCCCTACAAAGTTGTTCAGTGTTGGCAGGACGTTGTCGGGTGCCCAAAAAAAGTATCTTAGGGATATGGGTGTTTTGAATCGATTCTGGAACTAGATATCTTAGTTAACCCAAAAATTGCATTATTGGGTTGTTGATAGGCTCAACACAAAGACGTTAGGTCTAGAAATAGACAATAGAATGTAATGACAGATTAATAGTCAATCCGTGCAAGGTATTTTTTGGTTCCAAATGGGAAAAATTAAGGTTGAAGACAGTACAAGGGCTGATACACGTAACAACATTACAAAGGAGTGGCGTCTACTGGTCGACAATATCCACCAGCCAAAAAAGGGGAAATCCAAAGGGTGTAATTAGGAGATGTTTTGAAACAAATAAAGAAGCAACGGGAAGAAGGTAGGATGTTCAAGATGAACCTGCTGGTTTTAATAATAACGTTACTGGAAGAAGGGATAGCAAATGGGACAGCAAATCAATTTTTTTTGCCGTGTCTCCTAAAAATTGAAGATATACGCAATATGGATTGGTGTGGTTACTTGTTAAAATGTTTTGAGGAAGAGCAAGTTGAACCGGGAAAGAGAAAATGAGAAAATATGGTACACTGGGCCACTTCTATCTTTGATAGTAAGTCACTAATGCTCTATATTTGTTTATAGTAAGATCGAGCATGCATACTCATCTAAATTATACATGACGGTTGTTTTATTTAGCATTAATTTAACGATATTGTATATCATATGTATTCTGTTCTATTTGGATTCAACAAGGTCCGTGGCATCTGATGAAAAGTTGAAGCCTGCAATTACATTATGGAGGAATGAAATGTTAAAGAAAGTTGAAAAAGAAGATTTAATTAACCAAAAGTTTTTCAAGAACAGTTGAACTGATTCAAAACCCAGGTATTATATTTTATTTATTTCTAATATATAGATGCATATGAAAATAAATTAAAAAAATGTAGGGGGAAATGAAGGTGAAAGACTAATAGTGATGATGGAGATGGACCTCAACCTGATAATTAAGATAAAGTTAGAAATGATGATGAGCATGGATCTGAACCTGATAATGGAGTTCAATTTAACCCATATGGTACACGATATTTGATTGATACAATGTGGAGTGAACATGATCTATCTACTGGCTTGAAGTTTGCGTGATTGCCCACACAGTGAAAATACAACAGCTAAATAGGATGGAGGACGAGGAAGTCCTCATAATCGAGATGGGAAAAGAGAAACTAAAAAACAAGCATGAAACAAACAACATGCGTGAGAATGAGGCATGCAATGAAGCATCTAGCAAGAAATGAGAATTGGCCGACACAAATACTAGATGATCTAAATGTGCTATTTGAAATGGAAAGAGATGCTATTGCAACAATAAATGCAAGAAGGAGTCTAAAAAAGAAGAATGAAGGACTTTGAGCGTTCTTTGTTTATCTTGGTTTCTCACCGATCAAATCTTTAAAAATGAAAGGAAATCCAATGGTAGATGCGAGAATGATTGTAGATGCACCGATCTCACTACAACAAAAGTACTTTTAGCGACTACAAAATAAGTCGCTAAATGTATTATTAATAGTGTAAAAACCTATAGCGACAACATGTGGTCTAAAAGAGTCCAACTCCTAAAACTCGTAGCTGAAGGTTTTAGCGACTACAAGTTTCACTTTAGCGACTACCCAATTTGACTTGACTTTTATTGACTTTGACTTTTGACTTTTTAACTTTCATTGACTTTAGACTTTTATTGACCAAAATCTTGTTTTGATCAAAGGCGGGCCAAGAAAATGGGTTTTTTTTTTTTTTTTCCTGTAGTCGCTATAAGCCGGGCATCGTGACAACGTGAAATTGCCCTAGCGATACCGTTAACCACAGATAGTACCAAAACCGAATGTGGTAAAACTAGAAAAGTCATGAATACTAAAGCCTTCTTACGATCTAGAATCACCTTATTATAAGAAGAATGTAAGCATTGAGGACAACAATTCCCTTGAGAACAAAGTATCAAGTTGCATCTTGACTATAAAGGGAACCAAAGTAGGTAAATATTTCCTTCGTACATAATTTCGATTTAATAGAAAAATTGCATTTGTTAGGCGTTGCATGTTTTTGTTAGCGGAACAAATGAAGGACTCGTGTATATAGAGCGATATTTGAAAGCTGAAAATAAAGTGTGAAATTTATGCTCGTGTAATTGATCTTTGGTCTCGGAAGCTAATGAAGAGAGGTCACAAAGCGAACTCCACATCTCGACTTTTTGTCACAGAGAGTCCTGGTAAAGCGTATAACTTTACTTACTTTAGCACTATTCCCAAGATGCATGATAAAATACTGTAATAAAATCTTACTCTCTTGGTTACTTTTAATACATAATTGAGAGATGGTTAAGCAACCTTTGGGTGATTTTCTCTGTTAAAGTTTTTGCATGAGTAGGTATTGCATCTACTTTGTCAAAACCTCCATGTTTCTCTGCTAAAATATTATATCCTACAAGAGGACCAATGTTTGATTTAACATTTTCACTTATAATGTGTTGTCAGGTTAATTAAGCTTCATAGCGACTTCAAATAATGTCTATCGTCTGGATGAACTAAACTATGGTTGTGTTTCTCTTCAAAACATAAAGTTCATATTGTTTATCGCGGGTCAAATGAAGACATATTTTAGCTTCATGTTTTGAAGAAGCATAATCATAGTTTAGTTCATCCTGATAATAGACATTATTCAAGTCACTGTGTAAGTTTAATTGTTCTGACAAAACATTATAGTGAAAATGTCGAATCGAAACATTGGTCCTCTTGACTCTTGTAGGATATAATATTTTACAACATATACTTGGCAAAGTAGGTGCGCTACCTACTTATGCCAAAAAAAAAAAAAAAATCTTTAAACAGTGATTAATCACCAAAGGTTTCTTAACCATCTCTAAAGCCTGTATTAAAAGTAACAAAAGAGTAAGATTTTAATACAGTATTTTATCATGCATCTTCAGATATAGTGCAAAAGTAAGTAAGGTTAAACGATTTACCATGACTCGTGTGTGACAAAAAGTCGAGATGTGGAGTTAGGTCCCTGACGTTCCTCTTAATTTTGCTTCTGAGACCATAAGTCCATTATACCAGCATGAATTTCATACTTTCAAGCATTCAAATATCCTCTATATACATTCGGTCCTTCATTTGTTTAGAATATAAATTCGTTAACCAAAAAACATGTAACATCAAAAATGTAACTTGTTTATTAACTTGAAATACTATACGAAAATTTACTTACTTTGGTTCCCTTATAGCCATAAAGATGCAACTTGATACTTTGTTCTCTAAAGGATTTAACTTGTCCTCAATGATTACCTTCCTCTTATAATAAGGTGATTTTAGCGCGTGAGAAGGCTTTGGTATATGTTGACCTTTCTAGTTTCACTACATTCTGGTTTTGGTACTACCGTGGCAAATGGTATCGGTGCATCTACAACCATTGTCGTATCTAACTTACCACTGGATTTCCTTTCATTTTTTTGAGATTTTATAGGGGTGAAACACACAAACGATGGAGGTTTAAAGTCATCCATTATTTTTTTAAACCACATTCTTACATTTATTGTTGCACTAGCCATCTCTTTCAAATTGAGATAGCACATCTAGATCATCTAGCGTTTGTGTCGGCGTCAATTTCCATTTCTTGTTAGATTCTTCACTGCATGCCTCATTCTCACGCATTTCGTTTGTTTCATGCTTGGTTTCAGTTGCTCTTTTCCCATCTCGATTATAGTCATATTACTTCGGTACTCGCTAAATTGCTTGCCGGTGATGAAGATGAGTACTAGGATTACTAGTCTATTGATGAGATCAAATAAGTACTATATTTATGCATCATTTATCCGTATATTTTCTCATTTTCTATATTATTTTATATAAGAATCGATAATTTATCGTTTACTTTTGTGATTCTGAGTAATTCTAGAACAAAATGGAAAAGACATCAAATATGACATTATTTGAAGATAGGCATTCAGTAAATGACATCATCAACTCTATCCGAAAATGAAACTAAACCTTCAAGTCTCATTTCCTCAATCAAGCCTACTATACATCCTTGAAAGGTTTCCCTAATATTACCTCCATCAATTACTTATCAATAAACTCCTCTAGATTTCGTAGAACCACAAAATCAGTTTGATAAGTGAAACATCCAACAAAATGTGGACATTTTTAGCTATACCAATAAAGTTGTTCCTGATAACGTATAGGTCCTTCAGCTCAACTGGCTAAGACCCATACACTCTAAACTCGGCCTAACATATGCCCAATAAGGCGACAATTGGCCTGGGAAACACTTCCTATGTGACATCTGGACAAAACCTGCATGACGTATGTATACAGGAAACTGGCACGCCTGCCGACCTCACTGGGGTCATTATAACAATCACTGCATGCTTCTCTCATATCCCGTACCCCGATGATCACCACGTGGATCATCCGGGGCCATCAGATTACCATTATGGGTTCCCCCTACCCTGAAGGTCTCCCTATCAATACTTGGCTATTTCCTTGAAATAGCCCAACCGATTCAGACCAAGCCAGCCTTAGTAAAATGACACCCAAAGTGTATTAATCTCTCTTGAATAATACACATACTCCACTCAAATTGAGTCGACTCGTGAGCGTTACCCCAGCTCATGACTCCGGTCACACTTTGGGATCCTTACCGAATGTGGGAAACCTAACGATCAACCAACCCCAAACCCTCAGTACGTACCTTACGTAAACATTGCGCCATCTGTGTTATACAATACTAATAGCCGCGATTTTTCCCTTTTTCCAGAAAAAATTGTTTTCACCGAAAACCAAAAAACACCACCGTTTAAGTTTTTCGACACACGAAAACTTCGTTTTCGAATAAACCGTTGCCGAAAAACCAAGCAAAACACTAACTCTTTCTGCTTCCTAGCATCATGAAATCCTAAAGACACTTTCCCGCCGCCAGAAAAGTCATCGCTACGCATAAACGAAGGTTTCACAACAAAGCCTTCGTCTCCATGAAACAATCTGAAACCATGTTTTTCATTATAAAACACGAAAACTCCTCCTCACATAAAAATCCAAAAATAGTCACCTTCCTAACCCTCTAGTTCACAGGAAAAACTTTTCAGCTCACAGGAAAACACAACTCATCGCAAACTACAATAAAACACACGCGGGGCCTGATTCAGGCAAAGCCGCATCCACTCCCTTACCCTAACAAACAAATGGTGCTATCACAACCAACCTAAAACCCTGAAAACGGCTTGTCAAAACCCGGAAAGTGGCCCGAAGCAACCTCAGGCGAAAAACCTCACCCTGAAACGTTCCAATCTCAGCCTTCAGCGGCCTGATATCACCTTCAAACACCCTAAACCAGATCCCAGGACGCAATCTCAACAACTAACACAGAAAAACAAAACCCCAGGAAAAACATCCAGTGTCACAAAGAAGTGTCATTAACTTTAAGGATTAGAATGTAAATAACAAGGACCTTGTGCTCCAAGGAAAGAAGAAGCTCCTTGTCCTCCAAGGAATCACACTATAAATACTACCCCTGTGTGAACACTTTTAGACTTATTCTTCAAAGTTCAAACCACAACAATGGCGGCTAATGACACAACCGTGACCCAATCCGCCTTCTCCCAACGCGTCCCAATCAAATCAATCCTCTCTCGCCCTGACAGCGGGGCCGGATTAGCTGGCCAAACTCTAAAAGTAGGCGGATGGGTTAAAAAAGGGCGGGAACAAGGGAAAGGAACATTCGCTTTTATAGAACTAAACGATGGATCATGTCCAGCTAATTTGCAGCTCATGATATATTCAGATGTGGGTGAGTTGCGTGATTATACCCCTACTGGTACTAGTTTGCATGTCGAAGGTGTGCTGCAAATGCAGCCTGCTGATAAGCAGGGGAAGCAGTGTATTGAATTGAGAGTGGTGAGGGTTTTGTACTGTGGCAAGTGTGACGCTGCCAAGTATCCGCTGCCGAAAACGAAGCTTACTCTTGAGATTTTGAGGGATCGCATCTACATTTGAGGCCTAGGACTAACACTGTAAGTTGTTGTAAAATAGTTTACATTGTGTTAATCTAATGTAATTCATTGCGTTTTTCGTGTTTGTTCTAGTATTGTTTTTGGTTACGATTGTGTTTTATGAGACTTGATACATTAGATAAACGAGTGGGGTTGCACTTGAGTTTTTGAGTGATTATTGTTCGTTTTCATTCTAGGGCTAACGCTATATGTTGGATATTGTCAAGTTAATAAACTAAAAATGATTCGTAGGCGTGATAATATGTTGAAGACACCTGTTAAGTGTTAAATCTGCTGGATGTAATGAGGAGTAAAAAAAAATGTGTGATGAATAGTGTAGGTTTGTATTTAGGTCTATGAATTAGGCCCTTATAACGTTAGTTTAGTAAATATATTGTGATGTCATAATTGTTTAAATGGTAAATAAGTTTTGATTAGGGATGAGCTTTTTGGAGTGTTTAGCTTTTAGCATTTAGAATATGTGCTTCATTTTTTTTTTATCAACTTTTCTAAATCTACAGCATATAATTAGTTTGAAGTGTTTAGATTAGTCAAATTGCTGTTGCTTTCTGTTTACTTCAGGGCAAAACTAAGCAGTTTTTAATAAGCAGGATTTATGGTTATATTGCTTGTTTTACAAACTAAGCAAACCCATATGCTATTTCTTGAAGTGAAAAGCTGTTCGAGATTGTGTTTGGGATTGCTTATCTTTTCAAACTGATAAGTAGTTTGAAGTGTTTGGAACTTTGAATAATCGAAAGTGCTTTTGCTTATTTGTTTTCTTAAGAGGCAAAATAAGTAGAATTTGTTACTAGACGTAGCTTTCTTATTGTTCTCTATCTAATTATTGCAGATTCTTTTGATATTGTACAAATTAAGCAAATCTAAAAACTATATCTTGTAATGCTTAGTTTTAAGCTGATCGAAGCAGAAACTTAAGCAAATCCGAACATCCTCTGATTTAGTATTTTGGGAGTTATGTTTTTCGGGAGTTGCTTACTACCTAATTTAAACTGCCTTATTGGTATTTTTTTTATATCTTGAATTATAAAAGCAAGCAGAATTTTCGAACACTTGAATTGTTGCTTAATTAGTTATTTCATTTTACGATATAACTTATAAGCAATCCCGAACATCACTTAAATCATATAGCTGCATATTTTTTGTAATTATGACTCTTCTAGTTGAAATTTAAATATCTAATGTAAAATTGTTAAATTTCTTGCTAGTTACCCTTCTTAGTTTCTAAAAACATGTTGGGTAGTGGTTGAATTGTAGAAGAGTATATGCTATGCAGTAAGTTGTTGATTAGGGATTACTGATACTTTATTTTGTTATTGTTTTAGATTTCTGCTATTGCACGATTATAGCAATTGGTATATGCCACTCACACCTTCTTCCGGGATAGCGGGTTTCTTTATGTGCAAACTCCAATCATCACCACAAGTGACTGTGAAGGGGCTGGGGAGATGTTTCAGGTCACAACTCTAATAAACGATGCAGAGAAATTGGAAAAGGAGTTGATCAAGAATCCTCCTCCATCGCAAGAAGATGTGGATGTGGCTAAGAATGTTGTAAAGGACAAGGGTGAGATAGTTGCAAAGTTAAAAGCTGATAAAGCTGGTAAACCTGCAATAACAGCTGCTGTTGCGGAACTCAACAAAGCAAAAGAGAGTCTTTCAAAGGCCGAAGAGAGGTTCAATCAGAAACCAGGTATTCCAAAGAAAGATGGGAAGATCGACTATGGTCAAGATTTCTTTGCTCGCCAGGCGTTTCTTACTGTGTCTGGTCAACTTCAAGTTGAGACATATGCTTGTGCACTCAGTAGTGTTTACACTTTCGGGCCTACTTTTAGAGCTGAACACTCTCATACATCACGACATCTAGCGGAGTTTTGGATGGTTGAACCCAAAATAGCATTTGCTGATATTGAGGTACAGTGTATGAGAGATTACCTGATGCACTTCTTTATTGTTTGGACATAATGATGATTTTAATTATGTATGGAAAATGAATAATATGATGGCTTCAGTTATTATTTTTTTTTTTTGAAAGTTCTCACTATTGGTAACAACCATTTAGATCTTCACATCATGAAATCTAGGGCTGAGCAACTGCCCAAACCCGAACCGGACCGACCAACCCAACTCGAACCGAAAACCGAACCGAGTAAAACATAGTGAAACCAAAACTGAACCGAATAAGATCGGTTTTTGGTTCGGTTCGGTTCGTTTTAGATAGTTTCGAACCGAATAGGTGTATTTTGACCATAACCGAACCGAGTAAAACCGAATTAATCATATAAAACCGAAAACCAAACCGAATAACATAGGTTCAGTTTGGACCGGTTCGGCTCGGTTTGTCGGTTCGGTTTGGTTTTCGATTGATTTTGCTCAGCCTTAATGAAATCTGTTGTCACTTAGAGCACACACTGATGCTTATCTTTACCTTACTGAATTGTATTTAAACACTTATGCAGGATAATATGAAGTGCGCAGAGGCATATGTTAGGTTTTTGTGTCAATGGTTACTTGACCACTGTCTTGATGACATGGAAGTTATGGTTAAGAACTTTGATAAAAAAGCCATTAAGTGGCTACAAATGGTTGCTTCAACCAACTTTGTGCGTCGTACATACACAGAAGCGGTAAAAATTCTTGAGAAAGTTGTTGCCGAAGGCCACAAGTTTGAGAACCATGTAGAATGGGGGGTTGATCTCGCATCCGAACATGAGAAGTATAGTTTTTTATATCTTTGGTACCCCATTTATATATTTGCTGTACGCCTTGTACCGCTTGTGATCACTAAATTTTGCATTTTGCATTGTTTAGATACTTGACAGAGATAACGTTCGAGTCTCCTGTGATTGTATACGACTATCCTAAAGGAATAAAAGCATTTTACATGAAACTTAACGAGGACGAGAAAACAGTAGCTGCAATGGATGTTCTTGTGCCAAAGGTAGGGTTTTCTCCCGAATTTGTTAAAGGTTGCTTTTCATAGCATATATTGTTTTTTAGGTATCATATTGCAGACCTGTGTACATTAGGCAACACTTTGTTATACACTAATATTTTGTGCTTTTTGATAGGTGGGTGAACTTATCGGTGGGAGCCAAAGGGAGGATAATTATGAAGTCATCAAAAAAAGGTATGAAAAACACACGCCACCTGTTTTAAGAATCTTTATCAATCCTAGATTTTTTACATGCCAGACGAAATCTCTGGTAGTTCAAGGGTTCAAAATGATTATGTGAGGGCCATATATGATGCAATAATAATTTAACTATTATGAATTAGGGGGTGTTTGTTTAAGCTTATATGTGGGCTTATGAGCTTATTTGATTTCGGCATATATTTCATAAGCCCTAATTTTGTGGCTTATTTTGAGATTTATGGGCTTATCATAATAAGCTTATATAACCCCATAGATCTCAAAATAAGCCAGAAATTTGAGGCTTATGAAATATAAGCTGAAATTATATAAGCTCATAAGCCCACGTATAAGGTTAAACAAACACCCCCTTAAATGATTTAGAAGATTTCGTCGGCTAAAAGGGATATATGGACATCTGATTTTTAGCTTACATATGTTGCTTTACCCATTTGACCTTTTAGAGATAAAACTAAACACGGTTCACCCATTCGCCTAGTTGTTCTTATTTTTGTCACCTATATTTGTGGAGACAAAACGATAAGGTAGTAAGCTTCATAATGAAGATGAGACATGTGATAGATCTTTCATGGAGATAATAATACGTTAAATGGATGCTTAGGACATGATTTAATCCAATGGATATGCAGGATTCTTGAGATGGGGCTGCCACTTGAGCCATATGCGTGGTACCTGGACTTGCGCCGCTATGGGACTGTGAAGCATAGTGGATTCGGTCTGGGATTTGAGAGGATGATTCTTTTTGCAACAGGAATTGACAACATCAGGGATGTAATCCCCTTTCCCAGGTTTCCAGGAAGAGCAGATCTTTAAGATGGTACATGGGACGATATCAGATCATATCATTCCTTTTGCTTTATTGACTATTAGCAAGATAGTGTTTTTTATTGTTGAACCAATTTGGATACATATTATGTAAAATTTTGTTGCTTCTTGCTTTCAAAATCTTCTGCTGGTGATGTTTATAACACACGTAAGCTTGTGTAGTTTCTTGCTTCTTGAATTTACTGTTGGTATGCTCAACGATTTTTCACCAAGACTAAATTGTAAAGCAGCACCAAGTATCTCAAGTTCTAAGGATAAACAGGGTCTCCATTACTGTCAGAAATCACAACATACACGGTTGGTAACATTAGAAGTCATATATGGGTTGTTGTCCCAAACTAGATTGATATTATATAAGTTGCAAAGTGAAATGAATGAGTAAAAGTTTATCTAATTGTCTAACTTTAAAATCGTGTGTATGTTTACATATATATATGTTTCCAATCGACATGATTGAAACATCATGACCCTTCGGTTTTGTTGTCCAACCGAAACTAACTAACCATAACTAACTTTAGGTTATTATCTTTCTAACTAACATATTTAGTCCTTCATGTTTACAATGTTTCATATGAAGCAATGAGTAAGATTATTCGGTTCACATTCTCCTCTTTAATCTTGATCGTTGCTTCCTTTTAAATCTTGAACTCCGAGCATTTGTCGCATTGTTGTGAACTTCAATCTTGGTAGAGCATTTGTTAGAATATCTACTCTTTGTAGTTCTCCGCCGACATGTTCCACATTGATGTGCCCATTCTCTACGCATTCTCGAATGAAATGATAGTGAATGTCGATGTGCTTACTTCTTCCATGAAAAACTGGGTTCTTGACGAGTGTTATTGCTTGAAACGTTATCCACCTTCAGCGTTATCTTTCTTTCTTCACTTCCAGTTAATTCACTAAGTAATCGTTTTAACCATAAGGCTTGACATGCTGCTGCAGTAGCCGCCATGAATTCTGATTCACATGATGATAGCGCCACTGTTGGTTGTTTCTGAGTACACCAGGTAATGGGTGACTCTCCAAAATAAAATACTATCCAGTAGTTCCTTTTCCTTGATCAGTGTTGATTCCGTAACTACTGTCGCTGTAACCTGTAATCTTGCAGCCGCCTTCTTTCTTGTAAATTATGCCATGCTCCTTTGTTCCTTTGTTTTTTTTGGTTAAAGGGGAGTAATCCTGCACCCTGGTAAATATTCCTTTGTTCCTTTGATATATCGGATTACTTGCTTTACCGCCTTCAGGTGATGTTCCTTCGGTTCTTGCATGAATCTGCGAGTAGTCCGGCGAGTAACTAAGATCCGGTCTTATATGCGGTAAATACGAGACTTCAATTAAGCTTTTGTAGTAAGTTCGTCAAGTGAGTTACCATCTTCCGCCTTGACCAACTTAGTACAGGGATCCATTGGTATCTTCGTATCATTGTTGTCCGCCATACTTGTTTCCTTCAAGATCTTGTTAATATAAACATCGCTTGATTGTAATCTCTCCTCACATGCATGTGACTTCTATCCCAAGATAATAAGCTAACAATCTCAAGTCGCTCATTTCAAATTTATCCTTCATCTGGGATTTGAATTCTTCTATTTCCTTCCTTGGAGTGCCTATGATTATTAGATCATCTACGTAGACTCCAACTATAAGTGTAGAATTCTTGTTCCTCTTTGTATAAACTGCTTGTTTGAGATTACATTTCTTAAAGTCTAAGGACTTTAACGTTTGATCAAGCTTCACATTCCAAGCTCTCGGTGCTTGTCTTAAGCCATATAAATCTTTAGTAAGCTTATAGACTTTTTCTGAGTTTCCTTGTTGTATAAATCCTTCAGGTTGTGTAACGTAGACTTCTTCCTTTAAATCTCCATGTAAAAATGCCGATTTTACATCTAAGTGATGAACTTGCCAACCATGATATGCTGCTAATGCTAATATCAACCGTACTGTCTCTATCCGAGCAACCGGTGCAAATACTTCATCAAGTCTATTCCTTATTCTTGTACATAACCTTTTGCTACTAATCGTGCTTTATATTTGATGATATTTCCTTTTGCATCCCTCTTGGTCTTGTAAACCCATTTGAGTCCTATTGCCTTCTGATTTTCTGGCAATGTAGTAAGAGTCCATGTATTATTTTTGTTTATTGAATCCAATTCAATCTTCATGGCCTCAATCCATTTCTCATATGTTGATGCTTCCTTGTAGTTACGGGGTTCTTTTTCCGTAAATAATAAACTTTGTGGTTCAACTCTACGTGCATACTTATATATTTCAGTTATATCTCTGTATTCACGTACGGGTGTATCATCAAATCTATCTCTTGAGTTCTCTACAGAACTAGTAGTAGCTTCTTTTTCCTCTACTGTGTGTGGGTCGTAATTGTATGTCGGTGGTGTGATTGGTGGCGGATCGAGGATTCGATCATGTTCATGATACGTGTTGTCATCGTTTCTGTGTTGGTGGTGTATGGTTTTCATTGTCAACTCCTTCTACCACAAAACTAGTCCAAAATGTGTCTTGTGTACTCGTATCTTCTTCATCTTTATTCCAATCCCACGATTTTGTTTCCATAAACTTTACGTTCCTACTAACATGTTTCTTCTTGGCTATTGGATCATATAGTCTACATGCTTTTGATCCTTCCTCTATGCCTAAGTAAATCAATGGTATGCTTCTGTCGTCCAGCTTCTTTAAGTGAGGTATCGTTATCTTTGCATAAGTTGTGCATCCGAATATTCTTAGAGTGCCTCATATGGAGTTTTATCTGTCAGGGCCCTCGTAGGTACCCTATTGAGTATGTAAATTGCATGTTTAACTGCTTCTGCCCAAAAAGTTAAGGGTAACTTCATGGCTTTCATCATACTCCTCGTAGTTGATAATATTGTCCTATTTCTTCTCTCCACTACTCCATTCTGATGTGGTGAGTAAGGTGTTGTCAACTGTCGTGCTATTCCATTCTCTTTACAGTACTTGGTGAATTCATTAGATGTAAATTCACCCCCTCTATCTGTTCTTAGCATCCTCACTTTCATTCTCATTTCCATTTCTATCTTCTGTCTAAATTCCTTAAAAGTACTAAGTGCTTGATCTTTCGACGTTAGAAAGTAAGCCCACATAAAACGTGTACAATCGTCTACTAACAAGAATATGAGTTTCTTGCCAGAGTGTGTTGCTAGACTAATAGGACCACAGAGGTCTCCATATACTAAGTCCAACGGGTTCTTTGATCTGAATTTAGCTTGGTTTGGAAATGGTGTTCTACTATGTTTTCCTAATAAACATGCGTCACAAATCTGCCCGGCATGATTTATTCTTGGAATTCCTTCTACTAGACCTTTCCTAGTCATCTTGTTGATATCGTCAAAGTTCAGATGACCTAATCTAGCATGCCATAACCATGCTTGGTTATCTATATTTGCTAAGAGACATATAGGTGCTTCTATCTGTAACTGAATCTTGTAGAGTCGATTCTTAGATCTTTCAACTTTCATCAACAACTTCCTGTTCTTATCATACAAAGTCAACTTGTTTCCGTCAATAATGATCTTACAACTTATTTCCGTAAGTTGTCCTAGACTAAGTATGTTGCTCTTGAGGTTTGGTATGTAGTATACTTCCGATACTACCTTCTGTTCCTGGTTCTTACAACCTAATAGTATAGACCCTCTACCTATTATTTGTACATACGAACCATCTCCAAAACGTACTCGTCATGTTACGCTTTCATCAATATCCCTAAAATGACTCTTTATTCCAGTCATATGGTTACTTGCACCATTATCTAAATACCATATGCTTGCGTCCGCTGTAGCATATTTCCCTTGTTGAATTTGTTCTTCATTCAACAACACTTTCTCGTGTTCAGTTTCGTGCATAGTCATTAATAGTGATGGTTCATCGTCTTCTAAGATAAGGTTTGATTGTTCCTGAGCTGTTGATGTTTCTCTACAATTACTCTTAAAATGTCCAAATTTGTGACACTTGTAACATTTTATGTTACTCAAATCCCTCTTACTTGTATTCCTATTTGAGTTTCCTTTATGATTTGAGTTCCCTTCTTGTGAGTTATTTCTGTTTTTATTATTCCGCCAGTTTCCTCGTGAATAAATTTATGTACCTCCGCGTTTATTAAATCGCTTTCCTTTTCCCGAGTGTTCACCGTGTGCAAATAGTAAGTTCTCCTGGCTTTCTACTTGTCCTCCTTTCCTCAAATGCCTTGAGTCTTCCAATGATCTCATCTAAAGTGATGTCGTCGAGATCACTTGTCTGTTCTATGGATGCTACTATCTGAATGAACCTATCTGGTGTGGAGTCTAATAGTTTTCGAACTAAAAGTGATTCATCCAAAGTTTTCCCTAATTCTTTTGCCTTCGTGGCATAGCCGTTTAGTTTAGCCGTAAATGCATCCACCATCTCATCTTCCTTCATTTGAAGTGAGTTAAACCCAATCATCAATGATTGTAACCGTGCTTTCTGCACTATATCTTCTCCAACGTGTCTTTTCTTTAGCGAATCCCACAATTCCTTAGCCGTCTTACAATCCGCTATTTGTAAGATTACATCTTCCTTCAATGCTTGATATAGGAAGGCAGTCGTTGCCTTATCCTTCTTATCATCAACTTTCGTATCTATCTTTGGTTCTATTGCTTCCCATAAGCCATGTGCCTCTAGTATAACCTTAATTTGTATAGCCCAAACTGTGTAGTTTGTGGTTTTCAACTTAGGGCATTGATATTGTGCAATAGGTGTTACGGGTTTTGTTGTAGTTGATGTGCTTGCTATATCGTCGACAGTCATTTTAAAAGTGCTTAGTATCTTCACTTTCTAATTTAATGGGATTTATCTTTCCTAGTGTGGTTTTTTATAAAATATGGGAATATCTAATCTTCCGGGAATCCTAGTAATACGGGATCAATAAATAGTTCTCAAGATTTCCTAATAGTACAAACTAATATATCTATACTATTCTAATATAATTGAAATCCAGAAAATGTAACTTGTGACCTCGTTTATTTGTGTTAAACACCGAAATGTATTCCCTTGTGATCGTTAGTAATATTCGTTCACCAACGTTTGTTGTTATTCCCACTTTGTTCCTTTTTTTCTTCTTGCCTCGTTGTCCCTTTTCTTTCTAATTCGACTTCAACCTTCAACAAAACTTTCGGATTTTGTTGCCTTGTTGTTGTTTTGATTCGAACCAAACTTTAAACACCACGGTTCCTTCTCTTTTTCTCCTTGTCGAATTGTTGTTGTTTCTTTTGTACCCAATGAGTCTAAAAAATCCACAGCCTCCTTGCTTTGTTGCTTTCGGATTCTACCCTTGAATCTCAACCAAAGTCTCGGCTTCCTAGTCTTGTTGTTGTTGTATTGTCGAATTTATTTGTATTCGACACAAACAAAACAAAACTTGCTTCTTTTCTATACCACACTTACACATTTTTCTCCTTGTGTGTTATTCTTGATTTCGGTTCCTTTGAAATTTAAGAATCTTCCTACACACAACCTTGTGCGTTTTTTTGATTTCTTGTCTAGAAATCACAAACCTTCCTACACACAATCTTGTTACCACGCCTTGGTAACCACACCGAACCAAAATTCCTACGCTTCTGATTCTGTTGCACCGAAACAAATAATCCTTTTGTTTATGCTCTCGTTGTTGTTCTTGTGTCGTACCGACACTTTCTCCACACACTTTTCCTTGAGTACTCCTTCTTTGTTCCACGTATCGTTTTCTTCTCCACAACAACGTTCCTTGCTCTCTAGACCCGCGTCTTATAATGCTTTGTATCTTTGTTTTCAACCGTTTTTTTTTTACAAAGCCTTCCACTCGTTCTCTATACAAAACGATGTGTCTCCTTTTCTTGTTTCCAGCGTCGCGTTAATAGCAAACACACAAGAAAGTCCTACTCTTGTTCTCCACGTCTCCTTGTATACGCCAAGAGTCTCTTCCTTCCCTTCGTTGTTGCCAACAAAGTTTTATCCCACCAATATCGTTTGATGTGTACGCTTGCAACTTCTACGCAAAACAGATCGTGCACTATCTCCTTTACGTCTCTCCTTATTCAAGTTGTTTGTTTCTTTGGAAGAAAAGAAATCAAACCGTATACCACTGAAAAAACAAGGAAGTTTCTTCTCTTTTTCAGCGTGTTCTTCTATGGCTTCTCGCTAATGTTTTCGTTATGTAGAAACAGAAATTGTTTTGTGTAATAATCCTTGCTCTTGATGCCAATTGTTGTCCCAAACTAGATTGATATTATATAAGTTGCAAAGTGAAATGAATAAGTAAAAGTTTATCTAATTGTCTAACTTTAAAATCGTGTGTATGTTTACATATATATATGTTTCCAATCGACATGATTGAAACATCATGACCCTTCGGTTTTGTTGTCCAACCGAAACTAACTAACTTTCAGTTATTATCTTTCTAACTAACATATGTAGTCCTTCATGTTTACAATGTTTCATATGAAGCAATGAGTAAGATTATTCGGTTCACATGGGTTCTGCCAGCTCTAGCAGGACTAAAGTAGTTAAGGTTGATCTTGCTATCATGACCATCCAACACTAGCTCGGTCATAGCAGCACCTGTTGCTGGATGATCTCTCAATAAGTGTTATCTCTTATTAGCTTGTGGCATTTAAACTTGCAATTAATGTAATAATCAAGGGGTCCTAATCAAAGGTATATCAAAGTATGAGAACCGGAGCTTTAATAGAAAGATCAGTTCCTTAAACATGATTATGTAACCAATAACAATAATTCCACTCGCAGTTAAGCATCGTATCGTCTTCTTTCCTTGGATACCAACTCTAGATCTTTGTGTAAATTATCATAAATCTGAAAATTGATTAATGTACTATTTTGTATAGTTTATGGTTCCAAAGGTTCAATTGACACGTTAGAGTTGACATTTAAATAGAACAAGCTTTGTTATTGGTCTAGTTACTGTAGTACTTAATTTTTTGGAAAGATGCTTGCATCATCTTTGAATATTAATTATACTGAGAACAATAATCACTCCAAGTCAATAATTAGTTTTTGCTATCTTTATTTAGTCCAGGTGATCTTTAGGTGGATATTCATGTTTTGTCAACATGGTTTTTCTTTAATTTAATCATGGGCATCCAGGTGATTCCGACCTCAATTTACAGTTATCTTAATGGGATGCCTGCATTTCCGTTTCTTCACTGAGACGATTATAAAACACATGGATATGATGTTATCTCCTCTGAAAGGTTAATACAACTGTGTCATAAATAATTGACCGCAATGTTAGGAGTGGACTCCTTGAAAAAGTCTGACAGGTATTTCGAATATAAATTTATAATCAATTCGTTGGGGAGAAGTTCACTGCAACACCTCCCCATGTCTTCACTTGTCCTTCACATGTGCTTCATTACTCTTATTTTTGTCTTTGCCAAAAGAGAGGCTGCTGAATTAAGGTGTATTGAGAGGGAGCGAAAAGCACTCCTCCAATTTAAAAATGGGTTTGTAGATGATTATGGCGCATTTTCTTCTTGGCAGACAAGCTCATAGGATTGCTGCTTATGAAGAGGTGTAGCCTGCAGCAACAGATCTAATCATGTCACAATGCTCGATCTTCATGGTTATCGGACACATGATCGTATTTTTGTGAGAGTTGGATTTAGTGGTGACATCCACTATTCGCTGCTAGAGTTAGACGAGTTGGAATACTTGGATCTCAGTTTTAATGGGTTCCCCCCGATTCCTGAATTCATGGGTTCCCTAAGAAAACTTCGCTACCTTAACCTTTCCAGCATCGCTTTAGAGGTATCTGACATCCCACCTCATTTGGGCAATCTTTCTAATAACTTACAAACTCTTGATCTCACTCTTTCTTCCTTCAAGTTAAGAAACACATAGTGGCTCTATAAACTTTCCTCACTTGAATACCTAGACCTCAGTTACTTGGACCTCAGCAAGTCTACTAATCTGTTAGGTATTGCTATAGCCAGGCTTCCATCCCTTATCATACTACAGCTAAGAAGTTGTCGTCTTCAGAAAACAATTGGCAATTCTTTATTTCCGTTCACCAATTTCTCAAAGTCTCTATCTGTTCTAGCCATATCCCATAAATACCTTCCACACTCTTTAATAACTTGTTAGATTTTTCTGTAAGCTTCTCAATTTTAATTTCACGATCTTGACACATCTTACATTCTAGATCAATTTCTATACTACTTTCAAGTCTAGACATTTTATCTTCTAAAAAGATTTCTTTTTCTAATTTACTCTTAAAAGATTTTAAAGACTCATTTTTCGGTAATGTTTTTAGACCCATATTGCAGAGATGTTCGAAATCATTTTCTAATTTAGTAAATTTTAGAAAGAATGTGTCATA
This sequence comes from Chrysanthemum lavandulifolium, assembly GCA_022545495.1. Classification (NCBI taxonomy): domain Eukaryota; kingdom Viridiplantae; phylum Streptophyta; class Magnoliopsida; order Asterales; family Asteraceae; genus Chrysanthemum; species Chrysanthemum lavandulifolium. The sequence continues at coordinate 274,774,486 of CM040241.1, forward strand.
ACAAAAATGTTCGGCTTCAGAATGTACCTCATGTTGGTGGTGTGTTCCCGGGGCGGGGTTAGATAATCAACTTCGGTGAGAAACAAGCAACTATTCGAGAAACAAATACCACTAGGTGGTTACGGATATTACTTGGAATCGTGTGATCACTTTCCAAAGTAAACTATTCGACCCTAATGCACAGGTTACACGAATATCTACTTGGGATAAGACCAAATGCGGTTATAGAATTAGGCACAATTCAATAACCCTTTCGCTTATAAGTGTTTAGTGTTTTACGTGTCCTTCATGCATAATCGGATCTCTATTTATAGGAGTTTACTCTAAGCTAGTCAAAATGGAATTATGAGTATTAATCGGCCCATTAATAGCCTCATAATTATCCCCATTATAGCCGTTAGTGGTTACATGACCAATTAAGCGTGGTCATTAAGCGATTAAAGCGCCACTTGAATAGGTCAACCGTTACAAGCGATACTTTCATCGGTACTTTCATAATGCTATCGGTGGATACACTTGCTGGTGGAATCCGAAGCTTGGTGGAAAACACAAGCTTGGTGGAAACACAAGCTTCGATGGAAACCTTGCTTGTCGATGGAAACACGCCTATCGATGGAAACCACAGCGACTTTCTACTAGCACTACCAATACAAACCACCAAAAGAGTCAGGGTGTTCATGGACCTTATGGGTGTACACTCAGTACCTCCTAACCCATTACAATGTGTGAACTAATCCCACAAGTGCACTAAATTTTCCAACACCTCACTGGAGGTTCCAACCATTTGACATACTTCGTATTCGTTACAGTCGTTATCTTCTTTATCAGTATCACTCCATGCTTCTCGAATGAGTTCTCCTTGAGAATTTCTCATATGGTTCTTGATGACATTTCTTTCATCAAAAACATTTAAATGAGTAGCAATGGTATTGATCCTAGCAACAACGCTAACTAAAGATCCGTCCTTAGAAATGACGAATTGTTCATATATTTGTTCAAGATCAATCTTGTTGTCTTTGACTTGACTATTTTCTTGATGACAGATTAAAAGTTTTTCCAAATATCATTTACCGTTTGACACATGAAAATTCCTTCATATTCATTTTTCGGTAAAGCTTTGTAAATCAATATTTTGGCTTTAGTATTTTAGAAAGTTTTCTTTTAAAAGCATCATTTTGATTTTCAAAACTAATTTTCGTTGGTTGAAAATAACCAATTGTAATAACATGCTAAATATTTTGATCAATTGATTTCACATAAATTTAAAATCTATTTTTTTCCAATGAATAAAATTATTACTTTCGAAAAATGGTGGTCCTTGTAAAGATTGCCCTTCTAGGTTTCTTTCAAACTCCAAAGATCGATTCAAGTTTTAAAATACAGTATATTTTAAAGCTCTTGAGTAACTTGGGCTCTGATGCCAATTGTAAAAACTAGAAGGGGGTTTAATAGTTTCACCGTTTTAATTACGTTTTAAAACTTTTAATACTTCTTATCCCTTTTTGAAATTCTTTTGATTCGAAGTTACATGAAATCAATTAACATAAAGAAAACAATGTATGAATGAAAGGAAGGATAAAGAGATAAAACAATCAAACCAAGACATAGAGATTTATACTGGTTCGACTACAAAGCTCTGTCTTCACCCTATTTCACTCCTCGAGTATCACACTTGAGAGTTCACAATCACTATGTCAACAAACTCCCTTCATGCGTAGAAAACCATACACCTTCGCTTATACCAATTTTCAACACTAAGCGGAGTGTCGAGTTCTAATCCTAGCTAGAACCAATCTACACAACACTATACAACACTACACGGACTTACGCTCCAACTTCCACACAATCTGAATCTACACACAACACTTCACGAACTTACACCTTGTCCAAATCTATACAAGCACAACTAATATCGACTTACACACAAGTCGGATGTATTAATATACAAGAAATAAGCTTAGGAGAGTTAGATGAAGAAGAGAATCATAACACAAGTTACGTGCATAAGATGCCTAGACTATAACACTTCGTTTCTTGGCGAATACGAATGTTCTTCTCTTGCACTTTGAGGTAGAAGATAACGAGATCACTTATAAACAAATAACAACAAGTTATAGTGATCAAAGAAACGGTTTTGGGAGAACATAATGTTTTTGGTGCAAAAGGTCTAATTTTCACCTAAGAATAGTACAATATTTATAGGCGTCAGGAGGAGCTGGGGAGGTTCCTTAAACATGGAAGGTCCCGTATATATAAGGACCGTCCACCTATAGGGGACCGTCCCATAGGACGCTCCTGTTTTTGTCCTGATGTGGTGAAAATTTAAGTGATTTGGGAGGGAAAACCAGATTTCAAATATTTTCTTTTGAATAATACATTTATTATAATTAGAAAATTTATTTTGTATAAGTTATTTATGTAAAAAGGTTTTCACATTTATGAAAATATGAATTTTAAGAACAAAATGATTTATTTGATCACTTAACTAAATTGGTATATTATTTGCTCCTACCTTAAGTGATGTTGTAGTCGAAACGAACTTTTTCGATTAAAATCTTATCAAATATGTTTTTACATAACGTGTTTTTACATATTGTGATTATCAAAATATATAGAGGTCGAATAATGCAAATGACGTTTTTGACATTATTTGTATTAACATCGTCTTCTACCACGTCTCTTGTTGGTTATACAGATGCAGACTGGGCAGGTTGACCCTCTACACGGCGATCCACGTCAAGTTATTGTGTGTTTTTGGGTGATAATCTACTGTCTTGGTCTTCTAAGCGCCAACAGAATCTACACGTCAAGTTATTGTATGTTTTTGGGTGATTATCTATTGTCTTTGTCTTCTAAGCGCCAACAGACTCTCTTCCGTTCTAGTGTTGAAACTGAATACCGGGGTGTTGCTAATGTCGTGGCTGAGATTGCATGGCTTCGCAACCTTCTTCGTGAGCTACTCTCTCCTTTATCCGATGCAACTCTTGTCTACTGTGACAATATCAGTGCCATATACTTGTCCGCCAATCCTGTCGAACATCAACGGAAAAAGCATATTGAGATCGACATCCATTTTGTTCGTGACATGGTTACCGCTGGAAAGGTGCGCGTTCTTCATGTACCTTCTCGCTACCAGTACGCAGATATATTCACCAAGTGTCTACCCTCAACTCTGTTTGAAGAACTTCGGACCAGTTTGAGCGTCCATCTTCCTCCTGCTCCAACTGCGGGGGAGTATTAGTCGATACGTTTGTTATAGGCCCGATTATTAGTATCGTGTTTATAGGCCTAGCCCATTATATTTAGTCTAGAACCATCCTCTGTAACTTATATATTTGTGATCTTGATATCAATGTTAATCAAGCAATTATACCAATCAATAGACCCTAATACCATTATGTTGTCTCTTTCTTTGAAGCATACGAATACACTTTAGGTAACTCTCAACATATTCAACATTTTTACCCTACTTCATTGTTAAATAAATAAGAAATTAATTTTACTCACATTTTTTTTGTTACCTGGGTTTCTGACTCGACATTGCGAGCCGACTAATTCTAGGGTGACTACCCTTTTGGATAGCCGGTCGGTAGCAGCGAGGGTGGACCTATGTATTAGTTACTGGGTGTGGCGCCCCATGGCTACCAAAAAGTTGCGATGTTAGTGTAATTTTTTTTAATTTTGACCTTTTGTGAAAGTCACCCCTCAAAACTCAAATGCCCCCCACCAACATACTAAAACTGACATTCAACACTTTAAAACTTTATAAATCCTCGATCTCTAAGCAATTATACTGATTTATCATTTTAAATCCAATTTTTCATCCAGTATTTTCTTGCTATTGTCAACAAAAAAAATTTGCCCCACATTTGATTTTTAAGATCCAGGGCTGGTGGTAAGGTGAACCTCCAGTAGACCTGAGGATTAATTTTCTCCCGTTGGATTCGAACCCTTGACCTCCTCTTTGGAATGCTGGTTTTCTTACCGTTGGGTCACCCCTTGTGGTTCTAGTTTTACCCACATCGACCCATCTTTTAGGTAAATGGGTCAAATTTGCCACTTTTTTGTTCATGTGTCGGCTTTATGCACATTTTATATGAGATGGATTATTTATATATTTTTTTGCATTTGTTTGATCAGGATACTGTATTTGATCCTGTGTATTTGACTTGTGGACACATCTTCTGCTTCATGTGTGCTTGCAAGTCCGGATCAGTAACAATTGTTGATGGACTGAAGGCAACAAAGCCTACAGAAAAGTGTCCTCTCTGTCGACAGGTATGTGCATTCTTTCGCCCAGTTTTTTGCTTTAATTTCCATTTGTAAGCATTTGGTGAAATATTTCAGTTGTTTTACAGGCAGGAGTTTACCAGGGATCTCTCCACTTGAACGAGCTTAAAATTTTACTAAGTCGAAGGTAAACTTTTTATGTGGCGAACATACTTTTACTTGTCTCTAAAATTACCAACTGTAGCTGCAGAGTTGGCTTTATCGATCTATTTATCAAGAAAAATGGGTCGAAAGTTTCAAAATATTATATAATTATTGTAATCCAATAGTTTTTGTATTGATAGTAAGTATAATTATATATAAACTTCAAAATGCACCCAAAACATGTGTTGACATACACTAAAAAGTATTAATTGGAATGAACCTGTTTGACCCATTACATAACTCATCTGACCTGCCCATTTTGCCACCTTTCAGTACATTAACAAATTATATGAACTTGCGCAGCTGTCCTGAATACAGGGAGGAAAGGCTTCACACTGAGAGAGCAGAAAGGGTTTGGCTGACGAAGGAGCACTGGGAAGTACAATCCGAGCATTCTTGGGGATCTAAACAGACTGTTCTTTTTGAAACCAGGTATGCATTATGATTTCACAATCAAGTAAGATGTTTAAATAAGTTGTTGTAGCTTGGGTTTGGTCTGATTTATTTATATTGATACCTAGATCATGGTTCATTTTTTATGCAAGAAACAATTTCATTCTGATAAATTATGCAAGTAACATTAATGTCATACACTGTTTATAAACCAGATGATCGGTTTGCATATTCCTGAACCAGTGCCCCAAAAAGCGAGGGCCTCTCTATCAAACGCGAAGGTTTGTCAAATTCCTTTGCATACCCTGTTACAACACATAAGCATTATAAGTTAAGTGGTTAGTTGACCTTAAAGTAATATGACCTTATCTCAATTAGGTTTAGGTTCTGAAACCAATGGAAAAACTATCACTGTCTCGCCATCAAAATGATAGAAGTAGCAATTTCAACCATGTAGCCATGTGCTTATGACGTGGATTGCTTCAGGTTATAATTAACTTCAAATCTACTAAATTTGAAATGGTCCATATAGGGTGCCCAAAGTGTTTTTTTTAATCCATAAAAGCTTGTAATTTTTAAAATATTTGGATACTATTGAAAGAATAATATGGGGGACACTTGGTTTTATTAGAAATTATGCAGACGTTCAACCTGACCCGGTCAACCAAAAACACTGCAACCCTATATTGACCTGCCTATTTTCCACCCACAAAATGATAAATTTTTTTTTTACCTGCATCAATGACAAGAACCCGATCACAGTCCATGACAGTTGGAATCCTGTGAGCAATGCTAACAATGGTGCAATCAGCGAAGTCTTCGCGTATGATTTTCTGAATTACAGCATCGGCTTGTGAGTCAACAGAAGCCCTTGCTTCATCCATGAACAATAACCTGCTGTGCTTTAGCAACACCCTTCCCAGACAAAGAAGTTGTCTTTGTCCCACACTCCAATTATCACCATTATCAACAACTACAAGCATACCCGAAACATATAAGTAAAAATTAATAGTTTTCTCTAAAAAACAGTCACAGGGTCCAATTTAAGTACCTGCAGAATCAAGTTTCCCAGGTTTTGCAGCTACAACATCATTAAGTTGGCATCGCTCCAGACTCTACAAAGCAGGTTCTCAAGTTAAGTAAATGAAATGAAGGGTTATGCTTTATCTGTAACACGTTGTCAATCCTACAACATTGTCGTAAGAAAAAATAGACTTCACTTACCCTCCATATCTCTTCATCAGAATGTTGGCCAATCGGATCAATGTTGCTCCTCACCGTGCCTTCAAAAAGGATTGGTTCTTGAGGAATGATGCCAAACCGGGATCTCAAATCGTGAAGTCCGAGAGTCGAGATGTCGATACCGTCAATAATAATACTTCCTCCAGTCGGTTCGACCAGCCTAAACAGAACTTGAATCAAAGTTGATTTCCCACCACCTGTTCTACCAACAACACCTATCTTTTGCCCTCCTTGAATGTTTAGAGTAATCCCTTTAAGCACCAGAGGTGTGTTTGGACGGTACCTAACCTGCTCACAAGCGAATATTTATGTACTTAATATCTGTTTGGAGTATATACCAGATGCACATGAGTGGGTTGGTAACGGGTCAAAAGGAGTCTGGCAATCCAGAAAACTTTGTTGTCCATATTCAGTAAATTTATACATAGCTAGTTTTTAAAGTTATATTAATACAATAAAAATCCAAATTTCAATTTGAGTGATTTAAATGGTTGTATACTTGCTCAACATATTTTACTTTTTCGGTTTTAGCTTTCATTTTTTATGTTTTTTCCAAAGCAACCCATTCCTACTCCAAGTCCAATGGATTGAGATGCCAAATATACCTGCAAGTCTCTGAGCTCCAAACTCCCGTGATCGGGCCAATTTGGAGGAGGGGGATTGTCTTTCTTGACCCATTCAGCTTCTGATGGTATGTTGGTGAACTGTTTTATCCTCTCGACTGAAACCATGCGGTTTTCAACAAAGCAACTCGTAAATAAAGCCCAAAATAACAGACCGTTGAGTGACAATCCGTACGAAAGTGACAATCCAACATCCTCTGTAATCATATGAATGCCCATTACTACGTTAGATTATCTCCCTCTAGAAGTGGCAAAATGGATCAAATTTAATGCCTAAATTGACATGCTCATAAGTAAATGGGTCGAAATTACCTGGTTTAATGACGTTGCTAGGTAAGAGGATCATGAAAATGGTGGAAACGCAAAGGAACAAGCTTCCAAGAAACTCCATACGAAATCCTAACCACCCATTCGATCCATTATTGTGGAAATCCATTCTTAGATTTCCATCCACACGCTCAACATTTTCTTGAATAAACCTGTCTTGTTTTCTAAAACACCGGATTGTCATAACTCCGGAGATGCTCTCTGAGAAGTGGTGAATGACAGGTGCTTTTGTAATTGAGTCAAGTCGTGTAATTTCACGAGATGTTGCAAGGTAATAACCCTGAAAAGATCATGCAAAAACATCAATATCTTCGTAACCACGTTACACTGTAATGACGTCTAAACACACATACCCGATACCAGAAATTGAGCCAACCAAGTGGAACGAGCAGGAAGACTGTCGGCCAAGCGTATTGACATGTTATGATGATAACACTAATCACAGACATATATAATACGAGGCTTAGGTGCATCATGAATGGTAGAAGAGTATCGATGTTGGTTTGGTCACTTGATGCCTGAAAAACATTATAGATATAGCATAAGATCGTTTTGATTCTTTGTATTGGTGGCAAATATAAACAATTCACTCATCCCAAATGGGCTAAATTATTTCTTAAAACGGGTTGGAGCATTGCCCAGGAAAAAGAAAACGTACCCGACTAAGAATTCTTCCTGAAGGGGTGGTGTCAAAAAATGACATTGGAGCATGAAGTATGCTATGAAGAATTTGCTTAAAAAATGTTTGTGCGGTCTCGAGCCCTAGGTACATAGTGAACATGATTCTTCCAATAATTATGACAAACGCAGCACCTGCAATAACCGCATAGACTCCGATAAACACAACAGGGTCAAAAGAGTCCGCTCGATCCTCTGATGTTTCATACGCCAACCAGTAATCACTAGCCATTTGTGTGGCTTGCCACCCAACCGACAATAATAAAACTAGAATCACACCGAACCACCCAAAAGCCTCTGTTGCATACACTTTGTAGACATGTAAACTGACTCTTCCTGTCTCTCGTTCCTCATCTTCAATCAGTTTTGATGTTCCTATCTTAGAACTCGATTGGGATCGGTCTAAAGCTTTAGTAGTATCATTGTTGTTTTCTTTTGTATTACCGGTAGGAGATTTTGTTATGGTTTCTGGTTCGGTTGACTCTGTTTGTACTAGTTGCATTGAGGTCTCATGAGCAGATACTAAGGCTTGAAAATCGAGTCCGGATTGAACCAGTTCATCATACTTTCCTGATTGGACAATCATCCCATCGCGCATCACCTGTGAGAGTTTAAGTTCAGTTTAGAGGTTGCAGAATGGTGAATTACTGAAATGGGTCAAAAGATAAATTATTTTATTAGCCGGGTTGGGTTAATGGTTAGAAAGGTCGGTCCCGCTAACAAATCTAAAAACTGTAAAAAGACCATGTCAAATAGACACACAAAGAATTTCTCACTACATAATTTTTACCAATAGTGTTACGTGAGTGTGCCCGTCATTGGCCACATGGTGGTACGCGTGTCGGCGTGCATAAAAATGTTGTTTTGAAAAATTGCGGATAGAAGATATCAATGCGAGTGTTACTAGCTAATTTTGAGAAAATTGTGTCACTTAGATCTTACAGACAACCCACTTTTTATGCAAGTAAAATCCAAGAATCACAAAACAGTCCTGACCCAAAAACGGAACCACATCACTTACTAGGATAAGATCAACATTGTGGAGAAAATCGACTTGATGAGTAACAAGTAAGATCGTCTTGCCTCTTAGGACTCCCCTCACACATTCCTGCAATCAAAGACAAATGCTATGGATTATAGGAATTTAGTTAATTTCACAGGATAGTAACAACTTATTACTTGGTTGCAACTTGGTAATCAACTATTTCTTTGATACCTCAGTTATAGAACTATCACTTTCCGCTCTATGAGTTACGAAATACTGACATTTGGACTTGTTTAAAACTAGAGTAAATTACAGCAATGATTCATGTAGTTTGTAGAACATTACATATATATAGTAATTATATGAATACTATATTGTTTGTTTTCATGTATGACCTTTTGTCCTTTATAAGATTAAATCAAAGACTAAATGTGAGAGCAAACAATGTTTCTATGTTATGATTTGAGTTTGTTGTTATACCTTGAATATCTCTGAACCGGTGTGAGCATCGACAGCACTAAAGACATCATCAAGAAGATATATATCGGAATCCTGATAAACAGCTCGAGCTAGCTGAATCCGCTGTTTTTGGCCTCCACTGAGATTGATCCCACGTTCCCCAATTTCAGTTTGATCCCCAAATTCCATCATTTCTAAGTCTTTTTCCAAACAACACGTTCGTATTACTTTTTTGTACTTGTTTTGATCCATTGGCGAACCGAACAAAATGTTTTCTTGAATAGTTGAATTTTGTATCCATGATGTTTGTGCAACATATGCCGTGCTCCCAGTAACCGTCACCTTACCAGAAACTTTATGCATTTCTCCGATAACGGATGCTAATAGTGACGATTTTCCCGATCCTACTGTCCCGACAATCGCTGCTAGTTCGCCTTTTCTGATCTTGAAGTTCAAGTTTTTTATGGTCTCTCCTATAGAAGCGTCTTCGTCATCGTTCCAGCTAAATGACCCATTTTGGACTGAGACGGCCGTCATATCGTCACAATTTGCATGTCTCTCGATTGAACCCTCTTCTAACTCCTTACTATTCATATACTCATCCAATCGCCCCAACGAAATCATAGCTTGAGACAGCGAAATCATTGATTGTGGAAAGCTCCAAATTGGTTCTTGCAAATTTTTAAACAAAGAAGTCGCAGTAAAAACTGTCCCTGCATCGAGGTTTACCCCAAGCAAAATACCGCTCCCGAATGTGACTGTCGAGATAAATAAAGGCGTACTCCATAACAAGATCATGTTCCCACCAATCGAGTACATAAACTTACAAAGCCAACCGTATTCTGACTCACGAAACGATTGTATCCTGTCATTAAAATGTTGTTCCCATGCTTGAAACTTGATCACTCTCATGTAACTAAGCATCTCGTTCGTCGCTTTCATCCTCGAGTCACGGCTCGTCATTATGTTAAGCTGGTATCTGTTGTTTCGTTTTGTGCCCACGAAAGTTAGCAACAAAATTAGCAAGACGGCAACTAGTGTCACTACAACCGACGGGCGAGGTACATGTAAAGTATGGCTAACGCGACCGCAACTTGAAGTGGCATAAGCCAAATCGCGTGTAATTGAACCATTATATCAGAGAGTTGTTGTGCGTCTACAGCCATATAGTTCACAATCTGTCCTACTCCGTGAGATTGCCTAGCTGAACACGAGAGGCGTAAACCCTTCTTGTAAAGCGACGTTATCAGGGTCGAACGAATTAACATCCCGAGCTTTTGAGAGTGGAAATTGAAATGGTGCGATGTCAAAACTTCGAGAAATTTTGAAACTAGAAGGATTAGTACTAAATAATATCCTTCGTAAGGCGAACTTCTTTTCCCGGATGTGAAATCGACAAATCTTTGTATTAGTAACGGCCCAACATACGCTACACCAAGCTTTACTACCGCTAAACACCCGGTGAATGCGATATCCTTCCAGAAACAACGGAGTAATGTTGTCCTAACAGGATGTCTTGACTTCTCTTCAGGTTTGGGCCAGTTTTTTTCAAAAAATAGCGACAGTTTTTTGGCTCGGTGTTCTGGTGAAAGTGTAGGGATATCATCGAGTATTAACGGGGTTTTGTACCCTTTCTTTAACAAAGGATTCAGCCATAACCAGAATGTTTTCGATAAGATGGAAGCAGATGCCCATCCACTTACATTCGACGATTTGTTTAATTCGTCGGGTTTTGATTCCGGTGTCACTATTATCCCGGTTGACCCGGTTACTGACACAATCACTAAGAAAGCCGAAAAGGGTAGTGAAATGGATGAAATTAAGTCACTGGATTTCGATAACGGGGTGTTTGAAATAAGACGGGTGATACCTGAAGAAGCAATCAATGCAATGGCAACGAAATTTACTACCCAATATACACGTAATGAGATCGAATGATTCACCGACTGAAATCTCTTCTCGTGACTGACCAAAATAGTGACTATAGCGAACGATATCGCTTGAACTAACCAACATATTCCATCGATCAAGTTCCATGAAGTCTCGGTATTTTTCACAAACCCCAAAACCGATAAAACAGTAGCTAAAATAGCTAAAGTGACTGAAACAGTTAGTGACAGTTTGAACCATAGACTTGCTTTGACAAAACTTGTAGTTTTAGTGACTAGAGGCTCATTAGCGTCAGAATCACCATCGTTGCTGGAAGTGCTTCTTGAATAAAGCTTTCGAACTGCGAAAACGAAGACAGCGAATAGAAATACGATATCGATGGAAGCTAAGAGTAGCTTCTGTGGGCATGGAGATAGTAAAATGAATGAGATCTTTGAAGAGTTTAGTGACACAGAAGTCATCTTGGGTCACTAAAAGATGTTCAAGTTCTATGACTCATGCATGTATAGCAGTCTGCAAAATAAAAACAAGAGCAAAGATTTGGATTATATAAAAATATGAACAGGCAGCAAATAGCCAAGTACTGATGGTCAAAATAATAGAGGTGCAGGTACTGTTAATTCCAGACATGTAAATCCAATTATGCTACAAAATATAAAAATATATATCACCTGTAAACAAAAAAATAATCTTGCTTTTGCAATACTGTTAATTCCAGGCCTGCAAATCTAGTTATGCTACAAAATATAAAAATATATCACTTTTAAACAAAAAAGAAATTATCTTGCTTTTGATGTCACATGTATTTTACTGAATAAAAATGTGTTAGGCAAAACTCCGATCCTACAAAAACAACTAAACCAACCATGATTTACATGCTTAAATTTTCATGTGATTGATTAGAGTTCACATGAAAAACTAGTTACTTTTTTCTTATTTATTAAAATGGTTCAAAGTTTACAATCAAAACCTCATGTCAAGTGTGATCGATTTTAAGATATCAAAGTTTGTCTCATCGACAATATTTTTTTTCTCAACCCTGTTTATACATGTGAATAAGAAAATATCATTTTTCATGTGACATAAGTGAACTAATAATACCATATTTACATATTAATTAATGTTAATACATTTCTAAATTAGTAATATTTAACAAATTTATCAATGGTTTATATAGAAATAAAGTTATTTAAATAAATAAATATTTTCCTTTAATGCTTCAAACATGGTGACACAAGTTAAAAGAAACTATTTTGTAAATGATCAATTTACTGTAGAAAATAATTCCTTCCATTAGAAAGATAATATAACTTTATATGTCATGTGTTTAATACTAATAAAGAATACCTCACTTTTAGCGAGGTTATAAATAGCGTGGCGTGGCGCAGCGGCGTAGCTCAGCGCCTCGCGCTAGCAGTAAGGCGAGGTTTTGCGTTTTAAAGCGTGGCGTAAAGCGGCGAAAATATGAAAATATTTATATATTTATATCATATTCATATATATCGAATTTAAAAAGCGTTGTCTTCTTAATAAGGTTAATAAGTTTATCCTTACATATAATATTTTCATTTTTAGAAAAAGAAAAATTATCGAGTTGAACAAAAAAACTACGTCATCATGCCTTGGTAGCGCCTTATCGCGCATTTTTTCTTTATCTCATGGCAGCACAAAAGGCACGCCTTGGTTTATTTTGTAATGTGGAAGCGCCCACGCGCCATGCGCCTTGCCGCCTTGTGCAGCCTTTAGAACACTGCTTTTAGTAAACACTTATGAGATTCGCTAGTAACAATTACCAAACACATGGCTTTTATTCAAGCTTACCTTATTTAAAACTATTTTCAAATATCAAACTCAGTTGATAATATGTGTTAAAATCATATATTCATAAAAACGATGAGTTTTATCTTGCAAACATTATTAGTTAAGGGATTCTTAAACAAAACCATACAGTTAGTTGTCATTAAATTCCAATATTATATATATTAAGCTATAGAAGCGAGCGTGTGTTGTGACATCAGAACATTAAATCGAAGTTTAAGCTTAACTTGAAAATAGTCACGAGGTTTAGATGTCGTTGCAGTAAGTCACAACATTAATTTAACTTTATGAGTTGGCAAGCATTTTAAGATTTAGGCGGCGTTAAAGTAAGTCGCTTTAGCGTTAATTTATCTATAGCAATTTAGCAAAAATAGTCCTATCAATTCGCGTCTAATTTATCCATTGCGTCAGCGAGTTTCATATTCGTTTAAATAATAATGTGTCACATTTCGGAGCAAGTTATAAAATAAAATAAAATAAAATAAAAACTATGGGGATATCTTTGTCATGTCTATAAAATGAGATTGTTTTACACGAAATAGGAAGATCGGAAAAGATAAATATTCTTCAAGGTTTGGTAAAATGCTTACATCTATAGATGTATTTATGATTTTATTTTTCAATTTTGCAAAGGTTTGGTTGAGCTATTCGATTTCTTGACATGTTTAATTATCCGAAGTTTATAAAATATATATATATATATATATATATATATATATATATATATATAGATTTGCGTTCGTATGGTAATGCGGCAATGTAAAAGCGATAAGAAGCCAGTAAAATTTTTTAGAGTATAAATTAATTATTAAAGAAAATGAAAACAAAATTTAAATCTCTAATTAAATAAAAGGGTATTTAGGTAATTTTCATTCCTTTATTATCCCTAATCTTTATCATAACCTCTCTCATACTTCACCAAAATTAAAAACCACAGATCTGGTTTTCTCTCTAGGCCAACAGGCCCTTGCCGCCTCCATCGCCGGATTCATCATGTCGCTTACATTTATGTTTACCAGATATGAAATTTCAAAAATTGAAAACCAACAATTAAATCAATAACACTTACCACTATCAAAACATGGTTGCTATCTTTTTCTGGTAAACCGACGCTACCTTTTTCTGATAGGAAGCACCAACCACCGATCTGACGAAGATGTTAGATCGAGACAACGACATCCACCACCTCTCCATTGACGGAAACGGCTGTACGTGCCTGAACATGGGCTTGAAAACCCCAACCGCCGCTACCTTTTTCAGATCTTTAGCCAACGCTACTGCCCTGACGGATAATGCCGTCAAGTAGGCTTGAAGTGTGATGCGAAAATTACTCAGTTTCGTTTATGTTATGTTTTCTAAGTCTTTTATTTTCATTTTTCCAAGGTTTTAATCTAACAAAAATTAAACATCGACCATTGTCTCTCTAATTCGTTTATTGTTGTAGTCGAATTGGCCTTTTTGGGCTTCAGTATTTTAGATCTAAAAATTAAGATCTGCTTATGTCTTCGTCCTTGTTGATTATGGGTTTTGTTCATGATTGGCTTTTCTATTTGTGATGACAAGTCTCGTTGTGATTTCTTCAACAGCAGTTACGTGTTTTACAACTTTTCGATAAGGTTCGAGTTTGGAACGGTTTACATATCGGGTTTTTATTAGAGGGTTTCTCTTTATGGGGGTTTCTCGATATGTTTTATGGGGTTTATAGTGTGGTCCGATCATGTATCCGTTTTGTGTATGAACCGATTTGGGAAAACGCGATGCTATGTGGTTTTTCGTGATAGCCTTTATATTTGAGATGATATTTTATTTGGATTTTGCATCAGTTCAACTAGGAATAAAAGTATGCATCATTTAATCTGTTGTTATTATCTCAATTCTCATTCATTACTTCACTAATAGAAAATATGTATGCATTAGTTACTTACTTAGGGTGTCGCTTAAATATACAATAAACTAAATGTTTCACTTGAAGTGTTGTGTTAGAAAATTTTAGTATGTCATTTAAAATGTATCAAGAAGTTATATGTGTCAAAAATTATAGTATGTCAATAAAAATGTGTAAACAAAAAATTTATATATCACTACTAATGTATCAAACGATTAAGTGTGTCACTAAATATGTATCAAAAAATTTAATATGTTACTAGAAATGCATCACAAAATGAAGAGTGTTAAAAACACTTAATTGGTTACTAAAAATGTATTATGAAATAATGTGTCACTAAAAGTGTATCAGCTTTTGTTTATGCATCACTTGATTAAGTATATGTATATCACAATAATAAATTTTGTGTAACAATAATAAATAAATTAAAAAAATAACTCTATTAATTCAAAAGAGAATTGACGAGAAAAATGAGCAAAAAAGGACGGTGGAAAAAAAACCTTCATTTCCAATTTTGCCCTTATTTTTATATTATTTACTAAACTGCCATTCTTTAATGTTATCCTTAAATTTGATAGTTTTGGACACTTGGCGTCACTTAATTGGTTCTGTTGTTTTTATTTTAAGTTTGGTCCATGAAAGCAACTATATATATATATATATATATATATATATATATATAGCTAAGGTACTATCAGTAGCAAAGCTAGAAAATCTTTGAAAATAAGAAAGTTTACAATTTAAGTATACTTTTGCGTATTGAAAATGAGAAAATTCAAAACACCATAGTTAACTAAGAAACTGAAAAAATGCGCCACCATGCTTAAATCCATAACTCGTGTATCGATTCAAAGAACAGTAATAGTCTTATAGATGATGTAAATTAAAATGGTTGCACAATGAAGACAGTTTTGTCTAACCTTTTGTTTATGGAGGAAGATGCATGAGCTCAAATAACCATCGCTATGGTGCTTCTAGCAATCAAACTGAATCAAAGTACACAAATACCATTATACAAACACACCCTTTATAGCAAGAGGCTTTAACGCATACAATCATGGTTCAATTCGTGGGCCTAACCATTTGGACCCATGTGGTTCTTAAATTCTACCAAGTCACTTTCCTTCCTGCTTCGACTCTTGATTCTGTTTGGACTATAGATGTTTGACTATTTCATTGACTAGGTGAGTACTAGCATATAGATGAGATCTCAAGTTCAATTTTTGCTAGGTGTAAATAACTTTAAGTGGTCACGTCAACCTCTTAAAAAAGAAAGGTTTTATCTGATTTGAGTCTGTGTGATGGTGGGTTTAAAGTTAGTTTTTTCTAGTAAAAGGTTTTCCCGATAAATGTAAGTTTAAAGCTAGTTGTGAAATTCTAGTTAAGTGTTTCATATATGAAATTAACAAATATGTATTGCTTATTAGGTCAAACTCTCACTTTAACACTTTGGCTATTTACATACTCCCCCATCCATATTTATTTTCAATGTTTTTATTTCGTGTTATTTTAAATTAGCTGTCCACTTTTCAAAATAGATAGGGAATTTAGTTTGAGTTTACCATATTACTTCCAAATGTCAACTTACCCTGAATGGATAAAAGACCAAGAGTGTGTCAACACCGATACTAGGAAAGTAACATGTCCATTACTAGAAATAGGTTATTGTAACAAAGACAAAATACGTAAGGTATTTTGTCTTCTGAGACTTATGTCAGTCTTGTCTTTTCGGATAATGGTTGTATTTCATACTTGTATAAATAGGATACATAAGGTGGAGTGTAAGGGTTAAGCTTGTGCACTAAATGCTTAGACATTCACAAGCCATTTCACTCCTCCAAATACAACTAAGTCCTTGAGGTTAGCTCATTTGGTTAGCATAGTTGTACTTAAGCTTAGCTTAAGTTTAGTGAGAGTATACCATACATTGTCATTCAATCCCAAGTGTTGTCACAAACACTTCAATAATATATTCTTTGTTTTAATAAGAATATGGTTAAAACTTGTGTCTTTTACTTTAACTTTTAATCTTGTTAAACTGCGTTCAAAATATTGCTAAGTCATGGAGCTTGGATAGATTAACTCTATAGTTAATTCTAACCAAGTTTAAGGGAATAACAAGTGGTATCAGAGCCTCTGGTTTATAAAACTTTTAATTTTAGAGTCTAAGTTTTTAAAGTCAAGATCCTACCATGGTTGATAGTGATGCACCCCAACTAGTCGATAAAAATGGAAGAAGCTATTCAGCTGTTGCTCCCCGACTAGAAGTTGGAAAATTCAATAAGTGCAAAAAGCGCATGCTTTGCTACTTAAAAGGAATGGAACCATACTACATTAAATGTATTAAAGATGGTCCATTTGTCCCAAAAATGGCTGAAGGTTTACCCAAGCTTGAAGCTCAATCGACTCCTGATGAGAGAAGGGTGGTCAATAAGGACCAACGCCTCAAAAGCATCATTATATCATGTCTTCCTGACGAAATAATGGAATTAGTCATTAACTGTTCAACAGCCAAGCAAACTTGGACTGATTTGGTTCATAGCTATGAGGATCCTTCAGATACCAAGGAAAATAGGATTATGGACCTGAAACTTTAGTATAACACTTTTAGAGCCAAAGATTTTGAAAGTCTCTCAGAAACCTATACCCGTTACAAGACACTGCTCAATGAGTTGTCCAATGATGGTGTCACCCTGTCTAAGCATGAGATGAATGTTGGCTTTGTCAACAGTCTCCCTGAGAAGTGGTTAAGCTTCTCTCAGGGTCTTAGGAATGCTAATCACATTCAAAATCTTGAGCTCCCTGAAATCTATGAGAAGTTTGTCTATGAAGACAAATTAATCTCTAGGAGTACCCTGATTCAAAAAAGGCTCAATAAACAAAAAAGCCCATAACCATTACCCCCATATCAACTGCATTCTATCCAAATGGTGTTGTGCAGGATTTTCATGAAAACTCTGATGATGAGGCTGATGAAAGAACCAGTGAGGAGTACCTAAATGATTTACACACTGAATTTCAAGAAAGGGCACTCCTTGCAAACTCAAAACGTTTTATCAAAAGAAATAAGTCAAACTTTTCTGGTTCTAAAACAAATGAAAGTACTGAATGTTTTAAGTTTGGAAAAAATGGTCACTTTGCAAAAGAATGTTTTTCTGAAACCACTTCAGAGCCTTCATATAAATTTTCTGGAAGCAGTTCCTCAGGAACTAGCAAATTTCAACCTAAACTGCTTCAGTCTTCTAATCATTTTCAAAACAAAACTGATCACAAAGATCAAAAAGACTTTGAAGTTAAGTACTAAAAAAGCAACGACCAAACTTGCACTTCTTGAGGCTGCTCCATCAACCCCTCAATCCGCACAAAGCTCTAAACTCTCTCAGGGAAAGAACAAAGGTCTTGTTGCTGAAACCTTTGAGTGGGATGAAGAAGATATTTCATCGATGATGAAGTTAGAGTCGTGCTGCTTGATGACTCTTCTTGAAGGAGAAAAAGCGGTATTGGGAAGAGTCATACCAGAAATGGAGAATGGGTTAATATCACCATGAGAAAGGTAAACATTTTACTATCTATGGATGATGATTCTGATTGACAATCTTATTTAAGTTACCTTAATGTGGATCTTAAGTTTGTTGAAGAGCAAAGATTAAATATGTTTTCTAAATACAAGAAACTTACTTTTGAATTAAACAAGTGTATAAATGAACTTCTTGCTTTGAAACAAACTAAACTAGAAGCAATTACACTTCAAATTCAAAACACTGAACTTGTAAAACAAAATCATGCTCTTCAAGAGGAACTTAAGAAAGAAAAACTCATTATTGAAAGTTGGACAACCAAAAATCCTAGAGTTTATGAAACTGTCAGTCTTGTTCCTAGTTCTAAAAAGAGAGTCCTAGGAGAACATTAACTCACTGAGTCCACTAGTAACACTCAAAATGAAAAAGCTTTCATTCCTGTTGGCATTTCTTTTGAAAAATAACTAAAGCCAAAATCCAGTGATTGGGTTGAGAGAGTCAACCCAGACAGTAAGTTGCCTAACTTCAAGACTGAAAAAATCTTAGAACCTGAAAGTCAAGCTATTAAAGAAATGCTTGGAGTCACTGATGAACCCAGTCAAGTTGAATCCATCAATGACTCTGAATCAGAATCTCACACCGATTTGCCTCCATTAAAAGTCCTTCAGGGAGCCTCACCCAGTTCAGACCTCACACCACTGGTCTATGCCCCACACTCTCCTAAAGAGAGATCAGGACTAGGAAGAACCATTCTAAAAAGGCCAGCCAGCAACCAAAGCAAAGACTCAGTTCATACTGAATCTTCCAAACCTTTGATCCCTTCCAATGAAAGGACCAATGACACTGATCTTAAAGTTGATCAGTTGGCTGAGCTTGTCAGGAAGCTAAGTGAGAAACTTGAATCCACTGAAAAAGCTTCTCAGCTAAGACTAAGGAGCTCAAACAAGCTTCCTCAAGCAATGTCAAACCTAAAACAACACCAAAACCCACATGACTAAGGAGCTCAAACCAGCTTCCTCAAGCAATGCCAAACCTAAAACAACACCAAAACCCACATGAGCTATGCAATTATACAAATCACACAACTCAAGATTGCTATAGGATTCAGTTTTGCATGATATGCAATAAGGAAAATCACAGAACCTCATATCACAAATCATACACTACATCTCTAAAAGATCATGCAAAATACAAGACTCAACCACTTCAGTATGCTTCAGTAAATAAGCAAGCACTTAGACAAAAGGCGAAGCCTTTTCCACCTTACACACACTATGGATTCAATGACCATCACACTGATGACTATCTATTGTATCCCTATTGTGACATTTGTGGTGATCCTTCACATGATACCTCAGGACATGACATGATCATTCATGCCAGAAGAGGATCCACAACTGAATCATTACAATTTAATGAGTCTTCTAACATCAAATGCAAAGCATGTGAAAACACTGTCCACTCAACCACTGGTCATGAATCCATTAAAAAGTTTAAAAAGATCAACAAAGCCAAACCCACCAGAAAGTGGGTTCACAAGAAAAACTAACTCAGTTTACTATTTGTGCAGAGACTTGTCAAGGAGCCTGTTTGGCATCTAGACAGTGGATGCTCAAGGAGTATGACTGGTGTGAAAGAATATTTTCACAAATATGTAGAAGAGCCAGGACCTAAGGTAGTATTTGCTGATAATTCATCATGTACCACTAAGGGTTATGGTTCAGTAAACTGTAGTGGGATAGTTTTTACCATAATTAGCCTATGTTAATGGTCTCAAGTTCAATCTTATTAGTGGCAGTCAACTTTGTGATGCTAAGTACATTGTTCAGTTTGATGATAAGCAAGGCATAATCTTCAATGCTAATAAAGAAGTTGTTCTTATAGCCCCTAGAAGAGAGGATGTTTATGTTTTGGATATGTTAACATTTACTCAAAATGGAACCTGTCTTTTCATTAAAGCCACTGAAACCATGAATTGGCTTTGGCACAAAAGACTGTCCCATTTAAACTTTAAAAGCATAAACAACCTTGCCAAACAAAACAAAGTCCTTGGCCTACCATCCCTTGTGTTTTCTAAGGATAAACCCTGCTCTGTCTGTGAAAAAGGAAAACATCACAGAGCATCCTTTAAAACTAAAAAAAAATTCTCAATCAAAAGTTGCCTTCATCTCCTACACATGGATCTTTTTAGACCAGTAAGTCCAAGATCTATTTAACATGAAAAGTACACCCTGGTCATAGTTGATGAATTTTCAAGATATACATGGGTATATTTTCTCACCAAAAAGAGTCAGGCTGCTGAAATAATCATATCCTTCATCAGGAAGATTGAGAATCAAAATGGCATTCATGTCAAACAAATTCGTACTGACAATGGTACTGAATCCATAAATCATGAGCTTGAGTGTTTCTATGATGAAAAGGGAATATCCCAAAATTTATCATCTCCCTATACCCCTGAACAAAATGAGGTAGCTGAAAGGAAGAACAGGACACTCATTGAGGCTACAAGAACCATGTTAATTGGTTCAATACTTTCTAAGCATTTCTAAACTGAAGTAGTCAAAACTGCCTGTTACACACAAAACAGGTCAGTCATTGTCAAAAGATATAAAAAAACACCCTATGAAATCTTCAAAGGAAGACTCCCTGACATCAGCTATTTCCATGTATTTGGATGTCTAGTGTTCATTCATAATCACAAGGATCATTTAGGAAAATTTGATGCCAAAGCTGATGATGGTTATTTCTTAGGCTAATCACGGATGTCTAAAGCATTCAGGGTGTTCAACACCAGAAGAAAACAAGTTGAGGAAACCTTTCGTATGACCTTTGATGAAAATACTGAGGCAATCAGTTACTCAATCACCACTGTGGATGAAATAGGAATTGATGACTCATGAAGATATCCTCCTGATGAGTATCATCCTGAAAACAATTCCCTTACACAGTATCAGGCTGATGCTGATGTCTTTTATTACATCATTCCTTACAACCTTCCCCAACCAACTAATTTACACTCAACAAGTTCCCAATGGGACTGATAAAACTAAACAAAATGTTCAAGATCCTGAGATTCCCCTTGTTCAAACTAGACAAACTGAAACCCAAGACATTGTTGAATCTCAGGCTACCATCAACGAATCTTCAGCCACTGAAGTTGATCCTAAACCCCTTGAAACCCCTACAAGCTCATATCTTAGACCCTAAGATAAATGGACCAGGTCTCAGGACATTGAACTTGTCAACATCATTAGAGAACCCACTGAAGGCTTACTCACTAGAAGCATGGCTGCTAAGTTAACTGCTGCCTCAACAAATGAGTGTTTGTTTGTTGATTTTCTCGCTGATGTTGAACCAAAGTCAATCAAAGAAGCCCTGAAACACCCAAGTTGGGTACAAGCCATGCAAGCTGAACTAGAACAATTTGACAGGAACAAAGTCATGACTTTAGTCAAATGTCCCAAAGATGTTCTGGCAATTGGCATGAAATGGGTCTTCAAAAACCAGACTAATGAAAATGTAATAGTCATCAAGAACAAAGCTAGACTTGTTGCCAAAGGATACAATCAACATGAAGGAATTGACTATGAACAGACATTTACTCCTGTTGCTAGAATAGAAGCCATCAGGATCTTCCTAGCATATGCAACATACATGAACTTCAAAGTTTACCAAATGGATGTCAAAAGTGCATTTCTCAATGGTAAACTTCAAGAAGAAGTTTATGTTTAACAATCCCCTGGATTTGAAAGCAGTGAGTTTCCTGACCATATCTGTAAGCTTGACAAAGCCCTCTATGGACTAAAGCAAGCTCCAAGAGCCTGGTATGAAACTCTCTCAGCCTTTCTCATTCAAAACAAGTTTGTCAGAGGAAGGATAGACAAAACCCTGTTTATCCATAGGACTAAAGGAGATGTGATACTAGTCCAAGTCTATTTTGATGACATCATATTTGGCTCAACAAATTACAAACTTTGTAAACAGTTTGAGAAACTGATGACAAAGGAATTTGAAGTGAGCATGATGGGAGAACTCACATACTTCCTTGGACTTCAAATCAAACAGACTGACAAAGGAATCTCCATCAGCTAGGAGAAGTACACTAGAAATCTCTTAAAGAAATATGAGATCTCTGATTGCTCCTCAGTTAAAACTCCCATGGTTCCTCCAAATAACTTAGGGCCTAACCTTGGAGGAAAATCAGTAAATGAAACATAAATGAAACAATGTTTCATGGAGTAATTGGCTCCCTGATGTATCTCACTGCCTCAAGGCCTGATATTCAATTTGCAATCTGCATATGTGCTAGATATCAGTCTGATCCAAGAGAGTCTCATCTCACTGCAGCTTAAAGAATCCTCAGGTACCTGAAAGGTACACCAAACCTTGGGCTCTACTATCCTAAGTGTTCTGGTTTTGACCTCAAAGGATACTCAGACTCTGACTATACAGGCTGCAACATAGATAAAAAAATCACCTCAGGCTCTTGCCAATTCCTTGAAGGAAAATTTATGTGTTGGAGCACTAAGAAACAACAGTCAGTGGCTATGTCATCAGCAAAGGCTGAATATGTAGCTGCTATAGGCTGTTGTGCAAATGTACTATGGATGAAAAGTCAACTCAGTGACTATGACATCCATTACAAGATGGTACCCATATTTTGTAACAACACAAGTGTAATTGTCTTCTCCAACAACCCTGTACTGCATCAAAGAACTAAACATATTGACATTAGGTATCATTTCATCAGGAATCATGTCATGAAAAGGTGATATTGAATTACACTTCATCCCCACTGAATATCAGTTAGCTGATATCTTCACAAAACCCCTCAATGAAACCACTTTCACAAGACTGAAAGCAGAACTTGGGATGTTGAACATTGATTAGTCAGTTCACTGATTAATCATGTGGAAAACTAGAAGGGGGGTTGAATAGTTTTACCGATTAAAACTTGGTTTTAAACTATTTAGATTGACTTATGTCAATCTATTTAAACATGTGTGTTGGATGTTGATAGACAAGCATATATAAGTATGTAATGAAAAGATAAGGAGTAAGAAGCACAAAACCACAACGCGAGTATTTATAGTGGTTCGGCTACAAGGACACCTTCCTTGCGCTACTCCACTCCCCGAGTCACCTACTCGAGAGTTCGTATTCACTACGACACCAACTCCTTATGGCGAAGAAGCCTTCAACGTCGCCTACTCTTTTTCGGTACTAGGCTAACCACGGGTTCTTTCACAAGGAGAACCATACCTACCACAACGTCGCCTACCCTTTATCCGGTACTAGGCTAAGTACCGAGTTCCATTACAATGGAGGAACTACTACCCAACACTACACAACACCTAACCCCAAAGGAGACCAACTCCTTATTACAACACCATCAAGGATATCAATATCCTTGGATACAACCTATCTCTATTTGTATATCGATGCACCTCATCGAGTATACAACCTTGCCATTCTTCAATAATGTCACTTGACTTGACTTCTAGGCATCTTTCACTAATGCCCTTGATGCGGACGCTTGGCACCTTTCACTAATGCCTTTGTCTTGACTTCTTTAGCATTCTTCACTAATTCTTTTGACACGGACATTAAGCACCTTTCACTAATCCTTTCGTCTTGACTCTTTCGGCATCCTTCACTAATGCCTTGAACACAACACTTCTATTGTGGAAGAAAGAAGTATCAATCAAGAGAACCACAGTAGTCTTGATGATGACGAAGCATGGCAACTCATGGACTTGAGCTTGCTCGACTTCAAAAGGTGGTGATCTCGCCTTTAAAAGGAACCTAGAGAATCACACAAAAACAAAACTACATACATAGATCACTTGGATCTGAGGCTAGAGAGTTTATAACTCAAAGAGAAAATATATGTGAAAAGGGTAAGAAACAATGAAGAAATGGCTCTCTATTTATAGAGGAAAAATAGCTACTGTTCCACCGATCCCTCACTACTGAGGATCCGTGGGACGCTCCTCTTTGGCCATGGGTTTTGGGTTATGGGTCATGGGTTATGGATCATGGGTATCCAAGTAGATACAATGTATTTACAAGATGCAATGCATCTAGTCCATGGGTCATGAGTTAAAACCATGGGTCATGGATAATATCCATATATGACATAAGCATGATGTCATGCAATGGGTTATGGGTCATGCTTCATGGGTATGGGTCATGGACTTTGGGTTATACCCAACTACATTCACTGTATTTGGTCAATGAGTCAAATACTTAAGTTTCTACCCATTTATATTACCCATTATAATACATACTAGTTATGTATATATTTACCCAGTATGTAAACACTAGTTGTTGTACATATGTATTACTAAATCATAAAATCACTTATACTTGTTTTAGTGTTTTATGTGAAAACGTAAGTGTGTTAGAAAACTATTGGCTCAAACCATTTACGTATTTTATTTGTTTCGTTAAAATGATTTTACGTTTGTTATCGACAAAACATTAGAAGATCGTAAAATATAAATAAACGTTTTTACGGCTTATTTGTATTAACAATCTCACCCTTTTTGTTGATGACAAAACAGAAAATTATTTTAACGAAAAACTAAGATTCGTAAGAGTTTGAATTTGTAGTTTTTACTTTCTTCTCCCCATTTTTGTTGAAACAAAAAGAGCTTCGAAAATAAACTAACACATCGTTTTAGGAAAAACATATGAAAGAAAAAAAAATATAGAGAGCAAGTGACGGGAAGAGTTCTCGTCTTAACTCCCCCTTGACGAGTCCATCCCTTTGTGAGGGTGTCAAGTAAATAAAAGCTACTGAGCTAATGCATTGCAACTATGTTTGCAAATGATTTCGTCTTAGTGACAATAATGCTCCCCCTTGATGATTGCAACTTTGCAAAGGGACGTCATGAAATGTAATCCTAATATTGCAAGTGATTTTGCAATGTAATGCTTTGACACAAAGTTCCCCTTAGCTTAGGGTGTCAAAGTCTTCACGTGTAAATTGAAATCTACAAAACAAAGGTTAGAAGACAAGTATATAATGCATAATTTCCGCAAATAAAACTCAAGTTAGTAGGCGGTCTTACATTGCACGGATCCACGGTTCCTCCTGGAGGATCATCTAAGCAAAATGTAGGGATCCGTGCATGCATCACTCTAATCTGACAAATGTGATGTACCAAAAGATGTTGGCATCAAAATGCGATATGTATTAGAACAATAATCATATAGTCAGAACAATATGTCATGTAATTTCATTTAATAAAACTAGAGATGTGATGTACATGACTCTAAAAACTAAGAAAATGAACAATACATGACTTTGAATTACTAGACTATCTAAGTCGCGCTTGATACTAGGACACCACTAGAATCCTCTAGCTCAAGTTTGTTTAGGTTTAATCTCATCGAAACGTTCGAGGAGGTGATAAACATGAAACGTTGATCTTCACGTACTTCATGTATCAAACTTTCAACATGTTGACAATGATAACAATCTTTGTCATGGCTCGGTAGTGGTGATGGAAGAGAGGAAATTGCTTGATGTGAAGGATCAAGGGAAGAGGGTTGAGGAGCCTCAAAAGATAGAGGGATTGGTGGAGGTGCATTCAAAGATGGCTCGACCAAGAACGATTGTGGTGGTAGAGAGGTGTCAACTTCCATGTGGTCGGGTGGTTAACTTTGATGATTTCTCATAATCCAAAAGGGACTATTTGATGGTGACGGAGAAAAGGAAGCCGGAGTTAGTGTTGACTCAACACCTTGATTTTGTTCCACTATTCCTCCTAATGAGTTGAATGTTGCCGGTGGTGGAGGATGAGATGGCCTAGGAGGCAAATCCTCTAGATTATAGAAGTGTGGTGATGATAGTGGAGTGGTGAATGATAGGGCTCTAGGCACCAATGGTGATGATTTAGTGGAAATAGGATTGTTTGGTTTAGGACGTATGGTGGTGTTTGTCATTGGTAGTTTTGTGGGAACTATCTTTTTAGGGCTTGGTTTGATTGGTTGAGTTGGTGGAGGAGAAATCCTAGTATTTGTGGTTTTAACCAGAGATGATTCGGTTGAGGAAATTTCGTGTCTAACACGAGCAATTTTCTTGGGTGGTCCTTTGGTGGATGAGTTACCACTAGGAGATTTCCTCATGATGAGATGATTCAAAGATGTTTGTAAAGGTTTCTAAGTGCTGAAAGTGAGGATGAAGATGTTGACTTTATGAGTCCTAACAATGTGGTTTATAAAGCAAGGGATTTGGCAAGTGCATTCAAGACTTAAGCCACTAAGATTCCTTGGAATGTGATGATTAGCATGCACAAGAGTCAACTTCAGAGTTGTACTGATCTAGGAGCTTAATTAAGATGAGATGGAGTGTTCAAGTTAGCAAAATGAGCTTGAAATGATTATTTTAGCTAGAGTTGACATGAATCTGTCACACGGATCCCACGGTTCCCTCCAATTAGGGATCCGTCTAGGCTAATCCTAGGGATCCGGCTCTCAGCAGCTAGGAAAATATAACAATGATGTTTGTAAGGTTTAATGCCTATACCTTTTTGAGTGTTTCAGTCTATCTAAGTGTCTTGAATGAAGGGGTAGTTAAATCCTCAAGGGCAATGAGTGATGTAGCTAATGATTGCCTTTTATGGAAGAAATTGGAACTTTTATGAGTACCAATGAATGACCAAAGATGACACTAAGGATTTTGAGAGTGTCAAATAGAGCTAAATGATCCTAGAGACCAGACAGTAACTTGAGATAATGTTTGGAGGATATCCTAAAAGCTTAAGATGGAAAAGCTAGAATTTGACCCATTTCGACCTATTTTGAGGTAAGGATGACTACAATCAATTTGCTAAAATTGGAAGATTTCTAAAGCTAGATGTATTAACATGTGAGGGATCATGTGTGAGTATAAGAGCGGAAGAGTAATGAGTTTTGGTAAAATGATAGATCTACAAGCACCTTGAGTGTGATCTAAGTGAGTTATGCGTGAGTATGAAACTTTTACTCAACTTGACAAGGACTCAATTGGTCCTAAGGCACTATGTTTAGCTTAGTGTGAAGTGATCTAAAGACATGTTTTGAAATATAATGATTTCAACTGCATTTCTGTTTGCCGGTTCCTACGGTTCCATAAGAGTAGGGATCCGTCTAGCACAAACTTTGGGATCCGTCTCTCTGCTAAACAGAACCTTTACAAAAGGTATGCAAGAGTTTGCACTAGGCATCATATTTCAAAGTTAGTGTTTTTCTAAGAAGTTCTAACACTAGTATAGTAGAGATATCAAATGTAAGATGTTTTATTTCATGAAAGAAATGCATTACATTGACAAAACATGAATACTAAGGATTGACCCTATTTTGAAATAAAAAACAAGACTAAGTTTCTTGAGCGTTTTCGCTGGATGGATCATCAAATGGCTGATGAGTGTTCGTCGATTCAGGGATGAAGAACGTCTTAATGAGAGATGTGTTTAGAGGTTCCATCATCTTGTTCACAAGTACGTACAACGGACTTTGAAATTAAGGGTGGAAGTACATGATGTGATGATAAAGGCGTGTCAAGAACATTCCATAAGGGATTAGTTTGTTCTTGGAGCCTTGAAGATTTAAAATTCGCCTTGCGAAGAAGTAGGCGAGATTGTATGGTTGTTGTGTTAGCAAATAATACATTATGTGAGCACAACAAGCAGGAAGAATTTCTCAATTTCCCCTAAGACTCCAAAAATTTTCACGTAGGATGAGTGCGAGAGGCTTGTACTCTTCTCGGATATCCCGTGTATAGATAATGCTTAGATCCGAGTAATAGGGTCGAGGTTTGCATAACTTGTGAGATAAGTCTTGAGGGGAAGGTATGTGTGAACAATATGGACTATTTTCTTCACGATGGTTGAAGAGAGAATCAAGAGACCATTCTTCAGTGAAGGCACATTGTCCATGATTTGGAATTCAGAGAATATGAGCAAATTGCCCAATAGTTAGAACAAACTTTTGGTTTTTGATCCAAAACCAAAGAGATAGAGAGCGATCCTCATTACGAACGAGTTCCACTTGACGGAAGAATTCCAATACAAACCTCAGACATATTTTATCGTTAATTTCGAGAAGACATTCTAGTCCTATGGTTCGGAAGGAGGTATTGATACCTTCTTCGTATTGTAGAGGAGTGTCGACAATACGTCCTTCGTGGAAGTGACGGGTTTCGAGATTATTGAACCCACGGACATGATTTCCAGGTGTGTTGGGCTCAAGAGAGATGTTAGGGGTGTAGACGCAAGTGAGTGAAAAATCGAACTCATACTCATGTGACATAACGAGACCTATAGAAGTGAAGAGTTAATAAGATGAGACGTATTACAGGCAAAGCAATGATTACCCAACGTTTTTACTAGATGTTTATTAACAATGACAATTAACTCACTTAATGTTTGACACTCTACTGGAATATTTCATTTTAGAAAGAAAACTGTAACATATTGGATTTCACAAACACACAAATAATCACAAATATGGGGCGTACAATATGAGGTTTTAGAGAGAGAAAGTGGAAGATGGGAGCCTTTCTAGATAGAGAAAGTAAACAAAAGAAAGAAGGTTAGATTGAGTGAAAGGTCCAACCCTCTACCTTGGGAGGTAGAGGGTATTTATAGTTACATACAATACGTCCTCCTATCGGACTGTGGATCAGGCATACAGTGGGTAAAGACCCGTCCTTCCTCCACAGTGTTGCACTAAACTAAACTACGCTAATAACTAACTAATAAACTAACAAATAATGTAACTAACGATATGTCTACGAGCTAACTTATGCTAGATAATATTTTGGGTGACCGATACTTCACTATGGAATTTCTAATTCTAACAATCTCCCTGCGGAGGTCACCCCATGTTTTATATTTGAATCCTAGCATTCTATTTAATCTTCAATCTTGAGCTCGTAGACATTAATTCTTCAACATTTGCATCTTTGTTCTTTAGCAGTGATTCTTTAAAGTCGGATAACTTTGTACTTTTAGTGGAGGCCTTTAACTGATCCACATCTTTGATGATCTTCGAGCTTTATTCGAGATCATCAGCTACAGTAAATCTCTCGATCACCCTTTGTTGTGTTGCCGTCATGTGAAGTTGTGACTTATTGACCGACAAGCTCACACTTTTGAATCACGACTTCTTTCCATCAGTAGCGGAAGCTTCTTTGGTTCATGATATTTGCGGCAGAAGCGAAACATAGTATAAAAATATCGAGCTAGGTTTTGTAGATATGCACAAGTCATGATTTCTTCAATTAAGTGTGGATGTTGTGAGCATGCGGCTTTGGATTGACTTCTCAATTACGATCGTGCAACCGTCCAAATGTACCGCAAACAACAGTTAGCAATAAACACACGAAAGTGTCCTTGATCACTTTCGTTGAATTGAGGTACACGCCCACGGTTCCCGTTGATCAATACAAGTACTGCCTGTGATCAGGTATAAATCCGAAGAATATCCTTGATAGGGTTTCACAGTTGTTCTAGTTGTTCTCAAACCGGAACGTCTCAAAGAAGACAACACGGAGTGAGTGAACCAGCGAATTGAGATTCACTGATTGATGAAAATTGATTTGAAAACAATCGTGTATTTCTTGAAGAAAGAGTTTTGCAATACGACGAAGGTTTTATGAGAAAGATTAATTTTCAATCAGATATACTTTTTGTATTTGAAAATGAATACACATTCGATGTGCTAGAGAAAAGAAGATTTGCACATCGAACGGTTATTCCAAAAGTATTCGTCAATTCATTTCTTGAACCAAGGTTGATTCACGAGTGAATCGCCCCATCGTTTCTATCCAGTTGTTACAAGCTTGATCTTTAGAAAAGATCTCACATGTCACCCACCAAGAGCTTGTTTGATGTTGGCTCTAGAAGGATTTCCATCTTCATCGTGAATATTTTTACATATCACTCGGATGTTCTGGCAATACCACAAGGATAATGCGTAGGACTCTTAATATATTCTTACTTTCCACATTGTGTGAAGCAGCAAGTCTTCATTATTTTTGTGTCCTAATGAGATATTGTGGATGATCTCTTAGCTCTAGACTCAATAGTGCACATTTGGTTCCTATGCCGGAGACTAGGGAGAGGGTCTCCTTCTTCAATATCAACAATCTCTAAGAGAAAGTCGATAGATAATGTAGGTTCCCCGTGAGAATGAAACAAGTCCTTTTAAAAGAAACTTGAGTAGCTTGGGAAGTTTAGTGGAGTGCGCCATTGGGTCCATGACGTCTTGTCTTCAATACCGTGTTACCTTAGTAACCACCAAGAGCATATGTATTGAACCCTTCTTGCCCTAAGGTTGAATTATTGGAGGCTATTTCTTTTCACCCTTTTTCACATTCATTTCTTTTCATTCTTCAAACCCTTGATGATTACCGAGACTTCATAACTAGAACCTTGTTGGGTTTATTCCAGCCCTAGCTCTATCTCAGTCCGCACTCTTCCCATATTCTCATTTTTCTCCTTTTTTCATCATTCCTAAGGACTCTACACTATCTAGTGGATTGTCCCTGGGTAGATCTCTCCGGTTCTGGCGGGATCGTGGGAACGAATACCTAACCTAACCA
Source organism: Chrysanthemum lavandulifolium (assembly GCA_022545495.1). NCBI lineage: Eukaryota > Viridiplantae > Streptophyta > Magnoliopsida > Asterales > Asteraceae > Chrysanthemum > Chrysanthemum lavandulifolium. The sequence continues at coordinate 274,805,336 of CM040241.1, forward strand.
TCCTTATAACACCATGCATAAAGTAGATTGGTTGGTCTTTTGGTATTGTTCATTCCTTCACGAAACCAATTGAAAAATCATTTGGAAAATCAATCAAGGTACTTGTGATATAAAATCAAAGCATTTTGTACCTTAATTGTTTTGATCATTTAGAAATGCTCCCCCTCAACATGTGCACATGATTTGAAATTGTTTAGCACATGGAGGCAAAAGTTCTTTGAAATCTTTTCTTGATCACAATTTCCTTAGGAAAAGCCATTTGATTTTCTTGGTAAATTCTCCCCCTCAAAATGTGCATTGTTTGTTTGAAATCATTATATCACATAGAGGAAGGAGTTCTTTTGAAGTACATCCACGATCATAAAAGCCATTAAGAAACCATTTAGAAAATCAATCAAGGTACTTTATGTTGAAACATAGAAATCTTTGTACCTTGAAAGTTTATTTTCTTATTGAAATGCTCCCCCTCAATATGTGCTTCGAGATTCGAAAGCGTTTAACACATATGGGAGAGCAGCATGCACACTTGAATCAAAACGATCATCTTTTATCAAATTTCATTATTAAATCACAGATTCTCCCCCGATCAAAAATATCAAACCCTTTGAGATTTTGGATCCCAAGTTGTAGGATCGTAAATATTATGTTGTTTGATGATTCGGGTGGTCTTGGATGATGGAAATACATGTTAGCCATTTGAGAGAGAAAGAATAGATATGGGTGTTCTTGGTAGAGACTTGGTTTACAAATGTATGAAATGTTAGATTAGAAGCACCACCCCTTCCATGGATGGAAGGGGTATTTATAGTTACAGAATATAACGACCTCCTATCGGCCTGTGGATCAGGTATACAGTGGGTAAAGACTCGTCCTTCCTCCACGGTGTTACACTAAACTATTCTACGCTACTGAATAACTAATTAACTACATAATAACGTAAATAACTACAAGTCTACGAGCTAACATATGCTAGACTATAATTGGGGTGACCGACACTTTAACATGGAATTTCCAATTCCTAACAATCTCCCCCTAAGGGAGGTCACCCCATGAAATACATTTTGCATCCTAGCATACTTTCTTTGTCTTTGTTCTTGAGCTCATAGACTTCAATTCTTCAATTCCGCAATCTTTGTGCATTAGTAGCGATTCTTCAAAGTCCGCATTGATTTGTACTTTTAGTGGAGGCCTTTAACTGATCCACATCTTTGATGATCTTGAGCTTTTCGAGATCATCAACCACGCAAATCTCTCCGGATCATCCATAGTTGTGTTGCCTTCATGTGATGTTGTGACTTTAGGACCGACATGCTCACACTTTGAATCGGGACATCTTTCCATCGTAGTAGTGGAAGCTTCTTTGGTTCATGATATTTCTGCAGCGTAGCGTAAACATAGTATATAAATATCGAGCAGATTCGTAGATATGCACTAGTCATGATTTCTTCAATTAAGTGTGGATCTTTGTGAGTATGCGGCTTTGGATTGACTCCTCGATTACGATCGGTTGCAACCGTCCAAATGTACCGAAAACAACAGTTAGCAATAAAACACACGAAAGTGTCTTTGATCACTTCGTTAAATTGAGGTACACGCCCACGGTTCCCGTTGATCGATACAAGTCTTGTCTATGAGCAGGTAGGATTCCTAAGAATCTCCTTGACAGGGTTTCGCAGTTGATCTAGTTGTTCTCAAAGTGGAACGTCTCAAAGAAGACAACAAGGAGTGAGTGAACCAGCGAATTGAGATTCACTGATTGATGAAAAATTGATTTGAAAACAATCGTGTATTGCTTAGAAGAAAGAGTTTTGCAATACGACGAAGGTTTTATGAGAAAGATCTATTTTCAATCAAAAATACCTTTTGTATTTGAAAAGAATACACATTCGATGTGCTAGAGAAAAGAAGAGATTCGCACATCGAACAGTTTTCAAAAGTAATTTTTTTTCAATCAGAGATACTTTTTGAATTTGAAAATAAATACACATTCGACGTGCTAGAGAAAAGAAGGTTTGCACATAGAACGATTTTTCCAAAAGTATTCGTCAATTCCATTCCTGGACCAAGGTTGATTCAAGATTGAATCTCCCCATCGTTTCTATCCAGTTGTCACAAGTTTGATTTTACGAGAAGATCTCACATGTCACCCACCAATAGCTTGTTTGATGTTGGCTCTAGAAGGATTTCCATCTTCATTGTGAATATTTTTACATATCACTCGGATGTTCTTACACTACCACAAGGATAATGCGTAGGACTCTTAATATATTCTTACTTTCCACATTGTGTGAAACAGCAAGTCTTCAAGAATAGTGTCCTAATGAGATATTGTGGATGATCTCTTGGCTCTAGACTCAGTTAGTGCACTTTTGGTTTCTATGCCGGAGACTAGGGAGAGGGTCTCCTTCTTCAATATCAAAAATCTCTAAGAGAAAGTCGATAGATAATGTCGGTTCCCGTGAGAATGAAACAAGCCCTTTTAAGAGGAACTTGAGTAGCTTGGGAAGTTTAGTGCAAGCGTCCTTTGGGTCCATGACGTCTTGTCTTCAATACTGGCGTTACCTTGGTAACCACCAGAGCATATGTATTGAACCGATTCATCGCCCTAAGGTTGAATTATTGGAGGGCTATCTCTTTTCACCCTTCTCTCATTTCATTCTTCAACCCCTTTAGTGCTTACTGAGACTTCATAACTAGAACCTTGTTGGGTTTATTCCGTTCTAGCTCTATCTCAGTCGGCACTCTTCCCATATTCTCATTTTTCTCCTTTTTTCAATATACCTAAGGACTTTACACTATCTAGTGGATTGTCCCTGGGTAGATCCCTCCGGTTCTGGCTGGATCGTGGGAACTAATACCTAACCCTCACCAACCTTATAACTCCATACATAAAGTAAAATGGTCGGTCTTTTGGTATAGTTCATTCTTCCGTGAAACCAATTGAAAAATCATTAGAAAATCAATCAAGGTACTTGTGATATATTATCAAAGCATTTTGTACCTTAATTGTTTTGATCATTTAGAAATGCTCCCCCTCAACATGTGCATCATATATTGAAATTGTTTAGCACATGGAGGCAAGAGTACTTTGAAATATTTCTTTGATCACAATTTCTAATGAAAAAGCCATTTGATTTTCTTTGGTAAATTCTCCCCCTCAATATGTGCATAGGATATTTGAAATCATTTTATCACATAGAGGCAAGAGTTCATTTGAAGCACATCCACGAATACAAAAGCCATTAAGAAACCATTTGCTCCCCCTCAATATGTTCATCGATAAACGAAAGAGTTTAGCACATATTAGAGAGAACTAGCACTTTTGAATCAAATCGATCATCTTTTATCAAATTTCATTATTAAATCACAAATTCTCCCCCGATCAAAAATATCAAACCCTTTGAGATTTTGGATCCCAAGTGATTTAATACGGTTTAGAAAGCATGGGAGAAAATATGCCTGATTTAAAAACTCATTTTGTTTTTGGATAAGTGCTCCTCCTCAAACATGTGCATCACATATATGAAAACGATTGGCACATGGAGGCAGGAGTGTTTTGAAACAATTACCCTTTAAAACCTGATTTGAGATTTAAATCACGATCTCTCCCCCGATCAAAAATTTCCAACCAATTGAGATTTTGGATCCCGATTGATTTAAATCATTTAGAAAATTTTGGAGAAAGACGTGGCGAGATTTGATTTTGAAAAATGACAGATACGGACCATTTTAAGACATTAAAGATTGTTAGTGTCAGGTATGATTGTTTTAAGAGATCTTTTAGTAAAATAAAACAATTTCACAATCAAACAAGAACAGAAAAATTTTCATTTTGACAGATCTTTGAGTTTTAAAGAAAATCATACCAAGACATAACATTAAATCTTTAGATCACCACATTTTAACGTATAAACGGAATTTTATGAAGAAATATTGTTTGAAAATAATTTATTTTAAATCACTCTCCCCCTCAATCGATGACCGTAGTCGATGATTGAGTGACTCATATTTTTGATAAAATGAAGTCCGGTGATTTTCAAAATTTAGTCCAATTTATTTTCAAAAACAATATTTTTCCATTTTCAAAACAATTTTAATCAAATTTTTCAAAATTGTTTAAAAATGGTATCCTGCACAAAGATACATTAGGTGGTTGAGAAGCTTCTGTTGATGTTGTAGGGCACGAAGAAAACCGTCTGTAGATGCAGTGAGACTTCTTACGTTGCATTTTAATGCCAACTGAGGTCAAATTAAGCTCCGTTTCTTCAATCACTTAGAAGAAAACCATCTGTTGATGCAATGAGACCTCTTACGTTGCATTTCATGCCAACTCTCCATAGAAGTCCAATTAAGCTCCGTTTCTTCATTTGTCAACCCAAGATATGGTTACCCTTTCCATTCAGCATCTAACCATCTTCATTTGTGGGATCCGGATCGGGAACATTCTTATTTACCAATATACCTGCATACGTTAGTAGACACAAACATATATATGGTGGTCGACATCACCCAAACAACAATCGACTAATAAAAGTCAATCCAACATAACAATCAGTTCATATAAGGTATGGGATTTATGTGTTAATCAAACTCTAATCATCTAATCCTAACAATCATATCCAGGCACCTAGTCCTTCAACGTAGGTTAACATCATTTTAATTAAGCATATAGGATAATTTAGAAAGCCCGTTAGATGATGTAAATTTGAAAACATTCTCCCTCAATCAATGACTTATTTTACGAAAAGATTAAAAGCTCATTGAAGTCATTGATTGAGTTTTCAATTTTACGAAAAACTCGAATCGATTGATTTTCAAGCAACTCATTTACCACCACTTTTTGAAAACAACAAATATTTTTCTAGAAGAATTTTAGACGGAAAAACATTTGTGTAGGTGATAAGGTTTTAAAAGGTACCATTTTGAGGGGTCGTTTTAGTCCTTATTTGATCACTTTTGTATCCGTTATTGCTTAATATCGTTCCTTTTCACTTTTTAGGTCTCTTGAAGGCAAAATGCTGGAATGGCACTTATTTGGACGAAAAGGCGCGAATATATGAAGAAAATGGCCAAAGTCAAAATCGAGACACTCAAATTCTTTGAAATTAGAAGGCGACGGCGTCAAAAGCTAATGGCGACGCCGTCCGAATTGTTGTGACGATCCGGAACCCAAAACTCGTATTTTCAAGCGACGACGCGTCGGCTAGGAAAGAGTAGGCGTCGCTACTCGGGACGGCCTAGATGCAATCCAGACGACGCCGGAAGCTAAAGAGGACGGCATCACGGACATAAGGTGACGCCGTCGCAAGGTTAGCGTGGCCAAGACGAAACCCTAATGACGGCGACACGACGGCGTCACGAAACATAAGGTGACGCCGTCGCATATGTAATCTTATATATAGAATCCGAATTTTTCAGTCTTGTGGAGAGTCTTTTGGAGTGAAAACCTAAAACCGAACCTAAGGTGTCTTGTACAGTATTTTAGGGTTTTAAACCCTATCTTACATCAAGATAAGTCTTTACTTCATTAATTCAATTACGTCTTTGATTATTTGTGTGTATGCTTGCATGTTCCCCATGTCCTGCTAATTTATTTGTGTGTTTGCTTAGAAAGTATGAAACTTAATTATTGAATATTGATTGGTTGTTTCTTATCTTAGTTGATTAATGATCTAGTAATGCGATAGGTCATTCGTTGTGTACTTAATGCTTGATTAATCTTTGTGAACCTTAGAATATAATTACCTGAGTAGTTGTAGGCTAAACCATCCACAGAGCGCCTTAGAGTAAGAGTTTATCATCCCTAGTGGGTTTGTAGACGAGACCCTTTGGTAAGTTCAAAGAGTTAGGAGAAAGCATACCCTACAACTTTAGACACACAACGCAACTAGGAATAAGGACGTGACAACTCAACCATCAATAGGAGATAATTAAGGAGTAATACAACCTAAGTAAACACATCTTTAAACTATCATACGAGCACACATTAATTAGACATAGACTCCTACAACCTTAGTTTAGATAATTAGATAATAGTAGCGTAATCGGTAGAAATACCAACCCCAAATCCAAACCCGAGATTCGCACCTTTCCATTTCATAAAATATAAAAATACAAAATAATCATCCTCACCTTTAGACTTAAATCGACATACACTTCAAACACTAACGACACTATTTCCTAGAGAACGATATCAATACCCGTGGCTTACCCTAATTACTACACTACAATGATTAGGTTCACCGCCTGGGTGTTATAAAACTTGATCAAGAAAAGGAAGTTCCTTTGACCCCGAACGACGCGTGTAGCCTTATCAAGTTTTTGGCGCACACCGGGAATAGAATAGCTAGTTAGTAGTCCACCTCGCTTAGGTTCTTTGCTTGATTCCTATCAAGTAAACTTTTTCATTTTTTAGCTTCCTCATAGTCTATCCCCTTCTTCGTGACCTTTGTTCATAACCATTTTCATTAACTATTCCGTTAGTCGTTATGGAGAACGCGAATCGCCAAACCTGTCACCCAATCCACTACATAATCTACCCTTTCCACTCCAAAATGAGATCTTGAGGTTCCAAGAATATCATGATGAATCCTTTCCGAGGCGTGGACTCGAATTAAATATTTATTACAAAAGTCCTTTATCATGGTATTGATTTCTTGTTTCCACTACAATTCTTTTACACTCGTATCGCCTACCTAAACCCAAAGGAGACTTGACTATGTAGCGGATGGGGATATTTGGGGACGTGGTGTTCAAATGCATGGGAAACCTTTGAGATTCACGCCCAATTTAGAAGTGGAACATGGGACCAAAAAACGAATCTTTAGACCTATTTTCAATTTGGAAACTTGATCGGAAAGGTTGTTTAGGAAGGAGATGATTAGAGTTGAGGTACCAAGGTGCATGTCATGGTTAGGCGCTACCACAAAGACAAAATGAATACATAGGTGATCTTGATAAGATGGAGGATAGAGTAGAAAATCCAATCCCATCGGATAACCCATAAGTCCTACCATCACTGAGGAACACACATCGCCTATAACTTACCCGGAAGAAGTAGAAGAGACTATAGGAACCCCGATTATAGAACCTTTGGACCAAACGCCACTAGGGAATATAGGTTTAGATGCTTGTTGTCATGACCTCTCTTAGTCCTAGGAAAGTTCCTAATTTTGATGAACCGAGCCTCAACCAAAAACCTTACCCAATTTTCCATCTTTAGATGTGAATCTTGGAATTGAATTAGCCCCAATCCACCCATCAAAATAGATAGTCCGGTAGTTGCTTGATAAAGATGATAGATTCTAGGCCATGTAGAGTAGAAGCTAATATAGGAGTAACCCATGACCTTACACACTTACATCACCCATTCATGGTTGATAACAAGAAACATTATGGGTTTAAACCGGGTTTATTAGGTAAAGATGGATCCTTAACTAAGAATCTTTTGAAGTTGATGAAGATGATCCATTTTTAGGAAAGAGATTTGATTCACCCGCTACACCAATAGACTTAGGTAAGGTTATAATGAATAGAGCACACTCCTTTGAGCATATAAATCACCCATCACCCTCTCCTCACGTAGCAAATTTCCACCCTAAGGGTGTGTATTGCTACTATCACCCGCACTTAGACTTAAGTGTAGGAAAACTTTCCTTTATCTGTTAAATAAGGGTAGAGTCAGGCTCGTGACTCGAACAAAAACAAGCGCTTCTTGGGAGGCAACCCATGTATTTGTTTTTCATTTTCATTTGTTAGTGTCATATATCTTTTATTAATTGTTTATCCTCATGTTTAAATTTGTAAAAATGCTTTATTTTGTTTTTAACCTCGTCTTAATTGCATATAAAGGTATTTTACATAAAGGATAAGTGTAGGGAGGATTACACACGTTTTCAAAAGAAACGTAAACATGAGAATAACAATTAACTAAAAGATATTTATGTTTGTTTGTTCGAGTCAAATGCTTGTATCGAGTCATAATGGATGTTTTGCGAAATTTTTCCGATTCTAAAGATGTAAATTTTCGATAATTTTTTCCGAAAATCGCAGACCGCTTTTTGTCAAGATAACTCGACGGCGTCAGATTGCAACCGACGGCCGGGAAGGAGTAAAACATCGATCACTTTTTCTCGCTTTCCGAGCTACTTATAAATTTTGAATTTTCCGGTCTTAATTTTCTTAGAAATTTGTAAACATCCATTCCACAAGCATTATATCCTAGTTTAAATCGAGTCTTATATATATTATTACCGCCGATTTTACGCGAAGGTTTCGTTTGTTTTCTTCAAGTGTGCAGTTTAGTTTGTCAAGAAGAAGTTACATAAGATTGGAAGGAGCTTTTCACGCAATAATTCTTCTTGAAAAGGATTTAACCACCACTTTACACGGATCCTACCGAGCTAATCGTGGAGTACTAGTTTCTTTCGTTTTTGTTACCTTCTTTTATCATAACTTTGATACTTTCGGGAACATTGGGGACAATGTTCGGTTTAAGTGTAGGGAGGAAAATAAACGGAACTTTGAAACTATGCTTATCCTTGATTATTTGCTTTGTCCAATTGCATTTGTGTAATAAACCATGAGAAAATGTCGGCTAGGGTAATTTTGGCACCAAATTAAAAATTTTCATGATATATAGGAGTGGGCCATTAGTCTTAACAAAAGCGTCTCATGGATAGGAAGTTATATGACTAGCACAAAAACCCTTTACCACCCAAATTCCACCAAAATGTGAGGACCGCCCTTAGATTAGTAGGAATTAAAGCAATCATCTTCAATGCTTAGAGTGTGAACCGGTAGTATATTAGATTCTAGAACTTGTTTTGTGATGCATTCCAAGATCGCAAGTGAGGCTACACTTGTGTAGTTAGGAATAACTAAATGATAAGAGGCATTAGGATAACCCTTGTTTGATACCCGTAATATAATTACTTCTTCCACATCGGTTGAGTAATTCCCCCACACCCTTTGCGTTGTACTCATCTTTAGTACACGATACCCCTAGTTAACCCCTCGAGCCTATCCTTTTCGCGGTTCTCGTGATGTTTCGGTTTCGAAATATCAATGAAGAGCATTGTTTACACCCCACCCCAAATATACACCCAAATCGCCTTAGCCTACCCTTTATGCACTCACTTTTAGTGCATTATTGTTATCACCCCAAACCCTTAGTTCAATTATCCGTTGCTTGCATGAGTTGCTAAGTCGAGTCATATCCTTTGTATACAGTTTTGAGACGATTGGGATTCATGGAAAAGTTAAAGTTTATGAAATGACGGAAGGAACGTTAAATTCAAATTCCCTTTGTTTGCATAATAATGTACCCCATGTGTTTTGATCTTTTCAATTCGGGTCAAATTAGTGTTAAAGTAATAAAAACTCAAGTGTAGGGATATGCTATAAATCTCTAGTATTTTGATGTTATCGTAGAGGATGGTAGAGTAAAAGTGTATGATTAAAAAAAATCGAAAAAAAAATAGAAAAAGAAAAAAAAAAATAGAGTTTGATTAAAAAAAAAAAAAAAAAAAAAAAAAAAAAAAAAAACATACGGCTACCATCCTACATCTATCCTTTAAATTTATGTTTGTTTATTTCGGTTACCTAGAGTTTTAGAGTGTCGAGTCTTGGCTTAGCAACGCCATTCTTCATATGCATTTAACATAGAGATTTTGACTTACCACCACTAAATAGCCTATCCCACCAAACCCTTTGTTTCTCTACCGTAAGCCTAACGTTACAACCCTTTAAAGAACTCTTTGATAGTCTTTCCTAGGTGCTTACGCCAAAGCGATGGAGGTTTGATCTATTCTCAAGCCTATGGTAATCTATGTACTAGGACCGGTTAATGAGTGTTTATCTTCCATTTCTTATTTGTTATATTTCATATATACACCCGAGAGAGATGTGAGTATCCAAACACCCCATGTGAGGTGCTAGTATGTAATTCCGTGCTTGTTATGACTTTTATGGGCTTATATGTGTTGTGGACCGTTTTGAATTAATGCTTCATGACCCCAACTTATAAATTAATTGGTTAAAAGCACATTTGCTTGAGGACAAGCAAATAACAAGTGTAGGGATATTTGATAAGGTTTTAAAGGTACCATTTTGAGGGTCGTTTTAGTCCTTATTTGATCACTTTTGTATCCGTTATTGCTTAATATCGTTCCTTTTCACTTTTAGGTCTCTTGAAGGCAAAATCTTTGGAATGGCACCTATTTGGACGAAAAGCGCGAATATATGAAGAAAATGGCCAAAGTCAAAATCGAGACACTCACAGCTTCTTTGAAATTAGAAGCGACGGCGTCAGTGCTAATGGCGACGCCGTCCCGTAATTGTTGTGACGGTCCGAACCCAAAACTCGTATTTTCAAGCGACGACGCCCGGTTGTAAAAGAGTAGGCCGTCGCTACTCGGACGGCCTAGATGCAATCCAGACGACGCCGAAGTCGAAGAGGACGGCGTCACGGACATAAGGTGACGCGTCGCAAGGTTAGCGTGGCCAAACGAAACCCTAATGACGGCGACACGACGGCGCCACGAAACATAAGGTGACGCCGTCGCATATGTAATCTTATATATGGAATCCGAATTTTTCGGTCTTGTGGAGAGTCTTTTGGAGTGAAAACCTAAAACCAAACCTAAGGTGTCTTGTATAGTATTTTAGGGTTTTAAACCCTATCTTACATCAAGATAAGTCTTTACTTCATTAATGCAATTATGTCTTTGATTATTTGTGTGTATGCTTGCATGTTCTCCATGTCCGGCTAATTTGTTTGTGTGTTTGCTTAGAAAGTATGAAACTTAATTATTGAATATTGATTGGTTGTTTCTTATCTTAGTTGATTAATGATCTAGTAATGCGATAGGTCATTCGTTGTGTACTTAATGCTTGATTCATCTTTGTGAACCTTAGAATATAATTACCCCGAGTAGTTGTAGGCTAAACCATCCAAAAAGCGCCTTAGAGTAGGAGTTTATCATCCCTAGTGGGTTTGTAGATCGAGACCCTTTAGTAAGTTCAAAGAGTTAGGGAGAAACGAATACCCTACAACTTTAGACACACAACGCAACTAGGAATAAGGACGTGACAACTCAACCATCAATAGGAGATAATTAAGGAGTAATACAACCTAAGTAAACACATCTTTAAACTATCATACGAGCACACATTAATTAGAAATAGACTCCCACAACCTTAGTTTAGATAATTAGATAATAGTAGCGTAATCGGTAGAAATACCAACCCCCAAATCCAAACCCCGAGATTCGCACCTTTCCATTTCATAAAACATAAAAATACAAAAATAATCATCCCTCACCTTTAGACTTAAATCGACATACACTTCAGCCTAACGACACTATTCCCCTAGAGAACGATATCAATACCCGTGGCTTACCCTAATTACTACACTACAACAATTAGGTTCACTTCCTAGGGTGTTATAAAACTTGCTTGAAGAAAAGGAAGTTTCTTTGACCCCGAACGACGCGTGTAGCGTTATCAGTAGGAACAACAGTCCTTCGACATACTTTCCTCATTTTGTTTTTTGGATAAGTGCTCGAAATATTTGAAAATTGGTTTAGCGCAGCACTTTGCTTTCTTTAAAAGAGCGGGTTGCCATCAGAAATAATAGCAAACCATAGTTTTAAGCACGGGTTCTGATCAAGTAATCGCAAGCCATTTGATTTGTGACATGTTCGAAAAAATATTTACACTTCTCTCTCGAACTTCATCTATGGTCCCGTGCCATTGTTGAATGACATTTCTAAGACCCGCAGATGTTATCGATACTGAATACATGTCTTGATAAAACATATTTTTGGTATTTTTAAATTTTTCGATTTTATGGATTTTTAAGGTTTTATAATTTTCTATTTTGTTTTTTGGTTTTATATTTTGTATTTGGTTTTAATAAATATTTACAAAGATAGATTAGATGATATAGTATAAGAAGATGATGATACAGTACCGAGATAAGGATATCGAAAGCCAGTTGTAGAAGATAGAAATCACCATCTCTTAAACGTCCACCACCAAAGCTTCCGAGGCTCTAGAATAGAAGATAGAAATTGAACCATCCGAAGTGAGACTTTGGCGACTTCCCCAAACCAAAATCCTTTAGTGAAAGGATTCAAAGCTTTCTTTCAAGCTTTCTTAGCTGTGTGCACAAAGAAGCACACCATTATCATCGAACTTGCTGCTCCTTTTAAGAATAATCACCGTGATTCATCGTTCGAGGTTATATCATCCAATAGAAGAACAACAACGTATCATCCCACACATAAATAACTTTCTCAAATTTCATTCCACTGAATTCTGACGCAATCCATTCCAAAAGGTGTCAAGAGACCACTTCCCCCGAGTAGTTGAGTTGATGCAGCCCGTCTCTTAGAATAGAACTCACGAACCCAAATACACATATACCCAAAGACAGAGAAACTTATACCATCGAAGTAGCAGATTAATTCCGATAGCCAAAGAATAACCCCGATGTATACTTTTCTCTCCTCTCAAGAAAGTGTATGAAGCTCACAAACCCAAGTACCCGAATGCCCAAAGAGAGAATAACCGATAACATTGAAGAAGCAGGCGAATCATCGATTATCTCTCGGAGGACAATCTCTGCGGATGTCAACTCCGAATAAGTGATTATATCTCGAATCATCGATTAATCTCTCAAGTGAGACAACCGAGCACCCCAATGTACACAATTTTCTCCCCGATGATTGCGATAACATCGAAATCATCACACACTTGTGTACCTCTTTTTATCTTCGTAAACTTTCTCTTACATCACTTCCCCACGTCGTTGGAATAATAACACTAAAAGCCTTGATGAGTAAAACCTTGAATTTCTCTGCGGTCATGACATTTGTCTTCCCGGGATATCTTCAATCACTTAGAAGAATTAAGTTCATCAAGTTTACTCGCCATGAGTCAAACCTTGAGTTTCTCAGCGGTAATAACATTTGTCTTCCCGGGATATCTTCAATTACTTAGAAGAATTAAGTTCATCAAGTTTACTCGCTTTGTGTTTAGATGTGAGTCTCCTTCCCCCTTGCTGGTTTTGACACTTCAGAATCAGCAACATATTATAAGCCCAAATACTATAAATTTGTTGAGAAGAACATTAGAAATCTTGTGAGAATCGACTTGCTAAAGAACAGAATGAGCAAGTCTAATTGGGGATTAAATTCGGCATTTCACTCTCCCTCAAATAGTGCTTTCCCCTAAACCGACAATCTTTTAGATAAATGCCCGGGATAAGAATAAATCTTTAGATCGTTAAATGCAACTCGTCTTTAGTCTTCTAACATGTAGCAGAAAATGTAGAACCGACTGTAGACTCGACCTTCTTCAAGATTGTCCAGTTGGGGAATTGATAGTTAACATCTTCAACACACCAAAAAGCATTCCAATTAACTTACATCTTGCAAATCCCATTAATTGAAATCCCTCCCAATCAAACAAGAATAGAAAGATGTTCATCAAGAAAATCAGCAATCAGCCCGCACCGAACACACTAAATGGTAACACCAAACTACCAATCACATCAAACAAGAACAGAGAGATTGTTCGGAATCATCATGTTGATGTGCACGTGAAGCATTAACCGGAAGCACTTTGTCGATAAACACATCAATCCGTGAGAAGATGTTAACCAATGGCTCTTAGAAGAAAACTCCATGTGAAGATGACCCGATAAGAAGAAGCTCGGTTCTTACATGAGTTAGGAGCCGTTTGACCATTTATTCTCATATAAAACAACATGTAGTGTCATCATACTTCTTCTCCCCCTCAAGAATTGCGATTTAAGTTGCCATTCTTGACTAAATAAGTGAAATCATCCAAATGTAGTCTACTCACACTTCTCCCCCGCAAAATTAGCACATGATGTCGCCATCGTCATTATAGTTGAGCAAGTGGAATAAGAAAACAATCAACGGCAGCCCGGTTCACTTGATAATCGAAAGCACATGGAAAAAGCATGAAGCATGTTGATGAGAATGGTCATAATAGAGAAGATTTCTCTTCTTTCGAGGATAATGCGCACTGAAGCGTACACATTTCTTTTCTTTAAAGTACGAGGCATGAACTGTTGTGTTCATACGTCATAATCTCTCTCTTTTCCATCTCTCTTGGCAAAACATGTAATTAACCCCATTATCATTCAGTAGGCTCTTTGTAGTGACAGCTGATGGAGAAAACCCAATATGATGAATTTGACCCTGAAGTAAACTAATCCCGAACTCGTGACTTAAACTTGCACATATGTAACAAAGAGCGGTGCCGAGACTTCATCCTCCATTGAATCTCTAAGTACTCTATACTCTTCATCCATCCAACCATCAAGTATAAGACGTACATTACCTCTTGAAAATCCACAATTGAATGTGACACTGAGCACTACAACGTAACTCCTTAAAGTGATAGTTATTTTGAGGTGATAAGAGCCCAATTCCCCCAAGTGGTAAAAGAAAAGGTAAAAGTCACCCAACAATAACTAGATTTCCAAGTCTTCATTTTTTATAATAAGCTCGAACAAGGATCATGAAGAATCTTCATCCAACCATCCCCGATACCTTCAGATACTAAGTACACTCGCCCGTGATAATTCACTTCAACCTCAAATAAATAATAGTGAATTAAGTCACATCCTCTGGTTAAAACTCAAATCTAGCCTCCTTTGACGTTTGAAGAGAACTATGATAATGGTTTCATCCTGACCATGGTTACAAGCATAGAACCCCGTAAAACCAAGTAATAACCATACCGCCATGACGAATATCCAAACACACATCCAATTCATGAAGTACACCCTTTATCCTTCTTCAAGTAAACCGTAGCACCAAAGATTTAAAAGATCCCGAAATATACTTTCCTTTTCTCCGTGATGGTTCCATCAATACGAGATTGTACAACCGTGGTTTAAACCGAAAAATAGTTTCTTCGCGGCATTTTACAAAACCAAGAATAAACCGTAAGATAGATCCGAAATGCACTTTACTATTATCCGGATGTTTCCATTGTCACGGGATTTTACAAGTCTATGATTTAACCGAGAAATAGATTCTTCATGGATTTTACAAAATCAAGACAAAACCGTAAACAATGTCACTTGAATGTGTTATGACAACTTTGGTTTAGGTGAATATCCATTTTAGGGGAACATGCACTGCTCATCAACGGTTCATTATCCAACATCATCAACCATCCAATAAACACTGTAAACACATCAATCACGATTCTCGCTTCGGCCATTGTAGTGACCACATGGAGAAATAGACCCGATATACCAAACTTGATCATGAAGTAAAATTCCCCAGATATGTTACTTAAACTTGTACTAATCCTTGTGAAAAGAAATGGTGTACCCAATGTACAAAACCTCTTGACATTCTCAACTGAGTTAGACACCGAAGTGATAGTTACGTTGTGGGTAAATTGAGAAAGAATCACAACCGTTCCTAAATAGCCAAGTCTTTATCACCCTCTATAAGCGCCCAAACAAGTCATCTTCACGGAAGGGTAGAAAGAAAGAAGACGAAATAAATAACCGTGCCCGGAAAATCTCACTTCAAATCCAAATAAGAAATACCAAATGCAAACAACCCCGTAGTCAACTCTTGTTCAATAAGCACTTCAAGCCGTGAAATAGTGTATTCTGTGTAAGAGTATAAACCAAAGTATTCAACCGCCTATTACCTCAAACCTCATCATCCAATCGAATCTCATCATCCAATCTCACATCATCAAATCACATTTTCACAAATCTTTTCATCAAAACTCATTATTTACGATTCAAATTAGAGAAGCCCATCAGTCCATCATCCAATATCATCACATAAAATTTCAAGCCCGGTCCAAATAACTGTTCAACCCGATCCGGTCAATGTAATATCTTGCGTTGATCATCTCATGCATTCATATATCTTTGTCATATAACAAATCGCTTAAGAATTTGACCTAGCTCCAAGTCCAATAATAAATTGTTTGAACCGTCACATCAATACCAAATCAGTAGTACCGGATAAGAACCTTGAAGCCATGAATCCTCCGTGAAAATATATAAATCAAACATACCAACTTGATCTCACTATAACAAAATGTGTGTCCTATATCTTAAAAAAATATGCGGATAACAAATTTTGATAGGCCAGCTAATCGAATATACCACAAGCACATCAAGTGCATACGAGTCCATCACAAGTAGATATTGCATACGAGATTCAGCCCAATGACTCTTTAACCAATTAGTTAATGACTGAAGCTCATGAGCCAAATAATTCCCACGCTCCACGCATCATTTAAGTGTAGGCCCAAAGTGAAAGTTATATCATTACCCATTTCAAGTCAGTACACAACCTGGTCCAAATAAGAGTGATATAAATGATGTGTTTCCCTAATAATTCTCACATATCATAACCCTAAACACTTTTGATAATCACGCCTACCACTAGACATTATCTCCTAAAACAGATCTGGGAGAGAAACGAATCTCCTTTATCCAAACTGCCATCATAATCTCAACATCAAACTGAATAAACATACATCTCAGTCTCAGTTTCATCAATCACCAATATTGTATCACCTTCTCCCTCAACAATCGACTACAAAACAATCATAAATGGGTCACAAGTTCTACCCTTTGTGCACAAACGACGACCACGACTGCTTTATAGTCATTTAACATCAACATCAAGATCCTTTGGAACGGGTCTCAGGTAGGTGTTTGTTTCCTTTTGTTGTTTTGTTTATGGTCATAGAACAAACTGAAGACTTTTCAACGATCGATGATGATACTAATTCGTGTTTTGGACCTTCGGGTCATGATAGAGATTTGAATACCACGATTAGATCTGAGATCCATTTTTTCTTTTTGAGTCATGAAAGTAAATATTCTTTTTGAGTCTTGATAGAGAGTTGAGGAGAGGATGGTGAGGGTCTTGGTGAGTCTTGATGTAGGATATGGTGATTGGTATTGATTGAGTCGAATGAAACTTGACCGTCTTCTGTGTAGACCAGGACTGATGAAGTTATGGCTGAGGTCGCGAGTCATTTTTTATATGGTATTTGTTGTTGTGGTCTTGGTCTTTTCTTCTTCTACCTTTCTGACACAAGTAGCTAAACCATATTTACACAACTCGCTACGACTAAGTCGCTGCAACAGCAGGTGACTCAATAGTCAACTCGCTAACATGAAATATAAGTTGCTTCAGTTTTTAAGATTCAAGTCGCTATAGAAATGCATAACAACTCGCTACCAAGAATATGACCAGTTTCAAACCCAGAAAGACTTATGCAGATAGCTTTATTTTGACCCATGTTTATCATATTGACAAGCAGATATTGACCACAAAAAAATATATGGTTTGACCTCAAGATATGTTTATGGATATTGGGAACAGAAACGTCATAGACAAAGAATATTGACACTGTCTTGAACAAAAATTGAAACAAAGACAGATATGTAAAAATAAAACCATGACAATTTTTGACCCAAAAACATGATACTAAACATGTAAAGAAACTGTTTATCAAAATAATAACCTGAAAATAAATATCCAGCCAATATAAGTACACGAAAACAGTTTTTAAACAAAGCAAAAATACCACACAAATCATAAAAACATAACAACCTAGGCTCTGGTACCATTTGTAGGATCGTAAATATTATGTTGTTTGATGATTCGGGTGGTCTTGGATGATGGAAATACATGTTAGCCATTTGAGAGAGAAAGAATAGAGATGGGTGTTCTTGGTAGAGACTTGGTTTACAAATGTATGAAATGTTAGATTAGAAGCACCACCCCTTCCATGGATGGAAGGGGTATTTATAGTTACAGAATATAACGACCTCCTATCGGCCTGTGGATCAGGTATACAGTGGGTAAAGACCCATCCTTCCTCCACAGTGTTACACTAAACTATTCTACGCTACTGACTAACTAATTAACTACATAATAACATAAATAACTACAAGTCTACGAGCTAACATATGCTAGACTATAATTGGGGTGACCGACACTTTAACATGGAATTTCCAATTCCTAACACAAGTGATTTAATAAGGTTTAGAAAATTTGGGAGAAAATGTGGCCTGGTTTAAATTCTCATCTTGTTTTTGGATAAATGCTCCTCCTCAACATGTGCATTGTATATTTGAAATCGTTTGGCACATGGAGGCAGGAGTGCCTTTAAAGGACTAAAACCAATTCCATTTAAACAAATTTGAGATTTAAATCACGATCTCTCCCCTGATCAAAAATTTCAAACCATTTGATATTTGTGATCCCAATTGATTTAAATCATTTAAAAAATTTTGGGGAAAGACGTGGCTTTATTTAATTTTTGAAAAATGACTGAAATGGACCAATTTTGACATTAAAGATTGTTAGTGTCAGGTATGATAGTTTTATAAGAGATCTTTAAGTAAAATAAAACAATTTCACAATCAAACAAGAACAGAAAAATTTCATTTTCAAAGATCTTTGTGTTTTAAAGAAAATCATACCATGACATAACATTAAATCTTTAGATCACCAAATTAATTTGTACAAACGGACTTTTATGAAGAAATATCATTTGAAAATACTTAAGTTTGAAATCACTCTCCCCCTCAATTAATGACCGTAGTCGTTGATTGAGTGACTTATGTTTAAAATGAAGTCCGGTGATTTTCGAAATTAAGTCCAATTTATTTTCAAAACCAATATTTTTCCATTTTTCAAAACAATATTATTTAATAAAAATTGTTTTTAAAAAAAATGGTATCATCACAATTATCCTGCACAAAGATACGTTAGGTGGTTGAGCTGCTTTTGTTGTTGTTGCTGAGGGTTGGAAGAAAACCGTCTGCTGATGCAGTGAGACCTCTTACGTTGCATTGTTTCATGCCAACTCTCCATCGAGGTCAAATTAAGCTCCATTTCTTCATTTGATGATGAAGAAAACCATCTACTGATGCAGCAGGACCTCTTACGTTGCATATATCATGCCAACTCTGAATAGAGATCCAATTAAGCTCCGTTTCTTCTTTTATCAACCCAAGAGATAGTTACCCTTTCCATTCGGCATCCAATCATATTATATTGTGGGATCCAGATCGGGAACATTCTTATATACCAATATACCTGCATACGTTAGTAGACATACAAACAGGTATATGGTGGTCGACATCACCCAAACAACAATCGACTAAGAAAAGTCAATTCAACATATCAATCAGATCATGTAAAGCATGGGATATATGTATTCATCAAACTATAATCATCTAATCCTAACAATCTTATCCTAGGCACCTAGTCCTTCAACGTAGGTTAACATCATTTTTCAGTTAAGCATTTAGGATAATTAGATAAGCCCGATAGATGATATAAATTTGAAAACATTCTCCCCCTCAATCAATGACTCATTTTCTGAAAATTTTAAAAGTGCTGAAGTCATTGATTGAGATTGCAAATTTTTGAAAATTCTGATTCTGATTGATTTTCAAGCAACTCATTTTCCACCATTTTGAAATACAACAAATATTTTTCTGAAGAATTTTAGATGGAAAAACATTTGTGTAGGAACAGCAGTCCTTCGACATACTTTCCTCATTTTGATTTTAGGATAAGTGCACGAAATTTATGAAAATTGGTTTAGAGCAGCACTTTCTTTAAAAGAGCGGGTTGCTATCTGAAATAATAGCAAACCATAGTTTAAGCGCGGGTCACAGTCTGAAGTAACTGCAAGCCATATTTTGAGACATGTTTAGAAAGAAAAATTTACACCTCATGCTCACTTCATCTAAAGTCCCGTGCCATTATTGAATGACATTTCTAAGACCGGAGATGTTATCGATACCAGAAGACATGTCTTGAGAAAACATATTTTTGGTATTTTTCAATTTTCTGATTTTTATGGGCTTTTGTTGATTTTATATTTTTCTATTTTGTTTTTGTTGGTTTTATATTTTTGTATTTTGCTTTATGAAAATTATTTACAAAGATAGAGAAATAGTTTAAGAAGATGATGATACGAGTACCGAGATAAGAAAATCGTTCAGCACTTTGTAGAAGATAGAAGTCATCATCTCTTAAACTTTCACCACCAAAGCATTCGAGGCTCTTGAATCGTTGCAAGAACTTGAGCTTTCAAAAAGTGAATCTTTGGTAGCTTCCCCCTAAACCGACAATCCACGTAAAAAGACCATTTCCCCCAAAAAGAAGAAGTGAAGCAAACTGTCTAATTGTATGAAGCTTCAAGAACCCGAAGAAGACGATAACACCGAAGTAACAAGTTAACACGGATCATTTCTATGGTTATCAAACCCAAAATAAATGATTAAGCCCGATCACATGAACTTGTTGTGCGTCCCCGATGTACACATAACTCTTTGAGTTTGAGCATTTGTCAATTCAGGAGAACAATATATCAACACATTCATTTCACCAAATGCATTCCAGCTTATCTAACATATAACCAATCACCCATAACGCATACATGTACCCAACAAGAGAAGAGACAATGACATCACAATAATCGGTTGAATCACCGATCTTCTCGTGGATGTCAACTCCGAAAAACCGATTAAGCTCGATCATGTGAATATGTTGTGCGACCGGATGTACACATATCTCTCCTTGATGGTCATGCGATCTCATCGGAATCATCATTACATTGTGTACATGAAGCACTAACCGGAAGCACTTTATCATAAATCATATAGAAGATGTCGATAAGCAATATCATCTCACGCTCCACATATTCTTCTCATATTTCTTCCCACCGAGAGTGAGATAACACATACCAAAAGTATCCAGAGACCACTTCCCCAAATGGTTGGAATAATACACCGTAAGCTATGAGTAAACACTGAGTATCTTTACGGTTATGACATTTGTCTTTCTCGGGATTACTTCAATAGAGAAGAAGTATTAGGTTCATCATGTGTACTAGTTGTGTATTTAGATGTATGTCTCCTTCCCCCTTGCTGGTTTTGATACCTCAGAATCAGCAACACATCATACATATCAAATATTCTTAAAATAGAGAAGAACAAGAATTAGCTCAAATGAATCCTGTGAGAATCAACTGCTACAGAAACTCTCCTTGACTATCTTTATCAACCCATACGTAGACAACTTGAAGTGACTACTAAAGAAGAAAAACTGATATACCAAACTTGAAATTGATGTCGAATTCCCCACATTTGTATCTTAAGCTTGCACTTAATGATGGAAGAACGGTGTTGAGAATTTATGCACCAAGCAAATCTCTAAGTACTCAATACTCAACCAAAGTATGATACATTAACACCTCTTGCGATTATCCACAACGACATTATCGTGTGTCACTGAGTAAAACAACGTAACTCCTTAAAGTGATAGTTAACCAGGTCTTCAACCATCCAAACCTACTGCTGGTGACTAGATAAGCCAAGTCTTCAACTCAAATTGTTAAGCTCGAGAAAGTTATCTAATAAGAACACGCCTTTGTGAAAGTCAACTTCAATCTCAAATAAGTGATAAATGATTAACTCTAAAGTAATCAACTTGTGTCAAATGCCCACTACGTGAATAAATATACAACCGGATCTACATTGACCCACTGAATGAACCGGAACAAATGATTCCTTAACATCAATGCATTCTTCCTAAAGGTATACATGTAGAGACTGATATGGAAGATTCACCAATAATGTCTTCGAGCAGATGAGGTAATCATTTTCCTTAATGCTCATGTGATTGATTTATAGTGTGCACAATGAGAGGAACAATAATCCGTGAAGATTTGGCAAAGAAATACCAAAGAGCGGATCATTATTCAATAGTGCAACTACAATATCATGATAGACATTATCAACGCCTTGTGAAATAACTGGAGATAAGGTTTCTTGAGAATTCCGAGAAGTAATTCTTAGATGGTGAACCAATTGAGTCAGTAAGAACCGGAGCATGAGCTTCAGAATCTAGATGATCAACATTCGTTGGAGGTTGGAAGTACTTATCAAACATATCTTGAAACAATGAATCCCAAACAATGAATCCCAGTTATCCTTAGAAAGTGAAGCATTAGGCGTTGAAGGAGAGTCATATGACCATAATTCAAGCATCCATCAACATGTAGTATATGCACTCTTCTCCCCCTCAAACATTGCATCCAAAGTTACCATTTTTGATTTGAACAAGTGAATAAGAATATACACCAATGAATGTAGATTCACTTGAGGGTTGAAAGAGCGTGGAAAAACATGAAGCTTGTTGATAAAGAATGACGATGAGAATGGTCATACCTATGAAGATTTCTCATCTTTTGAAGATAAAGTGCATCAAGCGTACACCTTTCTTTTCTTTGAGGAACGGGCTCAAGTGTTATCTGCAGACGCCATAATGATGAAGTACGAGGCCCGAATCGATGTGAGCAGACGTCATAGCCGAATGAATATCAAGATTGAGTTACTTGAACCCATGAGTTATGAGATATCAATCCATTTGTAATCCATACTTTAAGCCACCCATGTAATGAAGGATCAAGTATCCGAACCGAGTAAGGACTACCGCACTAATATTACAAACTTGATTGCATATATTTTGGTTAGTGACATTAGTATCCAAACCTTTTGGGGTTTCACAGTCAACCTTGATTTTGTCATCGGTAAACAGCTTTCCGGTAGGTATCCACCTAAGTCCAGCATCCTTAAACATTCTACCAAACGGTATCCACTTATGGCAAGTTCTAGGATTGTTAGGCTTCTTATGCATAGTGGAAGACTTATCCTTATTCCTAGTTTCCACAGATTTAGCACTTGGTATCCATCTAGGTGAAGATTTTGGTTTGTTTTGCTTCGTATGCACAGTAGATGACTTAGTGAAAATCCTAGACTTAATAGGTTGAACCTTTGTATGAGCATTTACTTTCTTTAGGGATTTCGAAAAACAATTATCATGATTTGCCTTAAAGATGCATTTCAGACAATTTGAGCAAACAGCTTGTTTGGATTCAGAAAATGATCTAGAGTTCTTAGAGTGATCTGCTATGGGAATAGCTTTATTCAAAACGCAACTATTCTTAGATACAAGCCAATCCCTAGTCTTTAGTTGAGTGTTCCTAGGTAATGGTTTAAAACTACTAGCAGTGCCTTGAAATCTCGTAGAGTTCATCACCCTAGGTCTAGCACCTAAATTTTCATCCTTTTGAATATGTGCCTTTTTCCTAGCTTCTTCTAGATCATAGTTCTTGAACAAGTCATTCATATCATGTGAATTGTTAGGCATATGAGGTAAAGTGACTGGTTTAGACAAAACTTGTTTCGCATCAACTTGGGAGGCAAACCGCGTTTTTGAAAATTTTGGTCGTTCGGATCTAAACGCATTCGGTTGTCTAATAACCTGGTTTCTCCAAGATTGATGGTTTTGCAAACTTAGTGTTCACACTATTCCTCGTTGTTTTCTCGAGCTCATTTTTAAGGCAACAATAGCGAAACTCTTTTCCTAAGTTGAGCTTTGAGTTCATCAATTTTTCTATCAAAGAGTTTGTTTGTTCCATTGACTTTGTTCAAGCTTCTTTGACATAGTCACTTAGTTCTATGTGATGCATTCTCAATGACTCATTTTCCTTTAGTAATTTGGCCACACAAACTGCTAATTCATCATTTCTCATTTGAATATCATCAATAGCATTAACATCGTAATTACTTGTAACCAAATTACTTTTCACATGCATATTAGAAATATGTTTCTTCAAATTTTGATAGTTGACTCTTTGTCTTGAAGTCGAGCTTTCAAAGTGTTAATTTCAAAAGTTTATGGAATTCGTGAAGTTCCGATTTTTACATGGTTTGTTAAGTTGAAAACTTTCTTCTTTACTTTGTATCGCAATTTCAAGTGAAATGCAATGTTTTTCAAGTTTTGAGAATTTGTTTGAAAGTTCATCAAAACCTTTTATCAACCATATCATTTGTTTTGAAATTATTAGACTCACCTCAACCAAGAAACATTTATCGAATCATGTTCAAGATTAAGATTAGTATGTTTAGGTACATTAGCGAGATGCACTATGTTGAGCAGTTAAGGGTACCTCATCACATGACACATGTTCATTTATCTGTCTGATATCTGCATCTACATCATGTGTAACATGAGTTACTAAACAATTTGTTGCATCATTCTTTGTTGTCTCTGTTATTCTACATTCAGCAACACCCGATTCTTCAATTGATACATACCCAACTCATCACAACATTCTGTCAACAGCACTAGACTCTCATCTATTATTTCATCATTCTGAGTAACTTCCTCAATATACTTTCCACATTGTCCATGAGATGGATAAGTGTCTCTATGAATATGCCAATTTCCATTCCAAGTGTCTCTTGAAAGACATTTCACCATGTCTTGATCATAATCGATGTAAATTCCCAACGATGAATGGTCGAAACGGTTGTGGATCACTTGTAGAAAAGACCGGAACTATCCTTTTGAACCTTTTCTTTATCAAGTTGTTGTTCCAATTGTTCTAAGTTCAACAAACAAGTTTCTAGTCATGTAAGTAAATCCGACGGAAGATGGCAATACATGTTCGTTCCGTTGTTGTGGGTAGAAGTAACATGAGGTGAGAGTGAAGTTGTTGATAGGGTATAATGCTACTTTCCTTTGCATGGCATTCTCGTAGTTCGAACAGTGCAAATCTTTCTCATTGGACTCAGAGCATGAAGAACTCAAGTCATCATTTATTGATTCCATCATCTCAGAACTGCTCGTAATAGCTAATATTCTCATGGTTGTCCACAAAGATCATTCAATTTAAGTACTTCCAAATCACTGGGTCAAGAGTGTAAGACATGATGTTGTAGTATACACGGGATTTTACAAATCTATGATTTAAATCGAGAAATTGATTCTTTCGAGGGATTTTACAAAATCAAGGAGAAACCGTTAAGCAATGACCAATAGAACGTATTAAGATGACTGATGGATCGTCACAATGATAGAAAATTGTGTGTTAGGACTTATGATTGTTTGTAGGATTAGCAAAGATGTTTTTGGTTGTGATTAGGGTTGGTTGTTGCACGATTTAACGGAGAAATTTAGGTCTAAAAACTTAAAAACCCCAATAACTTCTGTTAGGAGCGGATTTAGGCCTCGAGGGTTGACCTGAATAAACTTTAGTTTATTCTGCATGCCATTCTCCTCGTTCTCACGGTCGTTTTGATGGGTAGAACGTTGAAAACAGAGTTACGGTTCAAAAGTTATAGCTGTTTGAAGTTCTGTCGGGAAAAGTCAACAAAACACACTGATGGAATGGTCAAACCGCTTCTAACTATGAATACAAGTCGCTTAGCACCAAGTCGCTAGGTATAAAAGTCGCTTAATGGACAAGTCGCTAGATGCACAAGTCGCTAGAGACAACTCGCTATGAAGACAAATCGCTGGTTGACAAGTCGCTAAAGAACAACTCGCTAAGTGGGCAAGTCGCTGAGAAACAACTCGCTAAGAGGCCAAGCTGCTAAATAGCAACTCGCTATGAAGACAAATCGCTAGTTGACAAGTCGCTAGACAGATACATGACAAGTCTCTAGACAGATAGGTGACAAGTCTCTACCAAAAATAGGCTGCAAGTCTCTACCGAAAATAAGTGTCAAGTCTCTACCAAAAATAGGCTACAAGTCTCTACCGAAAATAAGTGTCAAGTCTCTACCAAAAATAGGCTACAAGTCTCTACCGAAAATAAGTGTCAAGTCTCTACCAAAAATAGGCTACAAGTCTCTACCGAAAATAAGTGTCAAGTCTCTACCAAACATAAGTGACAAGTCTCTAGACGATACATTGAACTGAAATAACCACAAGTCTCTCACGAAGAACATAACCACAAGTCTCTACGAAGAACATAACCACAAGTCTCTACGAATCATAACCACAAGTCTCTATGAATCATAACCACAAGTCTCTACGAAGAACATAACCACAAGTCTCTACGAATCATAACCACAAGTCTCTACGAAGAACATAACCACAAGTTACTAGGTAGAAATATTCAAAAAAAAACACCACTTTTCAATCCAAAAATAACCCAACCACACTGATTCAAGCCTTCCAAATCAAAACCTAAGCACTTATAATGATTCTAAACACAAAAGTACAATCAAAATTCAAACTTTAACACTAGAAATAGTCCAAATGATGCAAATGCCACTAAACTTTTTCAACCTCAAAAACCATATAAAACCACTAGAAATCCAAGAACATGTAAGAGAGATGATCAAACCATGGCTCTTGATACCATTTGTAACATATTGCATTTCACAAACACACAAATAATCACAAATATGGGGCGTACAATATGAGGTTTTAGAGAGAGAAAGTGGAAGATGGGAGCCTTTCTAGAGAGAGAAAGTAAACAAAATAAAGAAGGTTAGATTAAGTGAAAGGTCCAACCCTCTACCTTGGGAGGTAGAAGATATTTATAGTTACATACAATACGTCCTCCTAACGGACTGTAGATCAGGCATACAGTGGGTAAAGACCCGTCCTTCCTCCACGGTGTTGCACTAAACTAAACTACGCTAATAACTAACTAATAAACTAACAAATAACGTAACTAACGATATGTCTACGAGCTAACTTATGCTAGATAATATTTGGGGTGACCGATAATTCACTATGGAATTTCTAATTCCTAACAAAAATGATTTTTAATTTGCATGAAAAACTATTTTCCAGAGGGACGGTTCCCTTCCATGAAGGATCCAGCTAGTAGAACTACAGGGATCCGTGGATCTGTAGTGACATACACAAGATTTTAACGAAAGGAGATTTTTGCATCTTATATGTTTATACAAGGATATGTATTTTAGCCAATATTTACTTTAGCATGCATTGCCGGCTTCTAATATATCTCAAGACCAAACTATACGAAAGATAAAAAGTAAACGAAAGGACAAACATATTATGAGAAATAAACTAGATAAACTAGAACATTTGAATGCTAAGAACGATACAAAAGATTGGGTATATAACACCAATGTAGATTAACAACATAAAGTATATGTCTCCATACGAGAACTTCATCATGGGGAACACGAGAGCGATGAGTGTTAAGGCGATGAATACGAGGGCGATGTAAACCATGATGTTGAAAATCTTTCTTGATTTCGGTTTGAGATGAGATGAGATGAGATGAGGAGGAAGATGAAGTTTTGAATGAGAGGTAATTTTTGAAAGTGGAAGATTTGAAAAATGAGGGTTTGGTGGAGTGGACGTCGGAGGGAGATTTATGGGGAAGGAGGAATTTTTTAGATTTGTGTTTTGTTTTATTATTAGAAAGATATGATTTTTTTATTAAATGAAATAAAATACCAATTTTATAAACCTCGACTTTAGACGAAAGAGCAGCACATATGCGAGAAAAGTTTCCTAACGAAGCTACGTCTAATATATGAATATGCACAAAAGATAATTGATAAGGTTTTAAAAGGTACCATTTTGAGGGGTCGTTTAAGTCCTTATTTGATCACTTTTGTATCCGTTATTGCTTAATATTGTTCCTTTTCACTTTTTAGGTCTCGTGAAGGCAAAATGCTGGAATGGCACTTATTTGGACAAAAGGGCGAATATATGAAGAAATGGCCAAAGTCGATATCGAGACAAACACGCTCTTTGAAAGTATAAGCGACGCGCCAAAAGAGTTATGACGTCGTCCAAAATTATTGTGACGGACAAGACTCCAAAACTCGTGTTTTCAAGAGACGGCGTCTAGTTGTGAAAGAGTAGGCCGTCGCTACTCGCACGGCCTAGATACAATCCGACGACGTCGAAGTCGAAGAGGACGCGCCACGGACATAAGGTGACGCAGTCGCAAGGTTAACGTGGCCAAGACGAAACCCCACGAGTAAGATACACGACGGCGCCACTAAACATAAGGTGACGCCGCCGCAATTGTAATCTTATATATAGAATCCGAATTTTTCGCCTTTGTGTGGAGAGTCTTTGGAGTAAAACCTAAAACCGAACCTAAGGTGTCTTGTACAAGATTTTAGGGTTTTAAACCCTATCTTACACCAAGATAAGTCTTTACTTCATTAATTCAATTATGTCTTTGATTATTTGTGTGTATGCTTGCATGTTCTCCATGTCCCGCTAATTTATTTGTGTGTTTGCTTAGGAAGTATGAAACTTAATTATTAAATATTGATTGGTTGTTTCTTATCTTAGTTGATTAATGATCTAGTAATGCGATAGGTCATTCGTTGTGTACTTAATGCTTGATTCATCTTTGTGAACCTTAGAGTATGATTACCTGAGTGATTGTAGGCTAAAACATCCGAAGAGCGCCTTAATCTCTAAGTGGATTTGTAGACAAGACCCTTTGGTAAGTTCAAAGAGTTAGGGAGAAACGCATACCCTACAACTTTAGACACACAACGCAACTAGGAATAAGACGTGACACTCAACCATCAATAGGAGATAATTAAGGAGTAATACAAACTAAGTAAACACATCTTTAAACTATCATACGAGCACACATTAATTAGACATAGACTCCCACAACCTTAGTTTAGATAATTAGATAATAGTAGAGTAATCGGTAGAAATACCAACCCCCAAATCCAATACCCGAGATTCGTACCTTTCCATTTTTCATAAAATATAAAAGATAAAAATAATCTTCCTCAACCTTAACCTTAGCGTAGTAACTCCCTACTAGCATTCCTATTCCCCAGAGAACGATATCAATACCGTGGCTTACCCTAATTACTACACTACAACGATTAGGTTCATCGCCTAGGGTGTTATAAAACTTGCTCAAGAAAAGGAAGTTCCTTTGACCTCGAACGACGCGCGTGTAGCGTTATCAAGTTTTTAGGCGCCACGGGAATAGAATAGCTAGTTAGTAGTCCACCTCGTTTAGGTTCTTTGCTTGATTCCTATCAAGTAAACTTTTTTCTCATTTTTAGCTTTCTCTTAGTCTATCCCCCTTCTTTGTGCCTTTGTTCAACTTGTCCATTGACTCTTCCGTTCACCATTATGGAGAACGCGAATCCGCCAAAACTTTCACCCAATCAACGAAATCCACTACATAATCTACCCTATCCACTCCATAATGAGATCTTGAGGTTCCAGCAACATCATGATGAATCCTTTCCTGAGGCTTGGACTCGAATTAAATATTTATTGCAAAAGTCCTTTATCATGGTATTGACTTCACTGCTTCCACCGCAATTCTTTTACACTGTGATCGCCCACTTAAACCCAAAGGAGGCTTGACTATGTAGCGGATGGGGATATTTGGGGATGTGGTGTTCGATATGCATGGGAAACCTTGAGATTCACGCCCAATTTAGAAGTGGAACATGGGACCCAAAACGAATCTTTAGACCTATTTTCAATTTGGAAACTTGGTCGGAAAGGTTGTTTAGGAAGGAGATGATTAGAGTTGAGGTGCCAAGGTGCATGTCATGGTTAGGCGCTACCACAAGAGAAAATGAATACATAGGTGATCTTGATAAGATGGAGGATGAGTAGAAAATCCAATCCCATCGGATAACCCACAAGTCCTACCATCACTGAGGAACACACATCGCCTATAACTTACCCTAAGAAGTAGAAGAGACTATAGGAACCCCGATTGTAGAACCTTTGGACCAAACGCCACTAGGGAATATAGGTTTAGATGCTTGTTGTCATGACCCTCTCTTAGTCCTAGGAAAGTTCCTAATTTTGATGAACCGAGCCTCAACTAAAAACCTTACCCAATTTTCCATCTTTAGATGTGAATCTTGGAATTGAATTAGCCCCAATCTACCCATCAAAATAGATAGTCCGGTAGTTGCTTGATAAAGGTGGTAGATTCTAGGCCATGTAAAGTAGAAGCTAATATAGGAGTAACTCATGACCTTACACACTTACATCACCCATTCATGGTTGATAACAAGAAACACTATGGGTTTAAATCGGGTTTATTAGGTCAAGATGGATCCTTAACTAGGAATCTTTTGAAGTTAATAGAAAATGATCCATTTTTAGGAGAGAGATTTGATTCACCCGCTACACCAATAGACTTAGGTAAGGTTATAATGAATAGAGCACACCCTATGAGCATATAAATCACCCATCACCCTCTCCTCACGTAGCAAATTTCTACCTTAAGGGTGTGTATCGCTACTATCACCCGCACTTAAACTTAAGTGTAGGAAAACCTCCCTTTATCCGTTAAATAAGGGTAGAGTCGCTCGTGGACTCGAACAAAAACAAGCGCTTCTTGGGAGGCAACCCACGTGTATTTGTTTTTCATTTTTATTTGTGTGTCGTGTATCTTTTATTGATTGTTTATTCTCATGTTTGAATTTGTAAAATGCTTTATTTTGTCTTTAACCTCGCCTTAATTACATATAAAGGTATTTTACATAAGGGATAAGTGTAGGGAGGATTACACGTTTTCAAAAGAAACGTGAACATGAGAATTACAATTATTTAAAAGATATACATGTGTTTGTTCGAGTCAAATGCTTGTATCGAGTCATAATGGATGTTTTGTAGGAAATTTTTCCATTTTAAAGATAAAATGTTCCAAAATTTTTTCCAAAATCGCAGACCGCTTTTTGTCGTGGATAACTGACGGGCGTCAGATCTCAACTCGACGGCGTCGGGAGGAGCGTAAATGACTTCTAACTTTTCTCGCTTTTCTCGTGCTACTTATAAATTTTTAGAATTTTCGTGTCTTAATTTTCTAGAAAATCGCAAACATCCATTCCACAAGCATTATATCTTATTTAAGTCCGGAATTACATCTTGTTGTGATTTTTCTTTGTTCGGTTTGATGCGCTGGGTTGTTTGTTTTCTTCAAGTGTGCGTGTTTAATTTATCAAGAAGAAGTTACATAAGATTGGAAGGAGCTTTTCACGCATAAATTCTTCTTGAAAAGGATTTAACCACCACTTTACACGGATCCTACCGAGCTAATCAGGAGTATTAGTTTTTCGCTTTTAATTACCTCCCATTATCATAACTTTGATATTTCGGGAACATTGGGGACAATGTTCGGTTTAAGTGTAGGAGGGAAAATAAAACGGAACTTTGAAACTATACTTATCCTTGATTATTTGCTTTTTCCAATTGTATTTGTGTAATAAACCATGAGAAAATATCGGTTAGGGTAATTTTGGCACCAAATTTAAAATTTTCATGACATATAAGAGTGGGCCATTAGTCTTAACAAAAGCGTCTCACGGATAGGAAGTTACATGACTAGCACAAAAACCCTTACCACCCAAATTCCACCCAAAATGTGAGGATCGCCTTAGATTAGTAGGAATTAAAAGCATTCATCTTCAATGCTTAGAGTGTGAACCTGTAGTATATTAGATTCTAGAACTTGTTTTGTGATGCATTCCGAGATCGCAAGTGAGGCTACACTTGTGTAGTTAGGAATAACTAAATGATAAGAGGCATTAGGATAACCCTTGTTTGATACCGTAATATAATTACTTCTTCCACTTTGGTTGAGTAATTCCCCACACCCATTGCGTTGTACTCATCTTTAGTACACGATACCCCTAGTTAACCCTCGAGCCTATCCTTTTCGCGGTTCTCGTGATGTTTCGGTTTTTCCGGAATATCAATGAAGAGCATTGTTTACACCCCACCCCAAATATACACCCAAATCGCCTTAGCCTACCCTTATGCACTCACTTTTAGTGCAATTGTTTGTTATCACCTTAAACCCTTAGTTCAATTATCTAGTTGCTTGCATAAGTTGCTAAGTCGAGTTATATCCTTTGTATACGCTTTGGGATGATTGGGATTCATGAGAAAAGTTAAAGTTTATGAAATGACGGAAAGGAACGTTAAATTCAAATTCCCTTTGTTTGCGTAATAATGTACCCCAAGTGTTTTGATCTTTTCAATTCGGGTCAAATTAGTGTTAGAGTAATAAAAACTCAAGTGTAGGGATATGCCCAGAATCCCTAGTATTTTGATGTTGTCATAGAGGATGGTAGAGTAAAAGTGTATGAAAAAAAAAAAAAAAAAAAAAAAAAAAAAAAAAAAATAGAAAAAGAGAAAAGAAAAAAATAGAGTGAAAAAAAAAAAATAAAAAATAAAAACATACGGGCTACCATCCTACATCTATCATTTAAATTTATGTTTGTTTATTTCGTTACATAGAGTTTTAGAGTGTCGAGTCTTGGCTTAGCAACGCCATTCTTCATATGCAAGAACATAGAGATTTTGACTTACCACCACTATATAGCCTATCCCACCAAACCCTTTGTTTCCCTACCGTAAGCCTAACGTTACAACCCTTTAAAAGACCTCTTGATAGTCTTTCCTAGGTGCTTACGCCAAAGCGATGGAGGTTTGATCTATTCAAGCCTATGGTAATCTATGTACTAGGACCGGTTAATGAGTGTTTATCTTCCATTTCCAATTTGTTATATTCCATTTACACCGAGAGAGATGTGAGTATCCAAACACCCCATGTGAGGTGCTAGTATGTAATTCCGTGCTTGTTATGACTTTTATGGGCTTATATGTGTTGTGGACCGCTTTGAATTAATGCTTCATGACCCTAACTTATAAATTAATTGGCTAAAAGCACATTTGCTTGAGGACAAGCAAATAACAAGTGTAGGGATATTTGATAAGGCTTTAAAAGGTACCATTTTGAGGGGTCGTTAAGTCCTTATTTGATCACTTTTGTATCCGTTATTGCTTAATATCGCTCCTTTTCACTTTTAGGTCTCGTGAAGGCAAAATGTCGGAATGGCACTTATTTGGACAAAAGGCGCGAATATATGAAGAAAATGGCCAAAGTCGAAATCGAGACAACACATTGTTGAAAGTATAAGCGACGCGCCGGTGCTATTTATGACGCCATCAAAAAATTATTGTGACGGACAAGACCCAAAACTCGTGTTTTCAAGAGACGGCGCCTAGTTGTGAAAGAGTAGGTCGTCGCCACTCGACGGCCCAGATACAATCCAGACGACGCCGGTCGAAGAGGACGGCCACAGACATAAGGTGACGCCGTCGCAAGGTTAACGTGGCCAAGACGAAACCCTACGATGGCGACACGACGGCGCCACTAAACATAAGGTGACGCCGTCGCAATTGTAATCTTATATATAGAATCCGAATTTTCGCCTTTGTGTGGAGAGTCTTTGGAGTAAAACCTAAAACCGAACCTAAGGTGTCTTGTACAAGATTTTAGGGTTTTAAACCCTATCTTACACCAAGATAAGTCTTTACTTCATTAATTCAATTATGTCTTTGATTATTGTGTATGCTTGCATGTTCTCCATGTCCCTAATTTATTTGTGTGTTTGCTTAGGAAGTATGAAACTTAATTATTAAATATTGATTGGTTGTTTCTTATCTTAGTTGATTAATGATCTAGTAATGCGATAGGTCAAAGAGTTAGGAGAAACGACACCCTACAACTTTAGACACACAACGCAACTAGAATAAGACGTGACACTCAACCATCAATAGGAGATAATTAAGGAGTAATACAAACTAAGTAAACACATCTTTAAACTATCATACGAGCACATTAATTAGACATAGACTCCCACAACCTTAGTTTAGATAATTAGATAATAGTAGAGTAATCGGAGAAATACCAACCCCCAAATCCAATACCCGAGATTCAGACATTTCCATTTTTCATAAAATATAAAAGATAAAAATAATCTTCCTCAACCTTAACCTTAGCGTAATAACCCTACTAGCATTCCTATTCCCCAGAGAACGATATCAATACCCGTGGCTTACCCTAATTACTACACTACAACGATTAGGTTCATTGCCTAGGGTGTTATAAAACTTGCTCAAGAAAAGGAAGTTCCTTTGACCGAACGACGCGTGTAGCGTTATCAATAATCATATAAATTCCTATGTAAGCATACTTATTTATTAAGCTAATTTTATTTAGAGATAAGTGGAAAATCATACCTCTAATGCACTTAGGAATGTCTTTACAAATGACACAATAAATGTCAGTAGACAATTCCGGTTCCTTCATCTTTAAGATACCTTCTTAGGGAAGGTATTCTTGTTACCAATCAATTCCTATGGCTTGGTAGGTATGAGCTTTAACTAAGCAATATGACAAAGAAGGTTAGTGCAATTAAATAAATAATAAATAAAAAAAATTGTCATCTAATCAACATCCAAACAAAGTATTTAAAAACATGGTGTTTGTTTTTGTAAAAGGCCTTTTTTGTAGTTTTCAATTAAACATGGATCGTATCAAGTTTTTAAAGTACAATATACTTTAAGAAACTTGGTAACGAAGCTCCGATGCCAATTGCGGAAAACTAGAAGGGGGGTTGAAAAGTTTTACCGATTAAAACTTGGTTTTAAACTATTTAGATCGACTTATATCAATCTATTTAAACATGTGTGTTGGATGTTGATAGACAAGCATATATAAGTATGTAATGAAAAGATAAGGAGTAAGAAGCACAAAACCACAACGCGAGTATTTATAGTGGTTCGGCTACACGGACACCTTCCTTGCCCTACTCCACTCCCCGAGT
The DNA here is from genome assembly GCA_022545495.1 of Chrysanthemum lavandulifolium. NCBI lineage: Eukaryota > Viridiplantae > Streptophyta > Magnoliopsida > Asterales > Asteraceae > Chrysanthemum > Chrysanthemum lavandulifolium. Next base: position 274,839,864 of record CM040241.1, read on the forward strand.
CACCTACTCGAGAGTTTGTAATCACTACACGACACCAACTCCTTATGGCGGAGAACCCTTCACAACGTTGCCTACTCTTTTTCTGGTACTAGGCTAACCACCGGGTTCTTTCACAAGGGAGAACCATACCTACCACAACGTCGCCTACCCTTTATCTGGTACTAGGCTAAGTACCGAGTTCCATTACAATGGAGGAACTACTACCCAACACTACACAACACCTAACCCCAAAGGAGACCAACTCTTTATTACAACACCATCAAGGATATCAATATCCTTGGATACAACCTATCTCTATTTGTATATCGATGCACCTCATCGAGTATAAAACCTTGACGTTCTTCACTAATGTCACTTGACTTGACTTCTAGGCGTCTTTCACTAATGCCCTTAACACGGACGCTTGGCACCTTTCACTAATGCCTTCGTCTTGACTCCTTTAGCATTCTTCACTAATGCTTTTGACACGGACGTTAAGCACCTTTCACTAATGCTTTCGTTTTGACTCTTTCGGCATCCTTCACTAATGCCTTGAACACAACACTTCTATTGTGGAATAAAGAAGTATCAATCAAGAGAACCACAATAGTCTTGATGATGACGAAGCATGGCAACTCATGGACTTGAGCTTGCTCGACTTCAAAAGGTGGTGATCTCGCCTTTAAAAGGAACCTAGAGAATCACACAAAAACAAAACTACATACATAGATCACTTGGATATGAGTTTAGAGAGTTTATAACTCAAAGAGAAAATATATGTGAAAAGGGTGAGAAACAATGAAGAAATGGCTCACTATTTATAGAGGAAAAATAGCTCTTGCTCCACGGATCCCACGGATCCTCATTTGAGGATCCGTCCCAGTATTACCGGGGATCCGTGGACGCCTCCTATTGGTCATGGGTTTTGGGTCATGGGTCATGGGTTATGGATCATGGGTATCCAAGTAGATACAATGTATCTACAAGATGCAATGCATCTAGTCCATGGGTCATGAGTTAAAACCATGGGTCATGGATAATATCCATATATGACATAAGCATGATCTCATGCAATGGGTTATGGGTAATGCTTCATGGGTATGGGTCATGGACTTTGGGTTATACCCGACTACATTCAATGTATTTGGTCAATGAGTCAAATATTTAAGTTTCTACCCATTTATATCACCCATTATAATACATACTAGTTATCTATATATTTACCCAATATGTAAACACTAGTTGTTGTATATATGTATTACTAAATCATAAAATCACTTAAACTTGTTTTAGTGTTTTATGTGAAAACGTAAGTATGTTAGAAAACTATTGGCTCAAACCATTTACGTATTTTATTTGTTTCGTTAAAATGATTTTACGTTTGTTATCGACAAAACATTAGAAGACCGTAAAATATAAATAAACGTTTTTACGGCTTATTTGTATTAACAAATCACTTTCCACATAATATACATATTCACTGAATAATAGTCCCTAAATAAAATTAACGCCTAAATCAGTCACTGAATGGGTAAACCTCATTCAGGGTCCCTGACTTTGGATATAGAACATATTAAATGAGTAACTAAATGCTCTAAGTATTCAGTCACTCAATGTCCTAGGTTGGTAACCAAGCCAATTTAATATAGGAATATATGTTCTTTGACCTTTCTATCATCCATGTCATGGGCCCCTACATCCCTTACCTTATCCCACTTGGCATTAAATGCTCATACACACATCAAATATCCTATAGATATTTTATTGGTGACATCACCATGGCAAATGCACTTTTGCTTTGCAACTGTTTCCCTTGAAATTCGGGAAAAAACTGCGGGTAATAGAGTGGAAACATCAAATGTGAAAATGAAACGTCTTTTAAAATTTGCTTTCCAAAATTTCACATGCGCAAAATCAATACTTTCACCACTCTATAAATACCCCCTTTCTAAACACAAAAAATACACACACAATTGTTTTTGCAATTAAACTCTGTCAAATCTCTTAAAAACTCAAAACAACTGTGTATGCTTTGTTCAAATTGGTTGAATCAAAAATATTTTTCATCTTTACTACCACATTAAAAGGTTTTCCGCAAATCTCATCTTTTAAAACAACTGGTAATAAAATTACCTCTTTGATTTTCTTGTCAAAACAAAAAACCTAAAAACTTTTCCGATTGTAAATGGCAAGAACTCAAAGTGTTTTATTTGCACCACAGTGGGTGGGAGGTTTAGAAAATGTAGATTTTAAAACTGACAATGTTACAGGAAATTTTGAATACCCTAATGATGTCCCATCCTATAAGGGAATCATGAAATTTTTGTTCAACTGCCCACTGAAAATGGCCTTTATAAATTCACCCTCTATACTGTACCAAAACTACCTCAGGGAGTTTTGGGCAACTGCAGTGGCCTTTAGCCCGACACCCTCCAGTGATGAGAACATGCCAAGACCCCTCAGGGAGTTTTTCATCAAATTTTCAGTCCTTAATGGGGGAAAACAAATAACTTCGGACTTCAAAACGTTTTGCTCTTCAACATGGCTAGATTATAATAAAATTAAATATGTTGCACACCCTGACCCAGCTATGTGAAGGCAAAATTAGCAAAAATAGCTTTTGATCCAAAATCACTGGAAAAAACCCATGTCACCCAGAACTTATTCCCAGTGGCTTGGAAGATCTTGTTCACTTTTGTGATTCAGGTTCTCGGCGGGAACCACTCATCCACTAAATAGATCAATTCAATTCAGTTGATGAAGTCTTGTTGTTTGATGACAGGTACAACTGTCGACATTGGGGAGATCATTTACAGTTATCTCATAACCAAGCTCTAGAGAAAAACTAGGGTGAAATACGTTTCATACCCTAGGTTTGTCTCTTGTTCTTTGCAAGAGTTACTGGGTTGCAATTACACTCAGGACTATCACTTTGGCGCTTTACCTGCCATCCTGAGTGGCTAAAATTTTACAAAGGACCCATCCTTAGTAACTGATATTGAATTGACAGCCCATATGGTTGTTGTAAACAACCAGATGGAATCACTGTCTCCAAACCCTGCTCCTAAAAGGAGAAAGAGGAAGTCTCAGACTGGGACTAAGACCAAACCCAAGTCCCAGGGCCCTGAGGCTTCTGGAACACAGGCTAAAGGCCAAAGAAACTCCAGACTGATAAGACACCAAAGGGTGACCAAACAACACTACTTCCAGTGAGGGAAACATACAACCCGCTGGTAGGGGAGCACCTTCCACTCTACCTGATGAGGACATTCGCAACACAGCTTTTGTCTGAGGGCACCAACATTGATCTCAAAGACTCAGGGGGAAACAAACAACCCACTAATAGAGATCTCACTGCCACTGTCCCTAAGGATAGTACTGGGAATCTCCACCAGTACTTGAAAGCGCAATGAGAGACAAAGACTCAGAGAGATCAATACCACCCGTTGATATGGAACTCACAACTAATCCCGATTCTAGAGAAGGCACTACGGAACCCATCACTCCCTTTGGATTCTAAGTGTAGAAGATGTTCAAAAGTTCCTTATATCTGATGATGAGTTGGAGATTGAAAGTGAAGAGGAAGAACTTGTTGTTGGTGATGAAGTGGACGCTGATGTTCAGCCCATTGAACAAGAGCATCAGCCTGATCCAAAAGAGACTGAAGAGTCGCCTTTTTAGCCTGACAATGACTTTTCTGCCTCTTCAAACTCCGCAGCATCTTCATGCCATGAAGACTTGAATAAATATGGCAACATTCTTCCTCTTACTAAGAGACAGTTGGTTAAATTTTTGAAGAAGGCTACTTAGAAATTATATGATGGCGTCACTAATGAATTATGGTATCAGCATGTGGAAGCTGCTGCAAGTTATGCTGATCTCAAAGCTGCTGTGGTTGAAAACTTTGAAGACAAGGGTGAACACAGGGAAAACATGTATCATACTCTTCACACCCTGGATGAGCATCTGAAGAAGTTCCTCAAGGCTTTTTAGGATGCTCACACCAAACTCGACCAGATCAAAGAGGCAGTTAAGGAAGACCCTTTACTGAATAATAAGGTGCTTGAGGCTATTGAGACTTATGTGAAAAACTCATCAAGACTGACTCAACTCATCACCATGCTCAACAACTCAAATTTTTAGGGTCCACACTCATCAGTGGAGGCAATTCAGTCCTCTTTTTGTTCGTTGGATAAACATGTTGTTGAATTGGCTAAGTCTTCATCTTCTATGGCCTGGAATCTCGGGCCTAGAATGACTACACTAGAAACCTCTCAGGCCAATCTTGAGAAGCAATACATTGGTATTCAGCAGGAAACTTTAGATATCAAATCTATGGTATCTGAAATATATCAAGCTTTTGAAAGGTCAATATGCTCCCTCAACCTCAGTGCTCGGGCCAACTCTTGCTCTCACTGAAGATCAAGCAAAATTTGAGGGGCGGGGGATATCACTGAAGAATGAACTCCTTCTTACACTAAGGGGGAGCCAATTCCAGCAATCCCAATTTCACAAGTCCAACCAACAACAACACCATCATCAACAACATCATCATCATCATCAGTCCCTCCTCTTGACAAAGGCAAAGGCATACTGACAACGCCTGAGCCTGAGCAACAACCACTGGTACCTGCTTCCAAGACATTCAGACCAGATCCTAACGAACCTATCATGATCCCATATGAAATCAATGGCAAAGTTTACCTACTGACTGCAGAACAGATGAGTACCTATTTTGAGAAAGAGGAAAGGGGTAAGAAACTGGCAGAGGAAGAGAAAAAGAGCAAGGCTGCCCTGGTTAAAATTGTTCATGAAGAAGCTAAGAAGATAGGGATTGATCCAAAGGCACTGGCAGGTGGACAAGCATGTCAGAAGTTCAAAGATGCTCAGGATGCTGAACTGCTTGACCTAAAGAATAAAAAGGTTGAAAGAAATAAAAGGTTGGCTGAGATCAGGAAAAGGAGAATAGATCATTACAACTAGGTGATGACAAGCAGAAAGAGGCTTGAACCTATCTCTGACATCAAAATTCATGCCAACACAAAACTTGCAGTCATCAATGTTTATAGAGGTCCTGATAAGCGAACCTTTGAGGTTCATGATCCCTTAAAGTTTTCTGACTTTGGAATTATTGAGCTTGATAAACTCGGTCCCGTCATTGAGAAGAAGAAGAATACCATTGTAAAAAATCTCATGGATGCACTGAGCAAGAGATTTGAGAAACTAAGACAAATGCCTGAAGAACTTGGCATTCGGCCTCTTCTTCCAGCCCCATCAAACTAACCTGCCCCCTCTCAGTCCTCTAGAAGAAAGAGGAAGATCTTGGAGCGTGAACCAGATATCAAGATCCATGGCCTAAACTGTAATAGAGCGCTCCCTGAAGGAGTTAGATTTGTGAATCATCTGGTCATTGAACGACTTGAGAGAGAGGTCGATTCTTTACTGTTGAGTTTTGAGAGCATACTTTCCAAAGGTGGAGTGATATAAACAAGTCAGGTATTGAGGCTATGGTTGGCTTTTTACTGATGGCTACTCAAATTTAAAGTCCAGAAAACACAAGGCTCAACAATGACTTGAGGACCAAGATCAGTGAATACCCTGATCAAGACAAGCTAAAATCTAAGAACCCTAAACTTAAAGCTCTTTGATACCAAATGGACTGAAACTTACATCTGCTGCAACAACACTATCTTTAATTTTTTTTTGCATTGTAACTTAGGACTGTAATATATTTCTTAATGAATGATGTTTTTATGTTACTCAGTGTTCTTTAATTGCTTTGTAGAATAGTCAGTGTGAGAAGAAGACCTTTGCTCACTCACACTGAACTTAGAAACACTTAGGCTATGTTTATATCCAAATAGGGGGAGATTGTTGGGTCAGTGAATTCCCAAAATTCCTATAACAAGGATTTGAAGATAAAATAACCTAAGTGTTTAATATCCTTAACATAAACAAGTCACTGAGCGAACAATTGTTCAGTGAGTCATATTTAAGAAGCTCAGGACAAGCCTAAGAGGAAGGGCTTTCCATTCAGCGAAGCGGGACTCAGTGAATGATACTTGAGCCAAAGAAGAAGATGGATTTAGTGAGTGATGACAATAACTCACTGAATCCCCAGGCTCCTCACCAACTATGAAGACTGAAGACTTAAAGCCTGAAGAATTGAAGACTGAAGTAAAGGCGGGATAAAGCGGGGTAAGTTTGAAAGATAAGTGTGTGTCCTTATCTACAAAGGTTAACTTACCCTAAATGGATAAAAGACCAAGAGTGTGTCAACACTAACACTAGGAAAGTGAACTTGTCCCTTACTATAAATAGGTTATTGTAACAGAGACAAAATACGTAAGGTATTTTGTCTTCTAAGACTTATGTTAGTCTTGTCTTTTAGGATAATGGTTGTAACTCATACTTGTATAAATAACAGACATAAGGTGGATTGTAAGGGTTAAGATTGTGCACTAAATGCTTAGACATTCACAAGCCTTTTCACTCCTCCAAACATAACTAAGTCCCTGAGGTTAGCTCAGTTGGTTAGAATAGTTGTACTTAAGCTTAGCTTAAGTTTAGTGAGGAGTATACCATACATTGTCATTCTTTGATTAACTTTTAATAAGAATATAAATGTTGAAAAACTTGTGTCTATTATACTTTAAGTTTTATCTTGTTAAACTGTTTATCAATCAACATTGATAAGCCATGGAGCTTGGATAGATTAACTCTATAGTTAACTCTAACCAAGTTTAAGGGAACAACAAGTACACAAAAAACTAGTTAACCAAACCATGACTGAATTCTAACCGGAAAACCGAATCGGTCAACATCGATTTTGACCAAACCGGTTTCGGTTTGTGGCCAAACTGTCGGTTAGTAACCGGTTTGGGTTTTTGAAAAAATGGGCGGTTTGTGATCGGTTTTTTTCAAACCGATTTGGGAAACCGGTAACGATATTTTTTGAAATTTTGAATTCAAATCCGAGGGAGAAGGAGCGGAGGTGTTTGAAAATTTGAATTTTTGGGTTTGAATTGTACCATTTTTGTCATTGTATGTTTAGTATAAATAGAGGGGTTTTGATTTTTTGAGTATTTAAATTAATTAGTTAATTTTTGATTGTTTACAACTTTCTTATAAGCAATAAACACACAAAAAATCAAAACCGAAACAAATTCATTAATGGCAACTCAATCTAGTCAAGTAACATCGATGTTGGTTCTTCAACTCCTTTAAGTCAACCGTCGATTGTTGAACTATAGAGAACCACGATCGAAAAGTCAAAATTTGGAAAAATTCAACCTCGTCAAGATGTCGGATAACATGACCAAGGCTCAATGTAAGCATTGCTTTCATTTATTAGGTTATGGTTCTAACTCTACATTGAGGTCTCATATCAACCTAAAGTATTGCCAAGCACTCAAAATGGTTCCGAAAGCGAATCAAGCATCTATGGGTTGGGACGTGGGTATTTTTGTATACAATCCGGATATGATTCGTGAACAATTCGCCGTTTTGGTGATTCAACAAGGTTTGCCGTTCAGCCACTTCGACAACCTCAAATGACGAGGGTGTTTCAAACTCACGTTCAAAAGTATAATCATGTAATTCGTATGACTCTTAAACGCGATGCACATAAACTATGAAAAACGGCTAAACAACAATTAAAAGTTACTTTTATAAAATTTAAATGCAAGTGTAAACTTAACAACGGATGTTTGGTCCGCTCTTCATGGTTTGTCCACTTCGTACCTATGTTTTACCGTACATTGGGTTGATCACAAAAGTTGAAAAATGATGAAGCGAGTCATTTCATTTGAAGAATTTCCGAATTCTCACACGGGAGATGCTTTATTCAAAAGGTTGAGAAAAACGTTTGTCAAATATAACTTGGAAGAAAAAATTCAATTACGTTGGATAATGCAAGTAATAACACAAACGCAATGGGTAGACTAAAAATGAAATACGAGCCACCTTTGGATGGCGTATTTTATCATAGTCGATGTGTTGCACACATCATTAACTTGGTTGTGCAAGCAGAATTAGCGGAGGATCCGATATATGAAATGAAAGAATGTTTTAAAATAATGTTGGGAGATATATTTAAAAAGGGTGCTACAAGATATAATGCCTATATTAAGTTGTGTCATAATGCGGAAAACCTTTTTTTAACACCTAATTAGGATCGTGACACAAGATGGAATTCCACTTATCATATGTTCCTAAGTGCTATAAAACAAAAAGTGACTTTACAATTTTTTCATGACCAATTGTCGGAAAAACGTAAGTGTGCTCCATTTTCAAGTCACCATTGGGAAACTATTGAAAAACTAACCCGATTACTTGAAGTTTTTTACACCGGCACAAAAAAATTATTGGGAGTTTATTATCCAACGTCTTATTTGGTACTCGAACCAATATTCTTAATGTGTTCAAAACTAAGCGAATTTGAATTAAATGGTGATATATATACAAGTATGGTTTCACCAATGAAAGAAAAGTTTAGGAAATACTTTGAAGAAATGAAACCATTAATTACTTGTGCGACATCCATGTTTTAATGCAAGCGGGGTAGAGTTACTTCTCGATTCGATTACAACTGATTTGGGGTGTTTTGACAATAACCCGAACTTTGCTAATGATGCAAAAGAGGATTTTAACAAATTATTTGAAAGTTTATAGGAGTTATATTTTGAAAAATATGGTAACCCAACTCCTTCAGTGAGTTCGTTTCTTTAACGAGTCGGTCGCATAGAGGGAATCCAATGTTTGGCTTGCGACAAAAGTTAAAAGAAAATCCTAACAAACGAGCAAATAATGATCGTTTCATGAACAACGAATATGAAAGATATATCACAACCGATTTCATCTCACATATTCCGACATAACAAGTTGAAAATTTTGATATGTTGGCATTTTGGAAAGAAAAGGTGTTGTTCCCCGTTCACTATCGTTTAAAACAGTTTAAGTATATAAAACAAGTTATTAGTGAACTATGACTGAAATTAACATAAGAAAACACACTAAGTAATTTTCAACATCATATTCTTATTAGAAATAGATCCACAAAGAATACGTTACCCAAGTACTTGCGGAATAGTACTTGGGATTGAAATGACAAAGTTGGGTGACTCTCTCTAAGCTCGGGCTAAGTCGAGCACAACTCTTAGAGCTCACCGAGCTATCTCGGGAACTAAGTTGTATTTGGAGGAGTGAAAAGATGGCTGCGTGTATGTATGTTTTACAATTCACAAGCTTAACCTTTTACTCCATCTCTTATGCTATTTATACATGTATGATATTTGACTCTTTCCTATGGGCAACCGACATCATACGAAGACAAAATCTTGATGTATTTTGTCTCATTCTAAAGACTATTCTAGGTAAGAGACAAGACTACTTTCCTAAGTTCAATGATGACACTTGAGCACGATCTTTTGCCATTCGGGGAAAGTTGACTTTGGTTGATAAGGACTTCGTCTTATCTCGATTCAACCTTTTCCCGCCTTGTCCGCTCTTTCTTGATCTTTACATCCTTGGTCTTCTACTTGGTTTATCTTCAATGTAAGTAGTTAGAGAGAGTCTTAGGGATTGATGAGTTATTGTCATCACTCCTTGAATCCATCATCTTCTTCTTGACTCGGTCTTCACTCTTTAAGTTCCGCCTTCATTGGTGGAGAGACTTCTTCTTCCTCATACTAAGTATCCGTAGATGACTCACCGAGAGGCTATGCACTCGATGACTGATTAGTGTTTTCGGACTAAACACTTGGGCTATTTTCTATTCAAATCCTAGATTAAGGGGTTTGGGTATTTATTAAACCCAAGGTCTCCTATTTGGATATACAAATAGCTAAGTGATTGATCGATGTAAGTGAGCAAATGGCTTCTTCCTACACCTGAATGTACTAATGAATACAATAAGGAACTTGAATATTTTAACAAAACATACATCGTTTATTGATCAAATTATAAAGGTTCCTATCACTAGTACAAAAGATAAATCAAAATTATGTCGATTGAGATGGATCCCAGGTGCTTCAATCTTAGGCTTCTTTTTAGGAGTGTTTCTTTGTTAGGGTGCTCTCTTATCTTGGCATTCGGTCTTGGCCGAACTCGATGTTTCTTTGGGGTTTGGATTTGAGAGGCCACCGGTATGTAGCTCAAAGATTGACCCACACCACTGATCAATATCACTCCATCTTTGAAAAGCGGGGTTTCCATAGACATCAATGTGGAGCTGACCCTCTTTTAGGCTTCTCAATCACTAGACAGTTCACAAATTTCACACCTTGAGCTCCTGTTGCATTCTAATCCGTGCACTTTGATTTCGGTTTGAACTCAACTCTTCCTTTTCTAGAGGATGATTGTGGTTGAGATCCTTGAGGTCTGATTAAAGTGGTGAATTCCCAGTTAAATTTGGACAATCCCTTAGTCTTTCATATCTTTATTGAGCATTTTCATCGGGTCCTTAACCACCGCATTTTCTTCTTTTCAATAATTGGACCAAGTTCATCGAGTTCAGTGATCCCAAGTCGATGAATTTGAGAGGATCATGAACTTGAAGTGCCTTTTATCATCCTCTCAGAGGCGTTCATGGCCGAGGTTTGGTATTAGGGATGATTCGACATCGTGATCTTTTCGAGAAGCCTTGACTTGTCATTGTCGATTGTAATCCTTAATTCGCTTTGCACGAGAGCTTGATTTTCTTTTCTTTTCTTCCAACTATTTTCTCATTGCGATCATCCGAGCGGCTGAGCTTCCTTGAACTTTTGTCTTGCCTCGACCCTTTTGGAGCTTGCTTGCATCTAATCCTATGTTTTCACTTCTTCACGACTACCTTTGCTGCTTCTTTGTTCTTTTCTCTTCCTCATTAGTTTCAATCTTCTTTCTTCTTTAGCAAGATGTTTACTTATTTGTTGTGGCAAGCGAGAGGTATTCAGATGTCGTAATTTTATAGGGAATCTTCTCGGGCTCGAAGTTGCCATTTGCCTTTTCCTTTGTCCCGGCACGAGGAAGATGAAGTTGCTACCGTGTGGTGGTGTTGTTGTTATTGGAGTGATTCTTGTCGGTGTTGTTGTTGTTGATGTTGTTGGTGGGATTGATGAGATAGGTGTTCTTGAGGCCGGTGGGATGATGAGATTTGAGCCAGCGATGATGATAGTGTTGGCTCCCCCTCGGTGTGAGAAGGAGGTTCTTGACAATATTCTCCCCTCAATTGTTGCCGGAGCTTTAGTGAGGGCAGAGTTGGAGTTGGTCTTGAGGGGGAGCGACTTGACCCTTGAAGGCTGATATATTTACGAGATCATAGCCTTGATGTCGAAGTGTCGATTGAATACCGGTGACTTTAGTTTCCAAATTAGCTTTGAGAAACTTCAGGCGGTCATTCAGGCCCAAGATTCCGGGCCGAGATCGGGATGCTGAGCCAAAGTAGCCACTGCGTATTCAAAGAGTCAATGTAGTTTGAAGAGACGAACCGAGGATTGAAGACCACGAACATTTGCGAGACTTAAGCATATTGAGCGGTTCGGTGAGGTTTGAGGATTGTTTCAAGTGCTCCTCGGTAGCCTCCAGACTTTAGAGTTGTGTGTTGGGTCTTCTTTGACAAACTCCCTAATTTCATCTATCGTGGTACCTACACCACGAAGATGCACGAGGAATTTAGCCATGTTTTCATCCGATCGGTGAATGTTGTCATACATCGGATCCCTGTGCTCATGAACATTTTCATCAAAGCCATGTACCTTAGCCTTTAGATCGCATAACTCAAGCGACCTCGGTGTGTTGTTCCCACAATGTGTCGGTGACCCCGAATATAACCTTCTTGAAGCTTTGGTGATCCATGAACTAGGCGTCTTCGGTGAGTGGGAGAACATTATCAAATCTTTCAAATTCATCAATGGAGGAAGAGGTCATCATTGTCGGGCTTGTTGGTGATTGATATGCTCATGTGGATCGGTGAGGCTCTTGTTCGACGAACCTCGCGTCCATTTCTTCTCCGGTGATAAAATTTCATCATCGGTCTCGACAAGCTCATCTTGAGAGAATAATATCGGTGACATCGACAACGATTAACTGGGGTTGGTGATGGGTTCCATATCGTGGTGGTATGTTTCCTCCGAGTCTTTGTCCCCGTTGACCCCTCGGACCGGTGGTGGCGTTTCGATGCCTTATTTGGAGTCGGATTGGTTGTGGGTTCCGTATCGGCGGGTTGTTCCTTTCCTCCGAGTCTTTGTCCCCGGTGACCCTGAGACAACGGTGGGCGTTTCGATGCCTTTAGCGAGTCGTTGATAGTTGTATCCCTATCGGTAGGTTGTTTGATTCCTCACGAGTCTTTGGGATCGATTAGTGTGCCCTCGGACAAAGGCTTGGATTTGCTAATGTCATCACCGGGCGTTGTGGAAGGCGCTCCCCTACCGGTAGGTTGTATGTTTCCTACGGATCTTGGGGAGTAGTAGGTGTGACCAAAGGGCATTGCTGCGATGTATCTGATGTCCTTCGTTGTTCTTGGGTGGTTGTTGCACAGTCGGTGGGTGTCTTTTTGGTCTCGGGTTTTTGTGCCTCTTGAGTACGTGCTCACGAAGCCTCGGGGCCTGAGACTTTGGTTTAGTCTTAGTCCCATCGAGACTTCCCTTTTCTTTTAGGAGCGGGGTTTGGAGACACCGATCCACTTTGATTGTTCTGACAATCATGTGGGCCGTCAATTCAATGGGAGTGACAAGGGATGGGTCCTTTGAAAATTTGATGGGCTCGGGATGCCATGTAAATTTCAAAATTTTCATCACGAGTATAATTTGAACCCGATGTGATTGCAAAGAACATGAGACAAACCTAGGATACGAAACGTGCCGTCCTAGTTTTGCTCAGTAGCCGTTCTGAGATCACTGTAAATGATCTCCCTATGTCGACAGTGACCCCATTCATTAAGCGGTATGTCATCATCAAGCGAATAGAGTTAACTTGTTCGTGGATGAGTGGTTCCCGCCGAGGACACGAATCACAAAAGTGAAGAGGATCCTCCAAGCCACGGGAATGAGCTTTTAGTATTTGGGGTCTTGTCCAAAATTTGGATCTAAAACGATTTGTTTTAACCCATCCTTCTTGTGGAGGGTTCGGGATGGGCGACATAAGCACCTTTGTTATAATCTAACCTGTTGAAGTGCAAAGCGTTTTGTAATCCGAGGTGTATTGTTTCCCCATTTAGATGAACGATGAGATACTCCACGAGCGGTCTAAGGTTATTCTCATCGATGAAGGTGTCGGGTCAAAGGCTCTAGTGTAGCCCAAAACTCCACGAGGTGGTTTGGGTACACTCTTGAGGACATTTACAAAGGCCGTTTGAGTGGGCGGTTGAATAAATATTTTAAAAATGTCTTTATAGGTTGGGACATTTTCGGGATATTCAAAATTTCCTATGACATTATTTGTTTTAAATTCAACGTTAGTAAGATCCCTACCAGCGAGAAGCAAAGCGGAGAGATTGTGTTCTAGCCATTTCCATTAACGAAGATTTTAGGGTTTAAAAATGTTTTGACTAGAACAATCAAAGTATTTGGATCTCTTTAAGTTTGTGATGAAAAACTTTGTAAATTTTTACAAGGAGGGTTTTTCAAAGGAGGTTTAAAGATATTGAGAACACACAAATATTTCTAGATTTGAGAAAGAATTTTGACGAGTTTAGTTGCGAGAAAATAATTTGTGTGTGTTTGTTTGTGTTGGAAGAGGGTATTTATAGAGTGATAAGAGGGTGTTTTGTGCACAAATGGGAATATTAAGAGTCGGTTTTGAAAGGCGTTTGAATTTCCACATTTAATGCTACCACTCCATTACCCATGATAAAATCCGTTTTCAAAGGAACAATTGCGATGCGGTAAAAGTGCACATTGCGAGAGATAAAATATCAATTTGATATTTTTGTGAGAGCATTAAATGCCAAGTGGGATGTCGATAAGACAAAGAGACATATATTCCTTTATTAAATTGGCATAGTTACCAACCTATGACATTTAAGTAGCGATACTTGGATCATTTAGTTACTCATACAATGCTCTTTGTCAAGTGTCGGGTGACCCTGAATGAGTCTTACTTATTCGGTGAGAGGTTGATTTTGGATGTTCGGGGAGAATGAACCATTTTAGATAACTCAGCTGAGATTGGTTTTCAGATACTTGGCTTTCAATGTCAAGCATTCCTAATTCGACTTTCGGTCTCACGAAGGTAGGTTCATCAATGGTTTGGTGAAGATATCGACCATTGATATTGATAGGGATGAAATGTAGTTCAATATCTCCTTTCATTATGTGATCCACGATGAAGTGATATCGATATCAATGTGTTTGGTTCTTTGGTGGAGGGACGGGGTTGTTAGAGATTGCAATAGCACTAGTGTTATCATAGAAGATGGGCACCATTTTGTAATGGATGTCATAGTCCTTGAGTTGACTTTTCATCCATAATACATTGGCACAACATCTGCTGCTGACTACATATTCAACTTCGGTGAGGACATAGCCACCGATTGTTGCTTCTTTGCACTCCAACAAACCAATTTTCCTCCAAGAAATTGACGGGACCACGAGGTACTTTTTTGTCCATGTTGCGACCCAGCATAATCGAATCGAGTAACCCTTGAGATCAAACCCTAAGCATTTTGGATAATAGAGTCCAAGGTTTGAGGTTCCTTTCGGTGCACAGTATTCTTTGGCTGCGGTGAGGTGAGATTCTTTGGGATTGGACTAATATCTTGCTATTAAATAGACCGAAAATTGTATATACGGTCTAGTAGCGGTTAGATACATTAGTGAGCCAACAATCCCTCCGAAATGGGTTTGATTGGTGATTTGCCGGTGAGATCGGGTCCAAGGTTGTTAGGTGGGACCATTGGTGTCTTCAACGAGGCACGGTCGGATATCTCATATTTCTTCAAGAGATTTACGGTGTATTTCTCTTGGTGATGGATATTCCTTTATCGGTTTATCGATTTGTAGTCCAAGAAAGTATGTAAGTTCCCCATCATGCTCATTTCAAACTTCTTTGTCATTAGTTTTTCAAACTGTTTGCAAAGTTTGTAGTTTGTTGAGCCAAAGATGATATCATCAACATACACTTGGACTAGTATCACATCTGTTGGGTTCTATAGACAAACAGTGTGTTGTCTATCTTTCCTCGACAAACTTGTTTTGTATCGGGAAGGAGAGAGTTTCATACCATGCCACAGGAGCTTGTTTGAGTCCATAAAGGGCTTTGTCAAGCTTGCATACATAGTCGAAATTCACTACTCTCAAAGCACGGAGGTTCTTGAACATACACATCTTCCTTGAGATCACCATTTAAGAATGCACTTTTAACATCCATTTGGTAGACCACGAAGTTCATGTATGTTGCATATGCAAGGAAGATCTGATGGCTTCCATTCTTGCTTGAGAGCAAATGTCTCATCATAGTCAATGCCTTCTTGTTGACTGTAACCTTTGGCTACCGATCGGCTTTGTTTTTAATGATGATGCGTTTTCATCGGTTTTGTTTCGAAAACCCACTTCATTCCTCGACTACTACATCCCGAGGACATTTGATCAAGGTCATGACCTTGTTTTATCAAACTATTGCAGTTCTTCTTGCATACTTTGAACCCGGCTTGGGTATTTTAGAACCTCGGTGACACTTTTGGGTTCTATATCGATAGGTAATTAGCATAGAGACATTCATTGGTGAAGCTGCGGTTAGACTAGCGACCATGCTTCTAGTGAGCATGCCCTCGGTGGGTTCACCAATGATGTTTACAAGCTCAATATCACGAGTTCTTGTCTACTTACTTTGTGGTGCAGGATCGAGCTTGATGATGTCAGCTGGGTGTTGGATGTGAGTTCGGTGCAAGAGTCACAGAATCAATTAGATCATCGTAGAGATGTCTAGTTCGGTCGAGGTTCATGAGTTGCGGGTTCACGATTATTTGGATCGGTGTTCCTTATCTCGGCGAGGACCGATTGATTATTAATGAACTCATTGATAGTTGGTTGGGTTAGGTTGTGAGGTAAGACATAATATGAGATGTCGACATCGACGATATGAGGAATTGAATTCGGTGTTGTACTCATCGGAGGATATCTTGATGAGTTATCAATTCTATTTCCTCCACTAAGGTGTTGGTGAACTGATGCTTTCGGGACTTTCATCAAAGGTGACATGAAAGGTTTCCTCAACTTTTGTCTCCTTGTGTTAAAAACCACGAAGGCTTTGGAGATCGGTGAGTAGCCTAAGAAGTATCCATCATCGACTTTTGCATCAAACTTGCCTAGATGATCCTTGTGGTTATGAATGAACACAGGACATCCAAATACATGAAAATAGCGATGTCATGAAGTCTACCTTTGAAGATCTCATATGGGGTTTTATTATGTCTTTTGACAATGATTGACTGTTTGAGTGTAAGGCGGTTTAGTTTGCTTGATCGAGAAATGCTTTGAGAGGGTGAGCCATTTAACATGGTTCTAGCGACCTCAATGAGAGTTCATTTTTCCTTTCGGCAACCCCATTTTGTTCGGGGTATATGGAGATGAGAAATTTTGAGAAATTCCTTTTCCATCACGAAACTCTCAAGTTCTTGATTTACGAACTCGATTACCATTGTCGATTCGATTTGTTTAAGCTGTAATGTCATTACGGTTTCTATCTTCACGATGAATGACATTATTGTATCATTGCTGACTCTTTTGGAAAGAAAGTATACCCAAGTGTATCTTGAGAACTCATCAACAATGACAAGTGTATACTTCTCATCTTTGGATTGATCCGGGACCTGGGGTCCAAAGAGATCCATGTGCGGGAGGTGAAGGAAACTTTGATGGAGAAATTTTGTTTGGTTTTGAATGATGCTCGTGGTGTTTACCCTTTTCACAAAGCGAGCATGGTTTGTCTTTTAAAAACCGGTGATGGTAAGCCAAGGACCTTGTTTTGTTTTGCCAAGTTGTTGAGGTTTTGAAGTTTAAGTGTGAGTCTCTTATGCCACGCCCAATTGATAGTTTGATGGCTTTAGCAAAGAGACACGTTCCATCTTGGGAGAGTGTTGACATGTCTAGCACATAAACATCATCTCTCCTAGGAGCTATCAACACAACTTCCTTGTTGGCATTGAAAATGGTACCTTGTTTATCATTGAATTGTACAATGTATTTAGCATCACATAGTTGGTGACATCGATGAGATTGTATTTGAGACCATTGACATAGGCTATTCTAGAAAACTATTCCGTTGCAGTTTACTAAACCATAACCTTCGGTGGGACATGATGAGTTATCACCAAATACTACCTTGGGCCCCTGGTTCCTTTACATACTTCAGCAGATATTCCTTCACACCGTCATGCTTCTTGAGCATCCACTGTCTAGATGCCAAATAGGCTCCACGGCATGTCTCTCGCACAAGCGATGAACTGAATTAGTTTCTCTTCGTGACCCACTTACTAGTGGGCTTGGATCTCAAGGTCTCTTTGAAATTTGCAATCGACTCATGGTCGGTGGTTGTATGCATAGTGCTACCACGGGTTTTGCATTTAGAGGTCGAGGATAACTCGGTGACTGGGTTGTTTGAATTTCTCCTTGCATGAATGACCTTTGTCATGTTGGGATGTCTCATGAGCTGGATTACCGCATATATCACGGCATGTATTCATGAGACAATCATCGATGATGATTGTTAAACCCACGATGAGGCACGAGAGGAAAAGGTTTTGCTCTATTCTTTGGAGCGACTTTGGAAGATGAAGCATCACGATGACCAACTTTGGTATAGTTTGATTGGTGACATCTTGTGGATGGTCTGCAGTCTTGTGATCATCCTTTTGCGAGATCATGCAAAAAGGATTCTATAGATTTTCGGTGGTATGGTGGTGTAATGACATTTCACACTTTTGTTTGTTTTAGAGGTTGACTTAGACTTTGAGGAACTGGAGGAAGTCGACTTTGTCTCCTTGATTGGTTCAGGACCTTCTCAATGGATTCCATTTTTTCAAGAAGCTTCCTCACAAGTTCGATCGATTCGAATTTGGTCGACTTGGTGGGACAGAGGATGTTGAAGTCTCGGTAGGAGTAGACTCTTGTTGGATTAGTTTTCTTGTCTTTATAGGATGGTTCTACCAAGTCGGACCTTTCCTTAGGTGAGTGAGGATTGAATTTTAGAGGAGTAAGCTCGAGCTTGGATCGGCACCTCAAGAGGTTTCGGGTGGAAGCGGTGTTTCAGATTCCGCCTGGACTCGAGATGTGTTCGGTACCACCGGTCATCTCGGAAGTCCTAGCATGCTCTTAAGAGCTTGGCTCTCGTGCTCAAGAATCCTTCCGGAATCGAAGTTTGGAAGCTTACTCTCGGGATTAACCCGTTCAATCCAATCCTTTGGAATTTGGAGTTGTCAACATGTTGGTAATCATACCACGAGACACAAATGGTTTTGAACTTTGGTCTTTGTTGAGAGTCGGGAGATGATCTTCACCTATGACTCTCTTTTTGCTCTGGGGCACCACAACATCAAAGACCACAGGATTCTTAGCAATCCAACTATCAAGAATATCTTGTTCCTTTTAAGTTCATCTTAAAGAGTGATTTCTCTTAACTAGTTCAATGTTTTGAATTTGCAAGGTGTGACCTCAAGCTTGGCTTGTTTTAAAATAAGCGAGTTCATCTCTACACTTGTTTAATTCAAAACTTAGCTTGTTGTATTTTGAAAATAGATTTAATCTGTGCTCTTCTACGAACTTAAGGTCAACATTAAGATAATTCATATAAGACTGCCAATCAGAGTCATCATCCATAGATAGTAAGATGTTTACTGATTTCTGTGTCAAGACACGTCAAGCTTAACTCACACAAGCTAGCCACTTGTGAATGGCTAACCGTAAGAAACTTAAAACGGCTCAGACACTGATCAATAATAGAAGTTTGTAGTATATGGGTAACTCAAACGTGTTAGGTTTGAGCACCAAGATCGTTCCGAACGAGGGTTGAATGGAATTTCCAACTCACGTCTCGATTATCGGGATTCGAATGGAAATAAGAGAGGATAATGGTTTTCTACGCTACGATAATGAAACATAAACTAAAATGATCCAAATAAGCATATAAAACAATAGCATAAAGCAAATTAACCCTAAAATGCAATTTAAGCCTAAAAGCAACTACGGAATTCTAAAAGCGTGAATTAAAACTAAATTATGGGGATTTAAGCTAATTATATGAAAAGTAAACTAAACTAAACTAATAAGAAAAGTAATCTTACAGAAAGAAACTTTTAAAACTAAAGATGTAAGAAAACGCGTAAAGCAAGCTCGGGTAAAACCCGAGCCTAAAAGCGTAAACTAATTGGAAAACGACCCTATGAATGAAAATCTATTTTTCCTCTGAAGAATACGACAAAATATAATTTTAGGAAAAAGCGGAATATTTTTTTTGAGTTTTATTTATTTATTATGATTTAAAAACTAAAACTAAGAAATTAATTATTAAAATACTAAAACATTTTAGAAAATATGAAAATTTTGTGAAATCTACTTTAAGCTAATCTACATTTATGAAAATATAAAAACTGAAAAGCGGTTTGTATTAAGCTATTAATAAGCAAAATGGACTATTAAGCTAAATAAAGAAAACCGTTGTTAAGTAAATAACTTGTGCAAACTATAACACAAAAGACCCGAGGGCATGATGGTTTGTGTGGTGTCTTTGTGAATCGTGACAGTGAGGTTGCGAGCACGGGTTTGAATCGATCAGTCGGTTTGCTTTTTATTTATTTTTGGACTATTTGCAACTTTTTGGCTTGAACTATAAAGGTAAAAACTAACTAACAGCTATACTAACTAACATTAAACTAATCCTAAACACTACAAATCAGATTAACAGCAGATCAAAAAACTAGTTCATAATAGATTCAAGCAAAATCAGTCACACCTAAAATGGAGTAATAAGCTCCTACTTAAATGCTTGAGAAAATAAGCTAACGAGGGGATTGGGACAGATCTAAGCAAAAGTGAAACAGATTAATCCTTAAACTACTTCTACCAAAAAGACCTTACACCATATAAATGCTACTAAAAGCTATGAGGAGGATCTAATAAGCTAGGATGCAATCTAAAGGAACCTAAGTGAACTAATCAATTTGGCAATAATCTTAAACAATAGCAAATAAGCTCTAAACAAATGCATTGTTGCAAGCAGATTCTAAAGGAAGGAGAGAAATTGCGGAGCCATGAACTTCTAAATAAAGCTTATAATCTTGATCACAAAAGCAAAGATGCTAAAATCTACACCTAGGTTATCTAGTGAATCACAATCAAGCAATGAGCTCTAGCTCTAAAAAGAAGAATTGGACGGTAACACGGAGTTGCGAGAACCAAAAGCGAGATGAGGTACAGCCACAAGTTCAACAAATCACCAACTTAGAGTTCAACGAAACATACTCAAAACATTTTTCCAATTTTTTTCTTTTGTGAAAACTTAAAATATCGATGAACACATGATTTTTAATTTTATTAATTTTTATAACCACTACAATTAACACTAAATGCTAAAAAAAAAAGCGACACTATTATAGCTGCTTTTAAAGGTTTGAAAATGAACTTTGAACCAATGGTAGAAAACACGAAAATGAATTGGAAACTTGAAACTCAATGTTGAGACAATATTATCTGAGTTTATAATCTAACTAACATCAACATTAACTTGAAAATTGGTTCCAAACTACTAGAACAGTTATAATCCAAACACCCTTTTAGAAGTAACAAAATGTAAATAAACCTTTGAGCTATATGGAATATGACTAAAACTGAATCACAATCAACAAAGTAACACAATCCTCAACTTTTTAACACATTAAAGCTAAAAATTAACCATAAATCGATTTGACTTTGAAAACTTGACTCAGGTTGACTTATGTTGACTTTTATCAAAAACTTAAAATTAAGCAGTATGAGAGCAGAGATAAGCTCACTTAAGCTTTCACAAGCTTAACTGAGCTTATTTAAACAGTAAGGACAGCTTATTAAGCAAACTTAAATGATTGTAATCTTAAAAGAAGCCAAGTGAAAATAAGGAACTTTTGCATTTAAGTAAAATGAGATTCTGACTAAACAATGAAGATTACCTTTGGAAAAGACTTTACTAAGCTACTAAAACAATAAATGACAAAGAAATGAAAGGGTCAAAATCTCTAAAGCTTAAGATATTGGACAAGAAATATTGTGAGCCAAGAGGTGTATAAATAGATGAGCTTGAGCCTTGCTTGGATTCCTTTCAGAAGATGCTAGAAGGCCATTTTTAGCCACAAAATCATTCCTTGGTCACTACCACCAATCAGAGAGCACCATCTCATTTGATGAGGTGTTATGTCCAATGGTATGCTTCCATTTGTCCACGTGGAGCTTCATCTGACAGGTCAGAGGTCTAGAAGATTGGGATAAGATGCTTAGTACGAAGATAGGTGTTTGGGTGTGGGTAAAAATGGTGGTGTTTGGGATGGGGAAGACAAGGAACTGAAAAGGGGCGCGTTTGGATTATATTAATATTGTTTGAGTTATGTTTGACCAGGTGGTGGTTTGTTGACTTGGGTTTAAATAAAGGTCACGGGCTTATTAAGGGTATAAGAAGAATACGGGTTGTGGTGTATGACGTGTAGGATTAATAATAGGTTTTGGGCGGATATATTGTTTAAGGATTGGGCCAAGGTCTTTTGTTGTTGGATTGGATAAAGGATTATTAAGGATAGGATATATCTTGGACTTGGATTAATAAGGTTGACCAAGAGTAACATAGGGACCAAACATGTAAATTCAGTTCGAGGGACCAATCATGTAATTCGCCATTTTCTCCAAGGATCATTCTTGACAATCTTCAAATAGACCAAGGGCTAATCGGCAAGTTTACGAATCTTCAGGGTCATTTTGCCAATTGTTGAAACTTGAGGGCCATTCGACATTTCTTCAAACTTTGATCAAATCTTCACAAATCATCCTCGGAGATTAGAAATCTTCAAAAATGCATAATTCGACCTTAGGCTCAGCTTAAGCTCTCTTTAATCTCTCGTGCTCGGATTTACGTCCCGATTTGGTTCCTTTTGCGTGTTTTACATATCCGTACTGCACAAGCACAAACTCAAGAAAACCACAAATATTAGCAATAAGCGGCTCTTTCTTGGTTATTTTGGGTCTATTTTGATAAAGAAAAGGTATGTGTTTAGCACATACCAAAATACCAGACGAGACCATTCTTGGTGTCCTCGCGCAATGCAATCAACTCACGCTTCTAAAACCAAGGATTTCAATCTCTTTCTACTAAACCATTGATATGTCTAAAGCATCAAGTTATCTCACACAAGCTAGCCACTTGTGAATGACTA
The DNA here is from genome assembly GCA_022545495.1 of Chrysanthemum lavandulifolium. Taxonomy (NCBI): domain Eukaryota; kingdom Viridiplantae; phylum Streptophyta; class Magnoliopsida; order Asterales; family Asteraceae; genus Chrysanthemum; species Chrysanthemum lavandulifolium. The sequence continues at coordinate 274,862,209 of CM040241.1, forward strand.
ACCGTAAGAAACTTAAAAGCAGTTCGGACAAACCAATTTAGAAAAGTAGTCAATGTTCCTCAAAAGAGATTAAGAAAGCCTTAATTCTAAAACGCCCGTTTACCTTTTAATTCTCATATAGATATAACGGTTAAGCACATTCCGATTATGAATGACGGTTTGTTGAACTTTCATGTCGATCAATAACTCCAACATTTTTCAAGCGACACGTTAGGATCACGGAGTAGAACACAACCACGTGAAGTGACCATCTGGATAGAATACATCGTCCCGATTTTCACAAGTCCCAAACTAAGCGTAAAACCGAAATCATTGTTACACATGATTCTAGATGCTAACACTACCCATGGAAGTTACTTGTGTAATTACCTTTTGTTCCCATTTTCCTATTTCCTCTAGATTATTTTATTTTGTGAGAAATAAATTTCTTCAAGTTCTCGTTTGATAATTTTTATTCGATAAAGATATAAAGCTAAGTCGATAATTAGTTATCCGCCTTCTCTCAAGAACCATTGTCGTAAAATGAGGTCCACATCAAGGAATTTTATTTACTTATACTTTTGATTTTGCCATTTTCATTTTCAACATCATTTTCAAATTTTTTTTTTTTTTTTTTTTTAATATATATTACACTTATACTTTTACTTTTATGAGTTTGTGAACCACGGAGCTTCACGGGTAATTCAAGACTATAGGCTTCATGAAATGAGGATCTCGGTGGCTAGGCTAAGACCTCACTCAATCCCGGCTAAAGATCCAAGGGTCCGATCTCGACACATGACTCACAACTTAACTTATTACATTTCACATATCACTTATTACTCATTTATTTATTATGGATCCTTGATGTGTACCCAATTTTTAAAACAAATATTCTTTTAAGAAGATAAAGAACTAACTATCGCCAAAAACTCAACATCTCTAATTATTTATTAAAGCAGATATGGGGTGAAACAATTTTGTGGGAACAAAAGCCATAAGTACCTTCGATGGGCTCTAAAGAGAACCAACTACTCCACGTTTAGCATCTAAACTCATAAGTAACTCTATCATTTCTCGATCTCGCAAATTTAAAATCCCAAATAATGAGATCCATGAGATGCTTAGCCGATAATTAAATTATCTATGGTTAAGGGAACAAGCTAGGGCTCAACACGCCCGGTCAAGTCGAAATTCCATTCCTACTCTCACCGTGGAAAGTCAACAAGGTGTCAAACATATATTAACTTAGCAACTGCTTAGTCTAATGAAATCAAGTCATGCATATTTAAAGTCACTCGGAAACTTGCAAAATCTTGGCCTTGTGAGCTAGAATTAGCATATTATAGCTTCTTATCTAAGAGACTAGCCAACTTTTCAATCAAAAGACTTAACAAAGCTTACAAAAATTTTTAAATTTTTCACATTTTGCACAATTTTTTTCATTTTTAAGGAAAAGCGGGTTCTGAGAGAAACACAACAAAAATAAGCAAGTGCGGTCAAATCAAATCGAAGATTACCCTACCCCAGACTAGAAAGAAACATTGTCCTCAATGTTTAAAGCAAGGGTATCACGAAAATCTAAAAGCCGTTTATAAAGTATGCTCAAAGATAAACGTTAGTCGATAAGATTAGGATATCGGTTCCATCGGCATCGATCATGAAACTCGAGTGGAGAAAATGACAAACTTGAGCACGAGTCTTCATATCGGGAAAATCCTAAACACAACATCACAAACAACCAAACACGAAATCAAAGAGGCTAACCCCTCGCGTCACTTATTAGAAAATAGAAAGAAGATAGAGATAAGCATGGGGTGCCTCCCATTAAGCGCTCTTGTTTTTGGTCACCGAGTCGCTAGCTTTGACTCGTCCCAATTCATTTGTCCTTGGGGAAGAAAGTGGTAGAGATACCTGGGGTCAAGCGGTGTCCTCATTCCCGAAGGAATGAGACTGGGTGGGTTGGGTGGTGAAGAAAGTGTCGGGCTCAAGCACAAATGGTATATCATGAAAGAATGATCCATCATCCGGCGGTTTTGCGGGTGGACGAAGGGATGACGGATCAATAAGAGAATACTCCAAGAAAGATGGGAGCTCATGGTAAGAGATAAGAGGTGACGGCTCAAACATGAAGGCATCCAAGAGAGGATCCTTATCACGAATAACGGTTTTAACAAAGAACTCATCAATGAATATCCCGGGTTTAAAAATCTTGTCTTCACATAAAGGCTCAACGGGATAAGTGATGGTGGACTCATGAGAGAAAGGAGAGTCAAGAAGTCCATCAAGAAACATCATATCCCCTCGGGATCATTCATAACAACATCCTCAATACCGGTGGTATCAAGTCATCAAGAGCAAGAAATGAGTCGGCTTCCTCAATGATTGAGTCATTTGTCGATATCGAAATCTCGTTCAAAACTTTACTCACATCAACATCAAAATAGAATCGCTCAAGAATCGGAGGATAAACATACGCCATAGTGGGATTGCCACTAATCTCTTCATCAAATCGGAAAGTCTCAAGCTCGGAGAGAAATCACTATCTTTAACGGAGATAGGATGCGAACTTGAATTATCGTTTAAGGCTTCAATCTTAGAAATGAGAAGATAAACATTCGACAATGTTTGGCGTAATCTTGGATCCTCGATCTCAATATCATCGGGCTCAATCTCTTCTTCTTCGGCATGAAATCATTATCTTCTCACGTTGATGTGCTCGGAAGGTAAATCGTCGACAAAATCGATGTCTCCATAAGAATCGTTATCGAATCGGAGAACATCTCAACATGATCGTTTGAAATATCAAGAAGGCTCATCACAAATATCAACAACCCCGGACTCTCTTGGGCTTGGGATAAGGATCTCAAGACTAGTCGCTTCCGTTTCCGGAATAGTACTAAGATGCTCATCCCCATTATGAAAGAGTCAGCGGGTGCAATAGTGTACTGTAACAATATGATCATCGGCCTCTTCCAAAGAACGTCACTTCTCTCAACCGGTGTGAGTGAAGGGAAGGTCGAAATGTAAGGCTCATAAATGAGAGAGGATAAGAATCCGGAGGTGGGACAAGTGGTGTGCTCTTAGAGCTAGCAAGTTCCACCACTTCCGTTTGATCTCCGGTTCTTCTGTTTAGAAATCGTTTTAAGCTCATAAGTTCGTTCCGCTTTGTTGTAACAGCGAACTCGTAGCGCAATCGTGAAAGATAAGGATCGATTCTAGAATTCTTCGGATTAGAGTCGAGAGTACAAATGGGAATCACCTCGGGTTCAGAAATATGTTCCATCTCCCTCACCGGAGAGGGAGTAGGAATCGAGGGTTCATGAAGCTTATATTTCAAAATTTTCGACAATGCTTCAAGTTTTTCAATATTGTTCAGAAAAGCACGACGTTCAAAGAAATCATCCCCGTGACCCTCGGTGGGTTCTTCGGGTGGCTCTGAAATGGTGTGATCATCTTCCGTAACTTGAACGGATTCTTCATTAATACTTTGTTGAGCTTGAATGCGGCTTAGTAAAGTTTGAAGCATGCTCTCAATGCGGTTTTGACGTCGCTCAAATCTTTTTCCAAAATCGATGGAAACGTCATTGATAACCCCGGTGGGTTCTTCAGAAGGGCGACACATACAAGATTCGCGATAAACCCACACCCTTTGCAAAAGCAACGTTCACAAAATGAATCATCGTTTAACAAATCTCTACAATTAAAGCAATAGGGTTGATAGAAATTTTGAGAATCCATGAGAATTAAACATATAGAGGGTAAAAGAGAAGAATTATCGGGTTAAGAGGATAAAAGAAGAATATTTTGGGTTTTAAAACAAATTTTGAAAAGGAAAATCTTTTGGGTTTTTATAAAGGGATATGTACAAATATCAACGATAACTTCACTCGGGGAAGGATCTTCAAATGCACACGATTCAAGGCGGAATCGAAAACTCGCTACAATCCTCCCGGCGTGTGCCAAAATTGATTTACGTGTCAAGACACATCAAGCTTAACTCACACAAGCTAGCCACTTGTGAATGGCTAACCGTAAGAAACTTAAAGCAGCTCGACAACGATCAATAATAGAAGTTTGTAGTATATGGGTAACTCAAGCGTGTTAGGTTTGAGCACCAAGATCGTTCGAGCGAGGTTGAATGGAATTTCCAACTCACGTCTCGATTATCGGATTGAATGGAAATAAGAGAGGATAATGGTTTTCTACGCTACGATAATGAAACATAAACTAAAATGATCCAAATAAGCATATAAAACAATAACGCAAAGCAAATTAACCCTAAAATGCAATTTAAGCCTAAAACATGACTACGGAATTCTAAAAGCGTGAATTAAAACTAAATTATGGGGATTTAAGCTAATTATATGAAAAGTAAACTAAACTAAACTAATAAGAAAAGTAATCTTCTGAAAGAAACTTTTAAAACTAAAGATGTAAGAAAAGCGTAAAAGCAGCGCTCGGGTAAAACCCGAGCCTAAAGCGTAAACTAATTGGAAAAACGACCCTATGAATGAAAATCTATTTTCCTACGAAGAATCGACAAAATATAATTTTAGGAAAAAGCGGAATATTTTTTTTTTGAGTTTTTATTTATTTATTATGATTTAAAACTAAAAACTAAGAAATTAATTATTAAAAATACTAAAACATTTTAGAAAATATGAAAATTTTGTGAAATCTACTTTAAGCTAATCTACATTTATGAAAATATAAAATGAAAAGCGGTTTGTATTAAGCTATTAATAAGCAAAATGGACTATTAAGCTAAATAAAGAAAACCGTTGTTAAGTAAATAACTTGTGCAAACTATAACACAAAAGACCCAAGGCATGATGGTTTGTGTGGTGTCTTGTGAATCGTGACAATGAGGTTGCGGGCTGGGTTCGAATCGATCACAGTGGGTTGCTTTTTATTTATTTTGGACTATTTGCAACTTTTGGCTTGAACTATAAAGGTAAAAACTAACTAACAGCTATACTAACTAACATTAAACTAATCCTAAACACTACAAATCAGTTAACGGCAGATCAAAAACTAGTTCATAATAGATTCAAGCAAAATCAGTCACACCTAAAATGGAGTAATAAGCTCCTACTTAAATGCTTGAGAAAATAAGCTAACGAGGGGATTGGGACAGATCTAAGCAAAAGTGAAACAGATTAATCCTTAAACTACTTCTACCAAAAAGACCTTACACCATATAAATGCTACTAAAAAGCTACGAGGAGGATCTAATAAGCAGTAGCGGAGCTAGAAAAATTTCCGTGGGAGGGCCGAAACAATTTTTTTTCGAGAAATACATTAAATGGGAGGGCCGGAATAATTTTTTTTTTCTGAAAATACACATGAAATCGCAAATAAATACACTAACGGGCTTAGACCTAGGGGGCCGGGACCCTCCCCGGTCCTCACATAGCTCCGCCAGTGCTAATAAGCTAGGATGCAATCTAAAGGGAACCTAAGTGAACTAATCAGCTGGGCAATAATCTTAAACAATAGCAAATAAGCTCTAAACCGTGCATTGTTGCGTGATTCTAAAGGAAGGAGAGAAATTAGAATGCCAATGAACTTCTAAATAAAGCTTATAATCTTGATCACAAAAGCAAAGATGCTAAAATCTACACCTAGGTTATCTAGTGAATCACAATCAAGCAATGAGCTCTAGCTCTAAAAAGAAGAATTGACGATAACTGGGTTGCCATGAGACCAAAAGCGAGATGAGGTACAGGCCACAAGTTCAACAAATCACCAACTTAGAGTTCAACGAAACATACTCAAAACATTTTCCAATTTTTTTCTTTTGTGAAAACTTAAAATATCGATGAACACGTGATTTTTAATTTTATTAATTTTATAACCACTACAATTAACACTAAATGCTAAAAAAGCGTAAGCGACACTATTATAAGCTGTTTTAAAGGTTTGAAAATGAACTTTGAACCAATGGTAGAAAAACACGAAAATGAATTGGAAACTTGAAACTCAATGTTGAGACAATATTATCTGAGTTTATAATCTAACTAACATCAACATTAACTTGAAAATTGGTTCCAAACTACTAGAAGCAGTTATAATCCAAACACCCTTTTAGAAGTAACAAAATGTAAATAAACCTTTGAGCTATATGGAATATGACTAAAATCGAATCACAATCAACAAAGTAACACAATCCTCAACTTTTAACACATTAAAGCTAAAATTAACCATAAATCGATTTGACTTTGAAAACTTGACTCGGGTTGACTTATGTTGACTTTTATCAAAAACTTAAAATTAAGCGTTATGAGAGTAGAGATAAGCTCACTTAAGCTTTCACAAGCTTAAGCGAGCTTATTTAAACGAGAAGGACAACTTATTAAGCAAACTTAAATGATTGTAATCTTAAAAAGCCAAGTGAAAATAAGGAACTTTTGCATTTAAGTAAAATGAGATTCTGACTAAACAATGAAGATTACATCGAAAAGACTTTACTAAGCTACTAAAACAATAAATGACGACAAATGAAAGGGTCAAAATCTCTAAAGCTTAAGAGATTGGATAAGAAATATTGTGAGCCAAGAGGTGTATAAATAAATGAGCTTGAGCCTTGCTTGGATTCCTTTCGAGAAGATGCTAGAAGGCCATTTTAGCCACAAAATCATTCCTTGGTCACTACCACCAATCGAGAGCACCATCTCATTTGATGAGGTGTTATGTCCAATGGTATGCTTCCATTTGTCCACGTGGAGCTTCATCGGCTGTGTCGAGGTCTAGAAAGATTGGGATAAGATGCTTAGTACGAAGATAGGTGTTTGGGTGTGGGTAAAAATGGTGGTGTTTGGGATCGGGAAGACAGGGAACTGAAAAGGGGCGCGTTTGGATTATATTAATATTGTTTGAGTTATGTTTGACCGGGTGGTGGTTTGTTGACTTGGGTTTAAATACCGGGTCACGGGGTTATTAACCGGGTATAAGAAGAATACGGGTTGTGGTGTAGCAAACGTGTAGGATTAATAATAGGTTTTTGGGCCGGATATATTGTTTAAGGATTGGGCCAAGGTCTTTTGTTGTTGGATTGGATAAAGGATTATTAAGGATAGGATATATCTTGGACTTGGATTAATAAGGTTGACCAAGAGTAACATAGGGACCAAACATGTAAATTCGGATTTACGAGGGACCAATCATGTAATTCCGCCATTTCTCCAAGGATCATTCTTGACAATCTTCAAATAGACCAAGGGCTAATCTGCAAGTTTCGAATCTTCAAGGGTCATTTTGCCAATTGTTGAAACTTGAGGGCCATTTCGACATTTCTTCAAACTTTGATCAAATCTTCACAAATCGTCCTCGAGATTAGAAATCTTCAAAAATGCATAATTCGACCTTAGGCTCAATTTTAAGCTCTCTTTAATCTCTCGTGCTCGGTTTACGTCGATTTGGTTCCTTTTTGCGTGTTTTACATATCCGCACTACACTGGCACAAACTCAAGAAACCACAAATATTAGCAATAAACGGCTCTTTCTTGGTTATTTTGGGTCTATTTTGATAAAGAAAAGGTATGTGTTTTAGCACATACCATTTACCTTCTTCATAGTGATGTTGACCCGTTCCCGTTTCGCATGATTCTTTTCAACTATTAGCTTGTCCTCTTCTCGAGAGGCCATCAGTATGTGACATGCACCATTTCATCATCGATGACACGGCTCTTCATCCCGATCGAAGGTCTCAAACAACAAGGCCTTTGTTTTACCCTACAGCATTGAACACTTTTGTTGTTTCGAGGGTGGCCTCGAGCAATGCAAGCTTAGCTTTGACTTTCTTATACTTAGCTTCAAAGTCAACAGTTTTGTTTTGATCATATTTGTTTTGAAAATTTTGATGAGGCCGATAGATTTTTGGTTGAAATTTGCTAAAGCACGAGGACCCGATTTGTCCTCGATGGTTTATAAGAGGGTTGTAAATTGTTTTGAAAAGCAGTCTTTTACAAAATGACCTCTTTTGTGACACTTAAAGCATTCAAGTGTCCTCATTTGCTTTGGCATTCGAAAAACCTTTGTTTCTTTTATAAACCTTTGAGAGTTAGCAAGGAGTGCCCTTTCACGAAATTCGGTGTTCGGTCATTTAGGTACTCCTCACTTGATCTCTCATCGGGCTCATCATCGAATTTTCACGAAAATCTTGCACTACATTGTTAGAATAAGCGGTTGATATTGGTGATGAGGTGGTGGTCGGGACTTCTTGACTTCACGAGACTTTTTAAGTCGGGGTATCGTCATTGATGAGATTTTCCTCATAGACAAATTTCCCATAAATTTCGTGAAGCTCAAGATTTTAGATATGATTAGCATTCCTTAGTCCACGAGAGAAATTCAACCACTTCTCGGGAGACTGATTGATAAAACCAATATTTATTTCATGTTTGGACAACTTAACACCATCATTTGACAATTCATTTAAAGAGTTTTATACCGGTGTAAGTTTGAGAGAGTTTCGAGTCCTTAGCCACAAGGTGTTATACTCAAGTTTCGTGTCCATTATCTTGTTTTCCTTGGTATCGGATGGTCCTTCATGACTATGAACTAGGTCATCGAGTTTGCTTAGTTGTACTACGACTTATATCGAACTCCATAATATCGTCGGGAAGACAAGATATTATGATACTTTTGAGTCTTTGGTCCGGTTGACCACTCTCCTTTCATCCAGGTCCACCTGAGCTTGAGTTTGGGCAACCCTTGATCTTTGGGACAAATGGACCTTCATTTATACACTTGATATAATAAGGTTCCATCCAATCAAATAGCAAAGCATTCGCTTTTCCATTTGTTGAATTTGCCAACTTCAAGTCTAGGGTAACATTTGAATAAGCTCCACCCTTTTATCGACTAGTTGGGTACATCAATTTCGACCATTTAGGATCCTAATTTAAAACTTTTAGAGGCCTAAAAAGCGAGTTTTATAATTAGCCTTGCTCGATACCACTTGTTGGTCCCGTTCACTATCGTTTAAAGCAGTTTAAGTATATAAAACAAGTTATTAGTGAACTATGGTGAAATTAACATAAGAAAACACACTAAGTAATTTTCAACATCATATTCTTATTAGAAATAAATCCACAAAGAACACGTTACCCAAGTACTTGCGGAATAGTACTTGGGATTGAAATGACAAAGTTGGGTGACTCTCTCTAAGCTCGGGGCTAAGTCAGAGCACAACTCTTAGAGCTCACCGAGCTATCTCAGAACTAAGTTGTATTTGGAGGAGTGAAAAGATGGCTTGCGTGTATGTGTGTTATTACAATTCACAAGCTTAACCTTTTCACTCCATCTCTTATGCTATTTATACATGTATGATATTTGACTCTTTCCTAAGTGACAAGCCGACATCATCTGAAGACAAAATCTTGATGTATTTTGTCTCGTACTAAAGACTATTCTAGGTAAGAGACAAGACTACTTTCCTAAGTTCAATGATGACACCGAGCCCGATCTTTTGCCATTCGGGAAAGTTGACTTTGGTTGATAAGGACTTCGTCTTATCGATTCAACCTTTCCCGCCTTGTCCTGCTCTTTCTTGGTCTTTACATCCTTGATCTCTACTTGGGTTTGTCTTCAATGTAAGTAGTTAGAGAGAGTCTTAGGGATTGATGAGTTATTGTCATCACCTTGAATCCATCATCTTCTTATTGACTCGATCTTCACCCTTTAAGTTCCGCCTGCGGGTGGAGAGACTTCTTCTTCGCCTCGTCTTGAGTATCCGAAGATGACTCACCGAGAGGCTATGCACTCGATGACTGATTAGTGTTTCTGGACTAAACACTTGGGCTATTTTCTATTCAAATCCTAGATTAAGGGGTTTGGGTATTTATTGAACCCAACAAAAGGAAACAATGTTTCATGTTCTATCCTGCATGGATCGAGATCTACTAAGTGTACAAGTTACTTCGGTAGCTTCTGAATCCGCTTTTTCAAGAAGTGGAAGAGTATTATCAAATCAAAGAACAAGGCTCACACCGACGTCTTTGGAAATGTACATGTGTTTGAAGGATCACTTGGACGCAACCCAGCGAATACAATACACATCAAATCATGAAAACGCCCTAGACTTCGAATAAGGGGTCTACGAGGAAGAGGTGCTAACGGGTGATATTGAATTACTTTCCGATGAAGAAATCAGACAAGATGAAGTTGCTAACGAAGCTAGGTTCAACGGATCCGATGAAGACAATTACAATTAGCTTTCGATTTATTATGTTTATGTATTATGTTTTAAGTTTATGTATTATGTTTGATGTATTTCCTTTCCAATGTATTTCGATATATTAAATAAAAGTTGAAGTTTATTACGTTTACCTTGTATTAAGCGACTAAAATGACAAAAAGCGAAAAGAAAAACACAAACGGAACGGTTAACAGGTTACTAACCGGTTTGAATCGAGTTCAGGTTTTTTCCACTCGGTACCGGTTTGTAACCGAACCGGTTAACCGGTTCTTTCCGGCGTTGACCCTAACCGGTTAGGCGTTCACCGGTTTACAAATCTAACCGGTTAACCAGATTGTGCACCTCTACTAATCGATAAAACATTAAGCTATTTTCATCTCACATGAGGTTTTCACTTTATCATTCATTAACACTAGCGGTGGTACCAGCGATCGCGGCGGCGGTACCACGAAATAAAAATTTCAATGAACCATGCTTTATAAGTCAAAGCGTTTTACGTGACGATAAATTTGCGGATGCCAAAAGTTTCATGTCGCATATTTCAACTCTTTAGAATATTATAGTAGGGTACCCGTGCGTTGCGGCGATTGGTATCAAGTAATAAATTTTCAAAAAAATGTTTTCAATTTTATGTTTCTCTTACAATAACTTTACCAATAGCGAAAACATAATGAGTTTGAGTAACTTTTAAAAAAGTGATGGATAATATCAAACTAATTCATATAAAAACAATTGAAAGTGGCGTGATTTTGCGTCGCGGTAGTCAATAATGTTATGGGGTTATGGTCAAATTAGTTGATAGTGGTCCGTAGTCACAAGTAAGTAGAAACATTTTTTTATGAAATATATATGTAATAATCAACACCTCGTAATAAGTAAATAAAATATATTTCTGAACATGTTTTTATCATTAATATTGTTTATTACACTTGTCCCATATAGATAAAAGATATAACTAAAAGAGTGTTTATAATGTATACATCTTGTAAAGTATATATTTATGAATGTAGGATCGTAATATTATTTTGTTATGATGATTCGGGTGGTCTTGGATGATGGAAATACATGTTAGACATTTTAGAGAGAGAAAGTAGAGAGAGGGAGTTTCTTGGTAGAGACTTGATGATCAAAATGTGAAAGGTTAGATTAGAAAGCTCCACCCCTTCCATGGATGGAAGGGGTATTTATAGTTACAATGAAAACGTCCTCCTATCGGACTGTAGATCAGGCATACAGTGGGTAAAGACCCATCCTTCCTCCACGGTGTTACTCTAAACTATACTACGCTACAAACTAACTAATTAACTACTTAATAAAGTAAATAACGTAATGTCTACGAGCTAACCTATGCTAGATAATAGTTGGGGTGACCGACTCTTCACCACGGAATTTCAATTCTAACAATCTCCCAAGGAGGTCACCCCATGATTTACATTTGAATCCTAGCATTCTATTTTTTGACTTTTGTTCTTGAGCTCGAGACTTGAATTCTTCAACATATGCATCTTTGTGCTTTAGAAGTGACTCTTCATAGTCCGAGGGCTTAGTACTTTCGGTGGAGGTCTTTAAGCGATCCACATCTTTGATGATCTTGAGCATTCATTGTGACCATCACCACATTAAATCTCGGATCACCCTTTTTGTGTTGCCATCATGTGATGTTGTGACTTTTGGACCGACATGCTCACACTTTTGAATCATGACATCTTTCCATCGAGTGGCGGAAGCTTTATTGGTTCATGTTATTTGCGGCGTAGCGAAGCATAGTATAAAAATATCGTAACCGGGTTATGTAGATATGCACGGTCATGATTTCTTCAATTAAGTGTGGATGTTGTGAGCATGTGGCTTTGGATTGACTCCTCAATTACGATCATTTGCAACCGTCAAATGTACCTACAAACAACAAGTTAGCAATAAAACACATGAAAGTGTCTTTGATCACTTTCATTGAATTGAGGTACACGCCCATGGTTCCCGTTGATCAAGACAAGCCTTCGCTTGTGATCGTGTAGAATTCGAAGAATCTCCTTGACGAGGTTTCGCAATTGCTCTAGTTGTTCTCAAACCGAACGTCTCAAAGAAGACAACACGGAGTGAGTGACCCGGTAATTGAGATTCATCGATTGATGAAAATTGATTTGAAAACAATCGCGTATTGCTTAGAAGAAAGAGTTTTGCAATACGACGAAGGTTTTACGAGAAAGATCAATTTTCAATCATAAATACTTTTGTATTTGAAAAGAATACACATTTGATGTGCTAGATAAAAGAAGAAATTCGCACATCGAGCGGTTTTCCAAAAGTATTTTTCAATCGAGATACTTTTTGAATTTGAAATATGAATACACATTCGATGTGCTAGAGAAAAGAAGATTTGCACATCGAACGGTTTTTCCAAAAGTATTCGTCAATTCATTTCCTGGACCAAGGTTGATTCAAGAATGAATCTCCCCATTATTTCTATCCAGTTGTCACAAGCTTGATATTTTGAGAAGATCTCACATGTCACCCACCAAGAGCTTGTATGATGTTGGCTCTAGAAGGATTTCCATCTTCATCGTGAATACTTTTACATATCACTCGGATGTTCTGGCAATAGCACAAGGATAATGCGTAGGACTCTTAATATATACTTGCTTTCTACATTGTGTGAAACAGCAAGTCATCATTAATTTTGTGTCCTAACGAGATATTGTGGATGATCTCTTGGCTCTAGACTCAATAGTGCACATTTGGTTCCTATGCCGGAGACTAGGGAGAGGGTCTCCTTCTTCAATATCAACAATCTCTAAGAGAAAGTCGATAGATAATGTCGGTTCCCCGTGAGAATGAAACAAGCCCTTTAAAGAGGAACTTGAGTAGCTTGGGAAGTTTATTGCAGTGCGTCACTGGGTCCATGACGTCTTGTCTTTAATACCAGTGTTACCTTAGTAACAACCAATAGCATATGTATTGAACCCGGTTTCTGCCCTAAGGTTGAATTATTGAAGGGCTATTTCTTTTCACCCTTTTCACATTCAATTCTTTTTCATTCTTCAACCCCTTTAGTGCTTACCGAGACTTCATTACTAGAACTTTGTTGGGTTTATTCCAGTACTAGCTCAGTCTCAGTCCGCACTCTTCCCGTATTCTCATTTTTCTCCTTTTTTTCATCATACCTAAGGACTCTACACTATCTAGTGGATTGTCTCTGGGTAGATCCCTCCAGTTCTGGCGGATCGTGGGAACTAATACCTAACCTCACCATCCTTATAACTCCATGCATAAAGTAAAATGGTCGGTCTTTTGGTACAGTTCATTCTTCCTTGAAACCAATTGAAAAATCATTTGGAAAAACAATCAAGGTACTTTTGATACGAGATCAAAGCATTTTGTACCTTAATAGTTTTGATCATTTAGAAAACCTCCCCCTCAACATGTGCATATGATTTATAAATTGTTTAGCACATGGAGGCAAGAGGACTTTTAAATATTTTCTTTGATCACAATTTTCATAGAAAAAGCCATTTGATTTTCTTGGTAAATTCTCCCCCTCAATATGTACGTAGGATATTTGAAATCATTGTATCACATAGAGGAAAGAGTTCTTTTGAAGTACATCCACGATCAAAAAAGCCATTAAGAAACCGTTTGCTCCCCCTCAATATGTGCACCGATAAACGAAAGAGTTTAGCACATATTAGAGAGAACTAGCACTTTTGAATCAAATCGATCATCCTTTATCAAATTTCATTATTAAATCACAAATTCTCCCCTGATCAAAAATATCAAACCCTTTGAGATTTTGGATCCCAAGTGATTTAATAAGGTTTAGAAAACATGGGAGAATATGTGCCTTGTTTAAATACTCATTTTGTTTTTGGATAAATGCTCCCCCTCAACATGTGCATTATGTGTTTAGAAATCGTTCGGCACATGGAGGCAAGAATGCCTTTAAAGGACTAAAACTAATTCCATTTAAACAAATTTGAGATTTAAATCATGATCTCTCCCCTGATCAAAAATTTCAAACCAATTGAGATTTTGGATCCCGATTGATTTAAATCATTTGGAAAAAAATTAGGGGAAAGACGTGGCAAAATTTAATTTTGAAAAATGACTAACGAGGACCAATTACAGACATTAAAGATTGTTAGTGTCAGGTATGATAGTTTTTAAGAGATCTTTCAGTAAAATAAAACAATTTCACAATCAAACAAGAATAGAAAAAATTTCATTTTGAAAGATCTTGATTCTTAATGAAAAATCATACCATGACATAACATTAAATCTTTAGATCACCACTTATTTTGTACAATCCGGACTTTTATGAAGCAATATTGTTTGAAAACAATTTATTTTAAATCACTCTCCCCCTCAATCTATGACCGTAGTCGTTGATTGAGTGACTTAGGTTTTGATAAAATGAAGTCTGGTGATTTTCAAAATTTAGTCCAGTATATTTTCAAACCCAATATTTTTTCATTTTTCAAAACAATATTATTTAAAAATTGTTTAAAAATGGTATCATTCACTACGTTTCCTGCACAAGATATGTTAGGTGGAGAGAATCATAAGTTGCTTTTGTTGATGTTGTTGTAGGGCTTGGAAGAAAACCGTATGCTGATGCAGTGAGACTTCTTACGTTGCATTTTAATGCCAACTGAGGTCAAATTAAGCTTCGTTTCTTCAATCACTTAGAAGAAAACCATCTGCTGATGCAGTGAGACCTCTTACGTTGCATTTATGCCAACTTTCCATGGAAGTCAAATTAAGCTCCGTTTCTTCATTTGTCAACCCAAGATATAGTTACCCTTTCCTTTCGGCATCCAATCATCATATTATGTGGGATCCGGATCGGGAACATTCTTATACCAAAATACATGAATACGTTAGTGAACACAAGCAGATATATGGTGGTCGACATCACCCAAACCGCAATCGACTAATAAAAGTCAATTCAACATATCAATCAGATCAAATAAATGTATGGGAATAATGTGTTTATCAAACTCTAATCATCTAAACCTAACAATCATATCCTAGGCACCTAGTCCTTCAACATAGGTTAACATCATTTTTCAGTTAAGCATTTAGGATAATTAAGAAAGCCCGTTAGATGATATAGATTTGAAAACATTCTCCCCTCAATCAATGACTTATTTTTCGAAAAGTTTAAAAGCTGAAGTCATTGATTGATTTTTCACTTTTTCGAAAACTCTAAACCGATTGATTTACAAGCAACTCATTTTCCACCATTTTGTTAAAACAATTTTACGAAGAATTTTAGAAGGAAAAATATTTGAGTAGGAGCAATGGGTCCTTGACATACTTTCCTCATTATGTTTTAGGATAAGTGCACGAAATATTTGAAAAATGTTTTAGCGTGGCACTTTCCTTCCATGAAAGCGGGTTGCTATCTCAAATAATAGCAAACCATGGTTTACTCACGGGTTACAATCAAGTAATGCTTGTAAGCCATAGTTTGTGACATGTTTTGAAAAGAAATATTTACACCTCCTGCTCGAACTTCATCTATGGTCCCGTGCCATTATTGAATGACATTTCTAAGACCGCAGATGTTATCGATACTAGAAGACATGTCTTTGAAAAACAATATTTTTGATATTTTCTGATTTTTCAAATTTTTATGGATTTCTGTTGATTTTATATTTTTCTATTTTGTTTTGCTGGTTTTATATTTTTGTATTTTGTTTTTCTGATAAATATTTACAAAGATAGATTAGATGATATAGTTTAAGAAGATGATGATACGAGTACCGAGATATGGATATCGAGCAGCCCCGTTGTAGAAGATAGAAGTCATTATCCCTAAAACTTTCACCACCAAAGCTTCCAAGGCTCTTGAATCGAAGAGAGAAATCGAGCCATTAGAAAGAGACTTTGGCAGCTTCCCCCCAAACCGAGAAATTTTTAGCTGAGCAGATTCAAAGCTTTCTTACAAGCTTCCATTAGCCAGGTGCACCAAGAAGCACACCATTTAACATAAATCCCGCTGCTCCTTTTAAGAACGATAATCGAGATTCTCCGTTCGGGGTTATATCATCAAAATAGATCAGCAACGTATCATCCCACTCATAAATAATCTTCTCACATTTCATAACCACAGAAGTCTCAAGCAATCCATTCCAAAAGGTGTTAAGAGAACACTTCCCCCAAGTAGATGACTTGATGCGGTCGGTCTCTTAGACTAGAGCTCACGAACCCGAATACACATATACCAGAAGACGGAGAAACTTATACCATCAAGTAGCAGATTGTCCAATAGCCAAAGAATAACCACGATGTATACTTTTCTCTCCCACAAGAAAGTGTATGAAGCTCAAAACCCGAAGTACCGAATGCCCAAAGAGGAATAACCGATAACATTGAAGAAGCGGGCCAAATCACCGATTATCTCTGCGGGTGACAATCTATCACGGATGTCAACACGGAATAAGTGATTATATCTTTGAATCACCGATTAAGCCCTCAAGTAAAACAAATTGAGCATCCCCAATGTACACAATTCTCTCTCCCCTGATGATTGTGATAACACCGAAATCATCACACACTTGTGTACCTCTTTTATCTTCAAAAACTAACTCTTCCATCACTTCCCCCACGTAGTTGGAATAATAACACTAAACGCCTAGATGAGTAAAACCTTGAGTTTCTCTGCGGTCATGACATTCGTCTTCCCGGGATATCTTCAATCACTTAGAAGAATTAAGTTCATCAAGTTTACTCGCCATGAGTCAAAGCTTAAGTTTCTCTGCGGTAATAACATTTGTCTTCCGGGATATCTTCAATTACTTAGAAGTATTAAGCTCATCAAGTTTACCCGCGTTTAGATACGTGTCTCCTTCCCCTGCTGGTTTTGATACTTGTAATCAAGAACTCTTTGTAAGCCCGTATACTAGAAATCATTGAGAAGAACACTTGAACTCTTGTGGGAATCAACTTCTTGAAGAAAGTGAGCAAGTCTAATTGGGATTAAATATGACTTTTCACTCTCCCCAATTAGTGCTCTCCCTAAACCGACAATCTTTATGATGAATGCTTGAATAAGAAGAAGTCTTTAGATAATCAAATGCAACTCGTCTTTAGTCTTCTAACATGCAATGAGAAAATGTAGAAGCTGATGTAGACTCGACCTTCTTCAAGATTTTCCGGTTGGGGAATAGAAAGTCAACATCTTCTTCTTACCACATGCATTCCAATTAACTTACATCTTGCAAATCCCTTAATTGAAATCCTCCCAATCAAACAAGAACGAGAAAGATGTTCATCAAGAAAATCAACAATCGACCAAGACCGAACACACTAAATGGTAACACCGCACTACCAAAACATGTAATCTCTCTTTTCGGCTCTCTTAGCAAAACATGTAATCAACCCCATTATCATTCAAGAGGCTCTTTGTTGTGACGGTGATGGAGAAAAACCCAATATGATGAATTTGACCACAAGTAAACTAACCCGAACTCGTGACTTAAAATTGCACATATGTAACAAAGAGCGGTGCGAGACTTCATCCTCCATTGAATCTCTAAGTACTCTATACTCTTCATCCAACCAACCATCAAGTATAAGACGTACATTACTTCTTGAAAATCCACAATTGAATGTGACACTGAGCACTACAACGTAACTCCTTAAAGTGATAGTTATTTTGAGGTGATAAGAGCCTAATTCCCCCAAGTGGTAAAAGAAAAGGTAAAAGTCACCCAACAATAACTAGATTTCCAAGTCTTCGTTTTTTATAAGAGTCTCGAACAAGGATCATGAAGAATCTTCATCCAACCATCCCCGATACCTTCAGATACTAAGTACACTTGCCCGTGATATTTCACTTCAACCTCAAATAAATAATAGTGAATTGACGCCGTTGTCACATCTTCTGGTTAAAAGCTCAAATCTAGCATCCTTTGACCTTAAAAGTGAACTTTGATAATGGTTTCATCCTAACCATGGTTAAAAGCACATAACCTCGTAAAACCACGTAATAACCAGACTGCCATGACGATATCCAATCACACATCCAATTCATGAAGTACACCCTTTTATCTCTTCTTTGAAACAGAAACCATAGCACCAGCATCAAATAAGATCCCAAAATACATTTTCCTTTCTCCAAGATGGTTCCATCATTACGGGATTTTACAACTCTGTGGTTTAAACCGAGAAATAGTTTCTTTCACGGGATTTTACAAAACCAAGAATAAACCGTAAGATAGATCCGAATGCACTTTACAATTACGGGATGTTTCCATTGTCATGATTTTACAAGTCTATAATTTAAACCGAGAAATAGATTCTTTCGCGGGATTTTACAAAATCAAGACAAAACCGTAAACAATGTCAGCTTGAATGTGTTATGACAACTTTGGTTTCGGTGAATATATGTTTTAGGGGAACATGCAGCGGTTCATTAATGGTTCATTATCCAACATCAGCAAAATCATCAACCATCCAATAAGCACTTTGGTAAATACATCATTCACGCATTCTGTCGGCTATTGCAGTGACAACATAGAGAAGTAAACCCGATATGCCAAACTTGATCATGAAGTAAAATTCCCCAGATTTGTTACTTAAACTTTTACTAATCCTCGTGAAAAAGAAATGGTGTACCCAATGTACAAAACCTCTTGACATATCCTCAATGCGTAAGACACAAGTGATAATTACGTTGTGGGTTAAGCGAGAAAGAGTCACAACCGTAATTAAATAGCCAAGTCTTTATCACCCTCTATAAACGCCCAAACAAGTCATCTTCGCGAAGGGTAGAAAGAAAGAAGATGAAATAAGTAAACGTGCCCGGAAAAACCTCACTTCTAATCCCAAATAGAAATATCGTATAAACAATCCCATGGTCAACTTTGTTCAACCATTAATTTAAGCCGAGACATTATATTCTCCGTGAAAATGTATAAACCATTGTACCCAACAACTCACCACACTAAATCTCATACACCATCAAATCACTTCAACAAGCCTCATTATATCCAAATCTCATAGATCAACTAATCTCATATTCAACTCGCATAGTCGGATATCTATTCAAGTCCTTATCCGGTCTTAGCCATTGTCACTCAATTTGGTCCAATTTCAAAATCCAAACACATCAACTCATAACAATATCACCCTGTTCATTAAAAATCATTAAATCTGATCCAAAGCTAAATAACTCACATCTAATCTATTACCAAGTCTCACATAGTCACAAAAATGCATATACTCCATTAAAATTCAATTCAAACGAAAATAAACTTTCAAGTCTCATGACATCTCGTAATATCAACTCTCTCGTATGAGGTCCATTAGTCCAATATCCACTGTATTTCAGCCCACAACCAATTATAACACAAAACCATAACTTATCTTGGCCACGTCCATTATCTGATCCATGAAAAGTTTCAAAGGCCCACGAAATTAAGACTGATCCAATTAAATCCTTACCCTAATACTTAGGTATATAATACTCCTTATCACTCCACTTAACCCTAATCCTTACACAAATGAATCCGCCCCCTTTCATATGCAGCTTAACAAACACATCACACTATCAAACCCTAATAACTCACAAGAAAGAACGCAACCACACTTACTTCATACCCAACACCAAAACAGATTCGTCCCCTTTATCTTATTGATGTTCACAATGACCTTGCCACAGGGATGGCTCGAGGCTTTGATTCGCCACAGGGTTGGCTCGAAATATCACATAGACTTCACGTACGAATCAAAGGTAGGTTTCATCTTGAAGATCTTGTAGAGTTATCATTTTGTTTGATACCATTTATGAACGAACCATTTGTTGTATGATTTTCTTTTAATATGAACGAACCTGTCAAAAGGGGGATAACATAATTGTTATAACCCTTTTTTTTCTTGATGTTCGGATAAAACACAAAAAGATCGATGATGATTAGTTTCTCGTTTGATAGACTTTAAAAAGTCTTGTTGGTTCTTTGAATCATTTCTAGAGAAATAGGCTGAGATCTTTTATCCTTTTGTTATTATTATTTATTTTCAATTTTGATTTGGATATGTGATGTATGATTTTTTTCGTGACTTAGACTCTCATTAGTCTTGTTGTTACCTTTTTAGAACCACGAAAAAAGAAGCTGAGATCTATTAACTTTTTCATTTTTGTTTTGAGATAATAAGTAGAGATCAGTGATGAGTTGAGGGTTTAAGAGAAATCTATTGAAATATTGAAATAAAACCCGTTAATGAGATCTCATGAGTTTACATTCGTGAGTATTCTGGTACTGAACCAAAAGAAGGAATGAAATGATATGCTTTTGTTCCTTCTTTAAATCGTTTGAATATAGTAGGAAGTTATGCTTAGACCATGATAAATGATGGATTAAATAGTGTGTACGATCTTTGTTGATCGGATATTCATTGAGATACACACACACTAAAAATCTGAGATCAATTAATATGAATTAGGTTCATTGTTGAGTCTTGATAGTTTGTGAGTTGAGAAGTTGATGCAAGGGTTGTGATGTTGAAAATTCACGGACTGATGATGTTGAATTTTGAAACTGAAGTCATGATAATGGTATATGGTTTTTGTTTTGTGGTCTTGGTCTTCTTACATTCTTCTTCATCATTTCTTTCAGTCAAGTCGCTAGCCTTGCTAAACACAGTCAAGTCGCTAAATCTTTAGAGTCAAGTCGCTAGCATCTTTAGAGTCAAGTCGCTAGATTTTGAAAGCACAAGTCGCTACTTGTTAAATAACAAGTCGCTAGGTCTAAGTTGCTACTTCTTTATGTAAGTCGCTACATCAACAAGTCGCTACCAGTATTTGTGAGTCAAAACACTAACATTTTTCAAAGCAACTCGCCAACTTGTAAAGACGAGTCGCTAACAATTTTCAAAACAACTCGCTATTTAGAAGGTACACTGAATCTGGACACGACAAACTCGCTATGAAGAAAAACATTGACAAACAAGTCGCTAGGATTTTCCGGCGAGTTTTCCTACTACATTTTCCGTCAATCTTCATTCAAACCCAGAAAAATACATTAAAATATCATGTTTGCCCAGTTTTTCCATATGAAGATGACCAGTTAACCCATTTAGACCTCATAAATCTGACCTATTTATCACAAAATATGCATAACAAGACTGATATGACCAAATTCATAACAAGACTGATTGAAACAAGATTCTAAGAGTACCAAAACAGATTGAAACAAGATTGAAACTGATATGACCATAAGACCTTTTTGACCAAACAAAATACACATAAAGCTTGTTTGTAAAAACAGTTTACCCATAAAAATGTTCCGACCACACAAATACACAAAACAGTTTCAACCAAGTATCAAAACCACAAGAAAAATCATAAAAACACACTAACCTTGGCTCTGGTACCATTTGTAGGATCGTAATATTATTGTGTTATGATGATTCGGGTGGTCTTGGATGATGGAAATACATGTTAGACATTTTAGAGAGAGAAAGTAGAGAGAGGGAGTTTCTTGGTAGAGACTTGTGTTGGAATCACTCCTAAACAGTATTTCAAGTATTTATATTTCATATGTAATAGGTAGCTTTGTTATGGCCTTTATGTTTGTTTAAGGTCAAGCTTATGTAGAAGGCCCATAAGCTTGATCCAAGCCCAATAAGGAATAGGGAAGGAGAGGGAGTGTTGCCCTAGCTCCTTGCCTATAAATACATTGTAATAACCTTCATTTGAAGGTTGGTTGTTCAAGTTATTCTCTCATTCATACTCTCTTCCTTAACCGTGTTTACTATACGTGTGTGTGTGTGTGTGTAACTTGTTCAATCGCCTTATCTATTCTCTTATAAGCTTGTGTTGTAAAACTAGTGACCTAACAGTGGTATCAATCGCCAAATAGTTGGGTGTACACTTTGTTTTTGAAGTTTTGGTTTTGGGTCTTACGCGTAAAGATAACACAATCTTTGGTACGCTTAAAAACTAATTTTTTACACTTTTGAATCCAAGATTCATGTACTTTCAACGTTATTAGGTGTTAAACTATTGGTTTTTGGCAAAAATTTTGGAACTTTACGTGTTTTTCCTTGTTTTTGAGCTAGTTTTTATACGAGGGTGTTATCCTACGCGTAACTGTTTTAAGTGCTTTGGATCATCAAGTTTCACACTTTTGTGTTATTTTGGTGTTATTGAAGCTATTTTATCACACAAAAACTGGTTTAGAAACATCTTTGGACAAAATCATTCTTACGAGTAAGATTACGCGTATCAAAACCCTAGTTTTACGAGTAGTTCTACGCGTAACTTTGTCCTTGGCTTGATCTTCAATCTCCTGGTTTATTCCGTGTTTTCTTACTTGGATAAGTCTGAAAATACGTCGACTTTGGATATCTTTTGCACCGTGAAGTGTAAAAGATCGATTGAGATAAAACCCTAATCTTACGCTTAAGCATAAAGCTTACGCGTGAAAATCTTACGCTAAGATTCATCTTACGCGTGAGACCTAGTCCCACGCATAAGGTAATCCACGCCTAACTTTCTACGCCTAACTCATCGCTTACTCGTAACTTTAGATTTTTTTCACCTTCTGCGTAAGCTAAATCCTGGCGTAACTATTCTTGTTACGCGTAATTTTTGGTGTTTTTACGCATAAGTGCTACTTGGTTCTTGTCATTTCTACGCCTAAGGATACTTCATCAACAAAGATTCATTCGACTACAAAGATCCATTCTTACTACACAAGTTTATCATCATGTCTCAACCACCATACTCTAACTACTTCCCTCACACTTATAATCATCAACAACAACAACAATTAACTCCACAACATCAACAATGGAATCAACAACAAGCAATTTATCAACAACAATTTAATCAGCAACATACTCCACAACTTGGTGCAATTCCACAACCACAAATGGTTCAACCACCACCAAACCTTCAAGCTCTACCCTATACAAATGATTTCACTCAACATCCATCACGAAGCACTATGAAGGAACCCACTTGGTTTGCAAAGATGTGTGAAGCTTTAAGCGACCAACAATCAATTCATGAAGTGGATCACTGATAGACCTCCAATGCTCACTCCAGAAACTACGATCAATGGGTGATAAGGTTCTTTAGGTTACGTGATCTAAAGAAGCCACATGGAAAATTCTTAAAGAAGGTTATCTTAGAAGGTCCATTTGAGATGCCTACCGTCATTGTGCAGGAGATCCAAGCTAACTGCTCCACCAAGAGATGAACAAACCAACATTGCTCTTTGTTGCAGACTTAAATCCCTGAGAACTTCTACACTATGAAGTCGATGAACTTGCAATGGAATACATCCTCTTAGGATTACCAAACCCAATTCTTCGTAGTGTTGATGCTCAAAAGATCGCACAAAAATGTGGGATCATATTCGTCTACTTATGGAAGGATCAGACTCAATCGGGAGGATTTGGAATCCAAAATTTACTTGGCTTATGAACACTTCATGATTGAACACGAGAGACACTTGAGTCATATCATCACCGATTTTCGACATCATCAATGATTTGGATAAACACAACATCATCATGCCAAGAATTGCGGTGAATACTAAGTTCCCGAGTAGTCTTGGTCCGAATGGGAGAAGTATGTCATTTTTCTCGTCAAGCGAAGAATATGCATCATTCTACTTATGGATTGTTGTACGATTACTTGAAGCCTCATGAAAAGGAAGTTGATCGGGAAAGGATTCTCCGTGCTCAAATTGCTAAACGATCACAACCGGACAATCAACAACTTGCCTTATATGCTCAGCGAATTATCCTCTCAACCAAAGAACTCAACCAAGCTGCTTCCAACACACCTTCACAAAGAACAACCTCAACCTCAACAAAATCAATTGGTCCCATACAAGCAACAATGCTCAATCATATGTCGTTGAAGCTCGAGGAAATCGATCCATTCAAGCATTGCAACAAGGATTTGTGATGATTGCTAATGCTTTTGGTCGTTACACCAACAAATCCAACAATCGATTCGCTCCTCATCTAACACACGGACTCAAGTTGTGAACAATGGACGTGTTGAAGTTCGTAATCGTGATTATGGTCGTCGGATGGGCGGTGGTCAAGGGTTTAATCTTGTGGGTAGGAATAACAATGAGCTCAAGTGGTGGAACAGGAAATGCTCGTAATCGGTTAAATGGTCTAAGATGCTACAACCGCAATGAGAAGGACACTGGCTAATGCATGCCCAAAGCCAAGGACTAGGGGCGTGCTTATTTCAAAGAGGCCTTACTTTTGGCTCTTAAGGATGAAGGTGGATCTCTTACAAACAAAAAACGAGCTTTATGGCGGATGCGAGACTGGATGATGATATGGAGGACTTGCAGAGCTAATGCAATTTGTTATGTTGATGGCTAATATGCATGAGCGCACATGAGTGATTCAGGCCCAGATGACATCGATGGCTTGTCTCAGTGCCGAACAAACCATCATCATATCTCGAACTAATATCTCCTTAATATTCGAATCCGCACGGATCGATCGCTCAAATGAGTCTTCTACATCTTCTTCGATGATTTTCAAGTTAACCTCAGTAGTTACATTTGACGATCAAGATGACCTTATGGTCCCCTTGATAATCAAATTGACTCCGTGGTCGCATTTGAGGATCTAACGAATGATCATGTTGAGACTCACGCTGAACAAGATGATCTGTTGCCTCATCCGGATTTTGCTCGGTTAATTCAAGACCATAAAATCAAAATGGAGGAATGTTATGCATTAAATCGGTCCTTAAAAGTAAAATGCATGTTAACCAAGGATTTTGAATGTTTACAAATGCAACTCAACTTTTTCAAAACTCAAGAAAACCGTGAAAAGGTTTTGAAGCCGCTTTGCAAAATCTCATCAAACGAAAAATATTTAGAGACGGATCGTGATCTAGCCGCCTCGAAGAATGCTTTGTTGTCCGAATTAGAACAATCAAACATGAACATAAAAGCAAATTAACGCCTCACCTTGGAAAATCAACAAGCTAAGGCGAGTTGTTAAATTGTCAAAAGCAGTTCTCCGCATACAAAAGCATTCAACGAATCGGGTAGATGACCTTCTTGAAGAAATCATCGCTTGCAAAACAAACTTAAAGAGTTTAAAGCTGTTGTTTACAAACATGGTGAATCGAATGTGACTATTGAAAAGTTTACCTTGAAACCCAATCCAAAAGGATATGGAAAAAATCTAGGCGATTACAAACCTAAGCTTTCAATAAAAACATTCAAACCAACTCACAAGTTTCCAAGGTAATACAAAATTGATAATCTTGTCATGAGTGTTGTTGAATACCATCGTCAAGAGGAATTAGATGCGAAGGACGAGAGTCGATCAAAATTAAAAATGTTGTTTACAACAAACCTTTAATTATAAAAACGCGGTCACTTTCGTCACACCAACGGATTCAACTAACACACCAAGGGTTATCATCAAAACTCCCGAGTCTTCTCCGTTAATCCCAAAAGCAGACTTTGCACAAACTTATGGTCCTTTACCTTCCATTAGTGAAGTAACGCAAAAAACGAAAATCGAAAAATTCTTAGATATTTTGACATTTTCATGGTCGACCTCAAAATTTTACAACATGAGATAGAATATCGATCCGAAATCAAAGTTGAACATTTTCAATCGCCTCGGCGCGAGAACAAAGAGACATTTTCGAAAAATCTTTACCTAATGTTAAAACTTGAAAAGTTGTGCAATTGCATGGAAAAGGATTTTCATAAGGAACTTGGGGTAATGAAAATGTTTTCGAGAAAATGTAAACATCTATTACTAACACAAAACGTAAAAAGAAACTGTTGAGAAAAGATGTTGATCGACTCTTGGAAGATGTTATCTCGTCGATATCCATAATGTTGTGCTACTCTATTCGTTGCCATATGCATCTCGATCATATCTCTGCGATATTGTTGACATCTGTTGTAATCATTGAGAACACCGATAATGCTTCGGATCGAGTCTTTAAAAGTGAAAATAAACGATTACACACGAAATTAACAATGCAAAACGTCGTCTTCATTGGTGTGAAAAAGATATTCACAACCATCAACTTAGTTTTCAAAAGAAAATCGCTCAATTGAGTGCAAAATCTTCGATACTAATATCGAGCATCCGGATGATCAAAACGTGTCTTTGAAAAGTCAAATCTCAAAATATGAACAAGAATTTTTAAAAGTTAAACAGAATATGGTGTCATATTTGATTTACTCAAAAGACTCGAGATGAAGCATCTAATGAACTTGATCACTATCTTGCTCACACTAGAGAAGTCATGAATTTTCTTTGGTAATATTCGCTCGAAAATCAAGATCCGATTCACACCATCTCTAAGTTACGGAAATGTTAGGAAAGTATGAACAACTCCGCCCTCGTGATTAAGAGATTAGCACCACCACACTTAGTAATCGTGAACCCGAATTCCCACCGCCAAATCACAAGTTGCTAATGTGTTTCCCTCTCGCAACAGAATAGTTGCATCTTTTCCAAACGTCCGCACTTCACGCCTCAGAGCACTCAAACGAAGAATAGGAAGTTGCGACTAAGAAAAGATCAATAAGGAATGCTAAAGTAGAAGAACACCCTAGGAATCAATAAAACTCATGTTACTTCCACTATAGATGTTGCCGGCAAATGTAATAGAAATAGTGATGTAACGAATGCTAAACCGTTAAGTACCTTTGATATTCGGCCCGATGCACCTTGTGATATTTGTCAAAAGAGTATGAATTCGATTGTCATGACAAATGTGTTGCTAAAGCTATAATCTCTAGATTACGGAATCCTAAGAATCGGAATACCTCTAGGCCCACTAATCATTCTAAGTCCGTGCTTGGTAAACCACCTTCTTTAGATTCTAAGGCAACCATTGCTATCACAAGAGCTACCGCCTCACCTCCTAAGAATGTAGTACCACCTAGTGATTTCACTAAGACTAAAGCAAAGAGTAGTTATAGATGGCGAAATGGATATATAACACACTTGGATTTAAATGGATGCCTAAAATTGTGAATGTGTATGTCTAATGTACTCGCCTTGGAACCTCTAACATCTCGGGTTCCACATCTACTTCTATTCCATCCGTGTCGCCCGTGTGTAATGCGTGTGATATGAGATCATTCTCTAGATTGTTGATAGCGGATGTTCCCGACACATGACAGCAACCTTAAACCGTTATCCAACTTTATTGCAAAGTTCATTGGCACCGCCGATTCGAACGATCACTGCGCGACCATCATGGGCTACGGAGATTATGTTAATGGGAACATCGAAATAAGCGTGGTTTACTATGTGGAAGGCCTCGGTCACAACTGCTTTCGAGGTCAATTTTGTGATGGAGATTTGGAGGTTGCTTGTGGAGAAAACTTGTTTCATTCGTGATCTACAAGGAAACGATCTTATGTCCGGCTCGCGAATTCCGGCCTCTACACTATCTCTATGCAAGACATGGTTGCTTCTTCTCCCATTTGCCTACTTTCAAAGGCAACATCTACAAAATCACGGCTATGGCACCGCTGTCTCTCACATCTAAACTTTCAAACCATCACCAACCTTGCTCGACACAAACTAGTTGAAGGACTCCCACGATTCCGGTATTCAAAAGATCACCTTTGCTCACCAGAACAAGGGAAAAGCACTCGTGCTCATTTTCCTTCCAAGGTGGAAACGACTCAAAGATGTGCTTCATCTTCTTCACATGGATTTGTGTGGCCCGATGCGTGCAAACGATCAATGGCAAACGCTACATCCTAGTAATTGTTGATGACTACTCACGATGGACTTGGGTCTACTTTCTTCGTAGCAAAGACCAAGCTCCACAAATGATCATCACCTTCTCACAAAGATACTGAGTTCAGCTCGCAACACCGCCGTAATCATCGTAATGCATAAAGGAACCGAATTTGTTAACAAAACCCTTCGTGAATTTTATGAGAAAGTGGGAATTCAAAGATCAAACATCTATTGCACGGACACCGAACAAAACGGAGTTGTTGAAAGACGAAACCGAACGTTAGTGGAAGTGCAAGAACAATGTTAATCAATGCTAAACTTCAGACACTTATGGGCGGTTGTATTCATCGCATGCTATACTCAAAACCGCTCCATGATCACAAAACGCCACAACAAAACACCTTTTGAGCTTGTCCACAACTATAAACCGAACCTCAAACACTTTCATGTATTTGGATCCCTTTGCTATCCAAATAATGATCGTGATGATTTTGGAAAGCTAAAAGCCAAAGTCGATATTGAGTCTTTATTGGATATCGTGACAATTCTAAAGGTTTCCGAACTGAATCGTCGAACCAAGGAGGTTATGGAAACGATTCATGCTCATTTCGATGAACTCACGAAATGGCTTCGAGTATAATGACTTAGAACCCGGTCACAACCGCTTAAACTTCCTCAACCCCATCATCACCGAAGAAAGCCCTCACTAACTCGTCAACAAATGGAAAGGTTATTTGCTCCTACGCTCGTGACGATATTGATGAACGTGCTCCCGGTGTATCCACTGTTTCACCGCACAACCCGATAATATTCCTATACCGATACACTGCTACAACAACCATCGTTGAAGATGCACCTACACCGCTTGACTCCAACACAACAAATTGAACACACCGCTTCCAACAATGATGAACCAAATGATGATATTCTCGAATGAAGTACCCCACCGCAGATTTTGATCCAAATGCGTTCTTCAACCCGTTTGCTAATGAGATCGCCGCACGGATGTCGCGGAATCTTCAACAAACCATTTGAATCCTCGAAATCGCACAATGTATATCAACATCAACCTCTACACATAGATGGACAAAAGACCATCCTCCGCTAACATTATTGGCAACCCGAATCAACGCCGTTATAAGACAACGTCTTCACACAGACGGTGAACATCGCATTTATGCACTCACCGCCCCGCCAATCAACCTAAAACATTAAGGATGCAATGACAAAAGACAACTGGATTGAATCCATGCAGAAGAACTCAACCAATTCAAACGCCTTGAAGTATGGAACGGTTGAAAGACCAACAGGGTCTACGTCATTGGTCTAAAATGGATTTGGAAAACAAATTGATGTCAAGGAAATGTTATCCCAAACAAGTCACGGCTAGTTGCTAAGGGCTATCGCCGGAAGAAGGATAGACTTTGAAGAATCTTTTGCTCCAGCTTGCTCGCCTTGAGGTCGTTAGGATATTTCGCGTCATGCTCATATGAACATGACGGTCTATCGATGGATGTCAAAACGGCGTTTAAATGGACAACTTAAAGAAACGGTCTATGTCACCAACCGATGGATTCGCTGATCCCGAGTTCTAACCATGTCTACAAACCGAACAAAGCTCTTTATGGTCTCAAACAAGCCCCCCTGCATGGTACGATAAGCTATCATCTTTCCTCATTGCCAATAATTTCACCAAAGGCTCGGTTGACCCAACTCTTTTATACAATATCACGGGCACACATCTTAATTGTTCAAATTTACGGATGACATCATTTTGGGTCAACACATAAAAGTTTTCAATCGCTTTGCAAAACTCATGAAGAAAAATTTTGAAATGTCCATGATGGGTGAACTTACGCTCTTTCTAGGACCGCAAGTTCATCAATCACCCGTGGTATTTTTCTCGAGTCACCCAAATATGCCCTTGAATTGTTAAACAAATTTGGAATGAAAACTGTGATACTTATGCCACACCAATGACTCATACCAAGAAATTAGATGTCGATTTACATGGGAAATTGGTTGACCTACCAAATACCAAGTATTATTGGTCTCTCATGTATCTAATACCAGCGACCGATATTGTCTTTGCTGCTTATCTATGCTCCCGCTATCGATCGCGACCAACTCGAAACCCACCTCTCTCGAGGCTAAAGAATCCTCCGATACATCAAGGGAACCATTAATTTGGGATCCGTATCCGAAGGATTCGGTTTTGAACTAATCGCTTTTCGACGACGATCACGCAGGATGCCTAGACTCAAGGAAAGTACTTCGTGAGCACTACAATTTCGGTGACAAACCGTGTCCCGGCAATCAAAGAAGCAGGATTGTACATCGCTATCATCAATCGAAGCGAATA
The DNA here is from genome assembly GCA_022545495.1 of Chrysanthemum lavandulifolium. Classification (NCBI taxonomy): domain Eukaryota; kingdom Viridiplantae; phylum Streptophyta; class Magnoliopsida; order Asterales; family Asteraceae; genus Chrysanthemum; species Chrysanthemum lavandulifolium. The sequence goes on from CM040241.1 coordinate 274,892,475, forward strand.
TGTAGCCATGTCCGCGTGTTGTGCTCAAGTCATTTGGATGAGAACACAAGTCAAAGACTATGGTTACATATTCGATGTAATCCCGATGTATCGCGACAATCGGTGCCATTGCGATCTCGCAACCCGGTTCAAAGACTGAATCAAAGCACATTGATCTTCGCTATCATTTCATCAAAGATCATGTGGAACAGGTACCGCTGAATTATACTTTGTGGGTGCTGAATACCAATTGGCGATCTTCTCACAAAAGCCTTGCCTCCCGCTAGGTTTAATGAGTTGGTCCACCGGATTGGTATGAGGTGTTCGACTCAAGAGGAATTGATGACCTCTTAAAACAGTCTTAAAACTCGTCAAACACCAAAACATCTTTGGTAAATAAATAAAATCTTTCAAAACAAAATACAAAAATATAAAATTTGATAAAACAACAAAATATTCTTCTCATCTATTTTCTTTAACATGGCAAGTACGTTCTTCCGTCAACACTTGCATCTCTCAAATTTCGTATTTTTCCGATCAAGTGTTGAGGGGAGAAATTTATCGCTAACCGCTTCAAAACATAAGTGTACTTGCATGTTATCACATCTCGTTGTTTCGTTATACAAATGATGGTGGACTTTTCGGCTCAATGACACTCCTGACTAAAATTTTAAACCGCTTAAATTTATCAAGCCGAGGGGAGTGTCGTCATGATCTTTCTCAAAAATCTTTGTTTGGTAACCTAAATGGAAGTTAAAAGGCTTTGGTTGAAAAAGGAAAAGGTGGAGGGACTGAAATCTGTCATAATCCGAAAGTATTTTTCAATAAAATACCCCACCTACCATCCTAACCACATTTATTGCAAAAAAAAAAAAAAAAAAAAAAATCTTCAAATCCTACGCCTAAAATCATTCAAGAATTGCGTGTCTCAGATCTTCATTTTGTAAGTGTTTGTGTGTTCATAACAAGATTACAAACAATGGTTTTTAACCATTTTGAAAGTTAACGGCTTGATTTTAACCTATGGGTGATTTTGTGTTCTACGCGTATGCGTATGAACACATAATCTTGTTTATGTGTTTGAAGTTAAAAAGGATTGTGCCAAAATGATTTAACATCATATATAATACTCTTTTAAACATCAAAACGCACCTAGACACACGAATTGAGTGTATTTGAGATTTAGGGTTTATGCGTAGAATTGGGTTTTTTTCAAATGTGAAGGTTTTTTGGTATAAAAGATAGTCATATAAGGTTGTTTTCAAGTTCAATTGAACATATGTAAACCCAGAAATCACCCAGAAACAACTATGATACTTAATTCAAAATTAGGTTCAAGTTCATATAAATTGGGTATTTTGATTCAAGGCTTATTTGATGTTAAAACTTGGATAAAACTACTTTATGGACTTCTTAGAACTACCGTAATCAATATGATGTTCATCCCATGGCTAAATCTCATACGCCGTAAGTTTAGGGTTTAGACTACGCGATGTGGTTCTACGCCAGAATCGTTTACATGAACTAAGATGTTATTATCTCGTGATAAATTGTTGTTTTGTGTGAACATTGATGAGTTGATAAATTTATTTCGTGCTTTGCTACGCTTAAACACTCGTAATCAAGGTCATAAGAATCTCTACGCATAAGGATTACCCTACGGCGTAGTCATGTTATCGCGAAATAAAACCCACGATAACTATTACGTGTAAGGTTCTACGCTGGGACCACGCCAGATCCCGTGAAGGATATGCGTAAACAATGACCTCACGATAAGGTCTACTCTTACGAGTAAGCCTTACGCTGCAGGTTCTTATACGCCACGCCGTAAGCTCCACGCGAAGGTCCTCTTTTCCCACGCTGCAACATTTCACGCCAGAAGATAGATCCCACGATAAGCGCCACTCTGGCATGTATGTCACGATCGCTTACGTAACTTTGTCAATCCCACGCTTAAGCCATTTTTGACCTTCATTATGAATTGTTACGTGTACAAAACTTGTTAATAAACTTATCATAACGTCACGAATCCAATAATGTCACTAATAAACCAAAACGCTTGATATGTTGTGAACAATAAGTGATAACATGAACTTTAAAACTTAAAGTTAACTAACTCACGAAACATTTCACGACGCCATTAGACTATTGGACATACAAGTGACTTAGGACTCAGAATAATCATTGACGTTGTACATTAAATAACTAGACAATAAGAACTACATTGACTAACATTATGTCTTTCGATATGTTGGTTCTTTTCGCTAATATTATTTCGCATCACGACATGGTCGCTCAACCGAACATGGATGCATCAAATGTTCTCTCCATTCCGATATCTACCCTAATGGATACCCAATGAAGATTGGAAAGAATAATCCGAGTTGACTTCAAGACTCTCACTTGCTCCGAGTCTTCATGCTTAATCGCTATTGACATTCGAGGACTCATCCATATCGTAACATGCTCACACATTCTCGCAATGCACGAGATCTACATCCAACAGTTCGGAACACCATGGAAAGGGTCAAAGGAAGGATCACGTGATGTTGACTCGAATCACAAAAGAATCACCATCACACTGCAGACTTAAGGGCTGTTCTCTTAATTCCTGAAGTCGAACCAGCCAAACCTTATGCCACTCCCACTGAAGAGCTCACTCTCCAATTCTTAATCGATATCGGTTATGATGAGGCTACAGGAGTAATCACCAAGCACTCTCACGTAGAGCTCAAGAGTATTCCTCAACCTTGGAGAACACTCTACATGATTATCACCAAGTCCGTTTCTGGTCGTGATAGCGGCTATGAGCATCCTAAGCTCATAGAACTGCAAATATTTTGGGCATTGGTCAACTTGAAACACATCGCTATCGAAGCTCTGATTTGGGATGATATGATGTCCTTTCTCAACAAACTAGGCTCAAAGATTCCCTACATCAGATACACTAAGTCGTTGATCCGAGAGCACTTGGACTACATTCGATATTCCCAAGAGGCTCAATGACCCCGACAACCACGACATGTTGATCGAACCTATTCGACCATCGAATGAAGGAATCATCTACAAAGAAACAGTAGCGGTGTTACCAGACACCGCTAATCAAGATGTCGAAGCTCAAACGCATACAAATGTATCCGGAAGCAATGACAAGGCAAAGTTGGTCACCTCGACGAAAGATCTTCCGGTACTCCTACCGGAGAACTAGAAAAGGAAGTGCCGGAAGTGTTACAAGTTCGTAGTCACAAAGGAAGTTTCCCAAACGAAACCTCCAAGAAAACGGTTTGTTCCCATAAAGGAAGCTACTCCCATTCCTAAACCCAAACCTCGAATCGAAACAACACCTTGAGGACGAAGTTCGACGCACAGACATGTATGAGGAGGTTCTCCACTGAAACCGCTAAGGATGTGTCCGACACTCCAATAGTACGTAAACCTCCAAGTCCTCAAGATGATAATGGTAAAGGAAAGACTCCTGTATTTGTACCTTATGATGCCGAAGCTCGAAAGTGAAGGAGAACCACCGGAGACAAATTTACGTAAAGAAACCGCATCAACTTAGACATGAACACAAAGTCAAAAATTTGCTAAAGAGCAATGGGTGGACCCGGAGGAACAAGTGGTCTCGCCCTCCGAACCATCTCCCGATGCGGTTAATCAACCCGATAAGGAGTCGGTACCACCACTCTTTGCAACAACAACAGTTTGTGGAAGACACTATGGAGTTTCATTTTGAGAATCCAGAAACTGATGAGGAAAAGAAAGATAAAGAGTCTGATTATGACGATTTTCTTCTGGATAATCCTACTGAAACTCAGAAGGAAACTTCTGAACCACCAAAGGACCCAGAGTCTCCTCACATCTCCTCTTCATCCGACTCTTCTTCACATTCATCTCCACCACCATCAACGAAATCAACAAAATCCTCATCCAAATCCGTGAAGAAACCAAAATCTTGGGTTTCTCAAGCTCATGAACGGATTCAAAAGTCACAAGGAAGTCGAAGAAAACGCCTTAACAAGAAGTCAATTTCTTTGTCGATCACATACAAAGATATATATAATGAGAACGAAAAGAGGAACAAGGAAAGGAAGTTTGTGCAGAATTCATGAAGAGTCATCGCCGTGAGCAACTAAACGAAATGATTGAAGGTTACACAAACAGTACCTTCATGACAACATTCCTAGACTTACATGTGAGATGTTTACCGACAACTCTATCCAAACTCGTTGCACTCGCCAAACAGCGATGAAGTCAACACCGATGTATGTCAAGATCAATCTCGTTGATCCCACAATCTTCTCGACGCCGAATTAGTTGATCGGTTGGTCGCACAACCGCTCTAAACGTTCCGCAATGCTTGCCTCTCATGAAAGCAAACTGTTAGAAGCATTGCCGGCATTTCAACTTAATTTCGCATGCCGAGAAGAAGCCGAGAGGCCTAAACGTCATAGAGACGATGATGATCGTGGATCGTGATAAGACCGACGAGGCTAAACGTCAAAAGATGTCTCGGTGAATCCTCCTCGATGCCACCTCCTCCAAAACCAATTCCTCGCACAACAAAAGTCTTCTCCACCACGGTCTTCAATCGATAAACCTCGGGACGATTCCGAGTTACCACCCTTGTCTCGTAAAACCGGTGATCACTTTGAGTACACGGGTGGTGACGATGAAGAGGTCCTGAGCCCCAACAACAACCTCCTCTCCCAAACAAGTGAAGAAACCCGAATCATCATCAAGGCCTTCTAAAAGCAAGAAAAGACGACTCACCGATGTCGATCATGGCTAGATGACGATACAACCGCAGAATTTGATTGGTTTGCTACTCTTGTTAACGACACCCCTACCCTCAAGAAGGTCAAGAATTGGTAGACGGTAGTACCTTGGAGCATGCAAAATCTTGCAAGAAAGATTCCGTGTGAAGAAGATGACGAAACCGAGTTGAAGCGCATCAAGAATGAAGCATTCCTTCGTTGAAAAATAGCTCGGAAAGTGCAATCGAGGTTGAATATCACCTGAAAACATTGCTCGAGCCATGTCTAACAACATGGATTGGCTCAACCCGTACAAACATCGACTTCACTAAACGGAACAACCCTCCATACTACACCGACCGGACCAAACCTCTACCAACAATCGCCAACCAGATGAACCAAGGATTCCTTCGGATATTTTTTCAACACGCACTGAATTTCTTCTCCATGGTGGCGATGGTTCACGAAAATACGCTACATCATTGACTCTTCCATTCCCAAATGCTTGCTACTCAAACCGCATAGCTATCGAGGAACGCAACTCACTTGTTTTCCGACAATGTGCAAGCATATGACCAAGATGCGTTGTATGGGATTCATCATTGGCCCCGAACGCCAAGAATCTACTATGTCGCCGGTTCGAAGTCTCAACATCAAGTGTATTCCTCTAAGGACATCGTGGCCATCAAACACATTGATCTCAAGTCTAAGTGGGACTACACATTCTTGAAGAATATCATAGTCAAACGACAAGATGAACAGACTATGAATTCTCGTGAGGTCGACTTTGAGAACTTATCCTCAACGACATCAAGACTTGTACCTTGCCAAAGCATGTGGTCGATGCGACAATTCTCAACCAAGTTCAACGGAATTTATCAAGTCGGTTCTCATCTTCATTAGACGATTGTGATCAAAGAACGTGTCGAAGATATCCGGATGGTCGTTGAATCATATCGTAAACGCCAGAAACTTCACTCCACCACGCCTGATCTTCCGACATCAACCACCACACAACTCACGCTCATCAAGAAACCTTTCGGCATTGTTTACGCAGTGAACTTTGCGAAACCGCTTAATGGCGTGTAGTGAGCTCCACAAATTCGGGATCATACCTGAAGATGGTTAGAGATGGATTGGCGATGACAGATTGAAGGATATACGCTCAAGGTTGGGAATCCTGCTACGGAACTCTCGTGATGAGGAATGTGAGGCGATCATCACTATGATTGATGAACGGTTGTTCGAAGGGATCGCCTGACACTGGAGAGCTATGTTGGTGGTCACCCAGAGAAACATCACCGCTTTCAACGCCTGTGCACTCCTCGAAACATCATGCACTTCCCGGTACCCCTTGAATTGTTTCCTTCATATGATTTTGGATGAATGTTTATATATGTGAATGGCTTGTGCACACATAAAAGTGTACAACCCAGATTCTGTCAAGAAAGGACCCCGTGGTGCGCCTCGCCACAATCCTTATAAAAGGAGCGAAAGCTTCGATTTTTGAGTAAAACCTATCTAACCTTTCATTTTTCAAGGTTTTGCTCAAAAGACAAGTACTTCCCATAAGATTTTCAAAACCTCAACCGCTTATATCACTAATCGAGGGGAGTATTTGAATTAAAACTTTGTTCACAAATTGTTCACAAGTGGTCACTCTTCCCACAAACACTCAAATGGTCATATTTATTTCAACCGCTCAAAATAACATTTTAATATGCCATTTTTGAGGGGAGAAAATTGTGTGATAAGAAATATGTTGTTTGAATGCAAATGAACTGCGTGTACCTCGTGACTTAACCAACGAATCGGTACTAAACTGCTTTGTAAATCGAAAAGACTTGTCCTCGACGGGTAATAATTTCAAGCTAGTTCGCTAGTGATGTAAACGTGTCTCGCAAAGGACCTCGCCTTAGTAGAAGGTACCATTCGAGAAGCTCTTGATAGACATGAACTCGACGGGTATGACAACCTTTCGAGGTTTGTCTACACCTTCAAGGTAGTTATTAGAGCTAGTTGTCACCTAAAACCGACAATGTAACTCTTTAACTATTCAACGTAACCGTGTCTCGCGGAGATTGTCTATCTTTAGTGGATCAATTCATAAAGTGCGCTTTTCCTCACCGCATTTAACCATTAAAACTATTAAGCACATGTGGAGGGGAGTATTTATGCAAAACTTATCTCTCAACGTGGTTCAAACATGTCTTTCATTTACAAACCCTTTGAGAGATATTTTAACTTACAATGGTTATAATGGCAAACATAGGTTAGTCATGGAGTTATAAGGTGACTAAGGTTAGGAATAACAGTCCTATGATCCGCAAGAGCTAGGAGGATTCACCCAAGGACACTACCATTAGTTAGTGTTAGAAGTCCTTAGGAATGATTGTAAAAGGAGAAAATGAGAATCGGAGAAAGAAGGAGTTGAAGAATCAAAAGAAATGTAAAGAAAAGGGTGAAAAGAAATAGCCCTCCGATTATTCAACTTAGGGTATACATCGGTTCAATTCATATGCTACCGGTTGTCACTTAGTGACACCGGTATGAAGATTAAAAGTCGTCATGGACCCAAAGTGACTCATGCACTAAACCTTCTTAGCCACTCAAGTTTCTCTCAGCAAGCTTGTTTCATTCTCACAGGAACCCTACATAAACTATTGGCTTTCTCTTAGAGATCTTCGGTATTGAAGAAGGAGACCCTCTCCCTAGTCTCCGTCAGAAAACCAAAACGCATTTGTTGAGTCTAGAGCCACGAGATTCATCAAAAGATCTCTTAGGAACACTTGACATTTAATCACTTGTTGATCAACAATAAGGTCTTGATGATTCGATGGTTCATATCGAGTCCTTCACGGATCTTAGCAACTGTCGAGAACATTTATGAGAGGTTCACATCCGTGATCCTCGGTGATTGAATGGAAACTCCGCTGTGGTCAACATCAAACACTCGACAAAGAAGTCGCTCGGTAACTCCCGTGGATTACGCGGAGTGTGTCTCAAACGGTCTCATCGTGAGGTGATGCTTCGTGTACCTCAACGACTCATCGAATCAGATGTACTTCGACATCGCGTTATCTCACTTGTGGGACTCAGCTCAGAACGGCCTTTGTAAGAATTAGAGTTGTGTTTTCACACTATGTCGTTAACACTCTCAAGTTCAAACTTGTAAGCGCCGAAACCGCTTATTTCTAACCGCTTGCAATGTTTTCTTCTTATGGAAGCTCGAGCGGAATGATCGTCTTGATTCTTCTCATGCTCACGCCTACATCATCACTAATGGAAGTTCTATTCAAAAGCAACACAATCACGTAATGATTCTTCGTCTAACCAAAGAATCTACAAAGTTAAAGACTTAGAGAACTTCATCAAGATTGAATTCCAACGTCATAGGCGTGTGAGCATGTTGAAGAATGACGTGGAGACATTGAGCAACAAGGCACACGAGATGATCGATGCGCATAACAACATACTATCACTTTCACCACAAAGAACAATTGATCAAATAACAAAGTTAAAGATGACGTCGAAGCTTAACCGCTCAAAGATAACTATCTCTACACCTGGGAGATTGTTTGAATCAAGGCTATTCCTCTCACAAGAAAGAAGAATGCGGAAGACGCCACGACTACTATTACATCAACGCCTTCACCGCTTACATTCATATATACTTGAGGGGAGATTGTTGGAATCACTCCTAAACAAGATTTCAAGTATTTATATTTCATATGTAATAGGTAGCTTTGTTATGGCCTTTATGTTTGTTTAAGGTCAAGCTTATGTAGAAGGCCCATAAGCTTGATCCAAGCTCAATAAGGAATAGGGAAGGAGAGGAGTGTTGCCCTAGCTCCTTGCCTATAAATACATTGTAATAACCTTCATTTGAAGGTTGGTTGTTCAAGTTATTCTCTCATTCATACTCTCTTCCTTAACCGTGTTTACTATACGTGTGTGTGTGTGTGTGTAACTTGTTCAATCGCCTTATCTATTCTCTTATAAGCTTGTGTTGTAAAACTAGTGACCTAACAACTTGATGAACAAAATGTGAAAGGTTAGATTAGAAAGCTCCACCCCTTCCATGGATGGAAGGGGTATTTATAGTTACAATGAAAACGTCCTCCTATCGGACTGTGGATCAGGCATACAGTGGGTAAAGACCCGTCCTTCCTCCACGGTGTTACTCTAAACTATACTACGCTACAAACTAACTAATTAACTACTTAATAAAGTAAATAACGTAATGTCTACGAGCTAACCTATGCTAGATAATAGTTGGGGTGACCGACTCTTCACTATGGAATTTCCAATTCCTAACAATGAAAATATTTGTATCATTAATATTATTTATAATACTTGTTCCACATAGATAAAACTATAAAAGATATAAATAAAAGAATGCTTATAATGTAAAGAAAACTTACATGTTTAAGCAATCATTTAGAGTTATCCATAAAAAGTAGAATAATTAATATACTAATATATTAATCATTGAATTAGCAATTAACACTTTGCACATTTGCATCATTTGTCTTCAAAAAATTGACCCCGTTTTTTACTTTTGTGGTTAATTTTATTTAAAATAATTCAAATTTTATTTAGATTGGTTCTCGAAACACTCTTACGATATAATAATAGTTTTGGAACTTTGTAGTTTTGCATGCATTTTAAAATCGTGTTCATTTATATGTGCATTTTTGCATTAAAACTGTACTAATTCAAAAGGAAATAATAAATGAAGTATTAAAATGTTGTGAAAGGTAAATTAGTAAAGCTATATATTGTGTACATTATGCATTAAAAGTTGTAATGCTTAAAAAATACATTAATGACATTTAAAAAAAAATTAGGAGAGAGCGTGTTAAATGCTTTATAAGTAGTATATAAAATCAAATAAATTATCACTTGTGAATTTACATTTTTGCATCATTTGTCTTCAAAAAATTGACCCGTTTTTTACTTTTTTGGTTAATTTTATTTAAATAATTCAAAATTTATTTATATTGATTCTCGAAAACACTCTTACGATATAATAATAGTTTTGGAACTTTATAGTTTTGCATGTGATGAGTGTTCAAATACTCATCATTTTTATATCGTTAAAATGCCAAAACATCCGAAACACTCGTAAATGCTTCAAAATGATAAAATATCACAAACAAGTGTTTTATATGTTTTAAATGCAAAACATCAAAATCGGTGAAAAACGATTAAGTTTGCATAATTGGCGCTTTAGTCCCCAAGTTACAAAAGTTGTCAAAATTAGTCCCTGGTAATTCAAAAACTTTTAAAATATCATTTTAGGTCCATGAGATTCAAAAGTTGTCAAAACAAACCTTTTAAAGTTTAAAAAATCACAAAATGACAACTTTAGTCCCTCAACTTTGGAAAAGTGTCAAAAATAGTCCTTGGTTAATTTAAAAAGTGAAAATTATCAACTTTTAACCTTGTTCTATTCTTAAATGACAAAAATGGTCCTTATGATAAACTTTTGGAAATTTACAACTTAAGTCCCTCAAAAATCCAAAAATACATTTAAGGTCCTTAAAGTTTTAAAATACAATAATTATATATTTTGGTCCTTGTGTTTATCTTATTGGCGTGTTTGGCCCTTCAAAGGAAGTTTGAATGATGGCATAATAGGTCCTCAAGTTTGGGTTTTCACTTTTGGTCCTTGGGCTTATTACACTAATAAAACCAAACGATACCCTTTGTTATTATTTAAACCCAAGGCCCAAATCCAATAACCAAACCCGGCCCAAATTTTAAACAGATAACACCCGCCAGCACTGTTCATCTTCCCCCCTAACACCTGTTACCACTCAATACACTCCACCTGCTCAATACCACTTCTCCACACTACCTCCCCACTTGTATACCAACCCCCCTCCACCTCCAACAAAGTCCAAGAAGCATTAAATGCTTAAACATGCTCATAAGACTTTTCCCGCCATTTTTTACACATGGACGATTCAGATGAATTGATAGCTGGAATGAGGTGGGATATTCTCAGATGTCGACAAGGATGAGAATGGAATCAATAAATAAGGATGAGAAGCAGAGGAGAAGAAAAAGATAGTAGTTTAGTTTTCTTACATGTCGTAGGTAGTGTAGTTTAATCTCCAATGTATTTTAAAGCTTTTAAGTGCTTTATAAAGTTATATCCAAATGTATTTGAATCTTCTTTCAATAATCAATTTCAGCTTCAATTTGATTTCCAGCTTATGCAAAATTTCACTCTTGTTTAAAATCTCAATAAGTTAGGATGTTGTTTGTAATCGTTGTCTTGGACTCTTGCTAACATAAGCTCCTAGATAGCTTATAAAAGCTATTAGAAACCTTAAAAGCAATCTAGTATCAAAAAGAAAAATACCAAAAATACCAAATAAATTAGATAAAAATAAAATCCATGGTTAAAGACACAGAAAGTGGAGCAAGGTACATTTTGATGGCCTTGGTATAGAGCTTATGGGAAGCATTAGGTTGTGTTTATACATCTCGGTTCTCAATTTAAGCTTGGATCAATCTTGTAAGTTTTTTTATTCATTTTGGCAATTTCATCAGATAAGGCGTCTATTAGCTCAATTTTCTGCTTGATCATGATCATTAGTTGTAGTTAAGTTAAATTAAACCTTAAAACAAGTTGTGAGTTCATTAGAATTAGTAGTTCATATAAATCTTATTTTAACAGTTTTATTAGTATAAGTGTAGTTTCTTGATATTATGTTGTTATTTGTGTTATTTGATGTTTCTTTGGTCTTATTAAGTTATTATATTAGGTTTACAATTAATTACATGGTCTTAATTTTTGTTTCTCTTTGAAAAGCTTTAAATCAGTCCTAATAACTAGTGTTTGGTTTTGCTCAGTTAACTGAGCTTAAGGTCATTGGTTGTTGTTTGTACTTGATACATGTCACAAGAGGGTCTTAGAAGCTCATTTCAAAGAAGAAAACTAGACCTTAGTTAGTAGAAAGTCAAAATTCCTCTTAATCTCATCTTATTGCTTATTCTGTTAGAATTCCATGATCTGTGATCATGGATTTGTGTTTAGAAGTTGTTATAATCTTTTAATTCGGCCTTAATATAACTTATTTGTGACAATCCGTACTTTCGTGTCATTTCTACTACGTTCATGTCTCATTATTTCAACATTTATAGTAAACTTGGTTTACTTGTTTCAAATTCGCGAACCTTGAGGTTTAGCGGCGAATTCATGATCATGACATCACGTACATTTCATATGGACTATGATTAGTCTACATTTCATTGACATCATGTGCATCTCATTAGTACATTCACGACATTTCATTTTACCTTCAACGCGTAATTTTTATATTTAATAATCTTTATCGCGTGAGTTATTATTTTAAATATTTAACCCGTTACTTTCAAAAATGATCCCGAGGTATTTTTAAACTTACATTTAGTTTATAAAAACTATATTTTTAGTTTTCCTAGTGTTTCAAATTTATTTGGTACTTAAATTATTAAAGTTTAATTATTACGTCGTTTTTCTTAAAAATTGTACGATAATTATTTTATCACCCGAATTTCACAAGGAAAGTATTTTTACAATTTTTATCATCTCAATACATTCTATTTTGACTTATTAAAAACTTACTTGCACCAAGTATTACCAATTACTACACAAGTTACATTTAACTACACATTTACCTACACTTTTTCTTACAAATTGTTACAAGTATTTACACAACACATTATATAAAAAAAAAAAAAAAAAAAAAAAAAATCTATATTGAGGAACAAACCTCCCTAAAAACCGGCCCTATGGGGTTGTCCCATAAATGCTTTGGTAAAAATTTTCTCTATAAATATATCAATACTCAATCTCCATTTCATTCATTCATTGATTTCAATAATTCAAGTGTTAGAGAAAAGTTTTTTTTTCTTCTCTCTTGGTTCCTTCCAAAACCGGCCATCTAGAGGCTTTTCAAGGGATCACAAGTTTTTTTTTTTTATCAAGCTCAAGTTAATTTCAATCTAGTGTATACTCTTTATTTGGTTTTGAAATAAAAACCAAGGGTATTTAAGTTTAATCCTTGTTACTTTCACCTCATCATACTCACTAGTAAGCATATTCTTATCATTTTCATGTTTCCTTTTCATTTTTGGAGCTTATATGCATGATATGTGATTTATACCATTTATTTCATGATTTTTGAGTTATATATACATATTGGTCATCCTATAATTATTCCCATGGTATTCTTTGGTCTTGATGGTGATTAGGAACCCATGACACCCTAAGAAGGTGTATGGTAGGATTAGATTAGCTTTGGAGTTGATTTGAAGGGATTAGAATAGGTTTTGTCCGAGAAAACTATTTTCAATACGTATTAAAAGGTTCTGTCCTTGTTTCAATTTCTCGAAAACCTACTGTTGGTACGAAACTTTGGCCTTGATATTTAGAAAATATACTTTAAAACGAATCCGTGGCCGCTTGAACGGATAAAACGGACTTATAACGAAGAAGTTATGGATTTTAAAGTTTGACGACGAAACATATATTTTCGTAAAATTTCAAGATGCGCTTTTAGTGTATTCGGGTCAAAACGAGCCTTAAGCTTCATAAATTATTTCGACTTCTCAAAATATATTAGTTTACTTGATACGGCTAAGGATATATATTACGAGAAAACGGATTTAAAACGACAAAGATATGCACTTTTCATAAACATGCCAGAACTATTATTTTCGAAAAATTATATTATTTTTACGATTCAAGTGTTACATTAGTCAGAATGACCATGTTTGCGGTGTTTTTAACCATGATGTGAAACTTTTAGAACGAAATGTCTTCTAGTAAAATCAAGTTCATCGGCCATATTTTTCAAAACAAAAAGTCGTTTGTCAAGCGGAGTTATAGTGAATTATTTACGGATGTTCAAACTTGGCGAAACTCATTTTCTCGCACAACATTAGCAAAACCACCATCTTTAACCCTTGATATCTTTATGATCGAGACCTTTGGACGAAAACTCCTGAACTCGAAACTTCTAGATATCGATACAAACTTTCCAAAACCGTCGAGTTCGTTCTCTAACGATCGACGACACCGCTTTTACTGACTAGTTTTCCAAAGCCATTTTGTTAATTTCAAGAAATTTCCGACGACATTGTTTTGCTAATTTAAAAGTGGTAATTTCACCAAAAATCATTATAAAACCATTATAGGATGACATTTTGACGTAAAAACATGTAAAGTCATTTTTGAAGGGTCAAGACGTCAAACGAGTATTTTCGACGACGAGTAATATTTTCAAAACCCGTAAATGGTATAAAAAGCATATGGAGTGCATGCATAACATTACATTGCAACTCATGACATATCATATCATTGATAATAGGTCCCGGTTGACGCATTACATTATACCTCAGTGTACTCACTTTTGCCGTTATTCCTGTTTATCCAAGTGAGTTTTCATAGCCCCGTTTACATGCTTTCGATTATTTTCAAACCCACGGGGGAGAATACATTGCACTACATTTTTTGTACGATACCAAGTATGTTAAATTCATTTACATTGCTTAAGTTACCACATTTTCCAATTTGAAAGTCCCCATTACTTGAACATGAACCGTTAATCTTTGAAGCGAGGATGAGTGGATAGATCTATCGAGGGTGACGCCCATCCGGTTGGTGAATCCCAACCGTGCAAACGGATGCATTTCATTTGATAACATTACGGAGTTGTCCGGCAAACACTGCAGGGCATACATTATTGAATGTCTAGTTTCGGGGTCATGGGCTTAGAGCAATTGTAACAACATTTTACGTGACTTGATTGTCATGCTCGGTCTATACTTGTGTAGTCGATAAAACATTTACATAAACCTATGATTTCTCACCAACATTATTGTTGACCTTTTAGCAATGTATTTTCGTGTAATCGAGCCACTATCATCATGACATGGTTTAGGGACCTACATTTTGAGTCAAGGCCGACTTACATTATGTACATTATGGCACTTTATTCCAAAACATCGTTTGGATTTGTAACATATTTGTATTTCCGAAAACTTTGTAAACCTTTTGGGACCAATGTTGTACTCGATTGTTTTATGAAATATCCAACGATGTGTTTTTAAACGACACTTTAGGTCGCTCAATATAACTGTGATGTGGTGCTATGACGGTCAATCCCTGTGAATTCCATTCACGCAAAAATGTAAATTGGGGTGTGACAGATTGGTACGAGCTACGATTATAGAGAACTAGGTTGCATCATTGACCCTAGACTATAACTACATTATCATAGCATCTCATCATTTCATCATAAATACATAGTCACTATACATGCGATTTTATACGTACATTTTCGAGTTATTTACTTTCATTTCGAACTCGATTGTCACATAGATGCCTTCGAATACCCATCCCATTATACTCACATCACTTTGACATGGAGAATGCCTTGTCAGTCCCTATCACAATTTTTAACATCAGTTGACTCAACACCGATAACATCCGATGATGACACTGAGACCTTTTAGGAGGACGAAGTTACTCCTACACCATCACGATCAATATCGATTCACTGTAGGATCAGGACAATTTTTATCACTCAGTTGGGACAGATCATACTATTGGGTAGAACTGATAGACTTAATCCTAATGAACCTATTTTCTTAACTCACCACAAGGATTCCATTATCATTATTGTCATTATTTTCATCATCATTATCATTTCGAGCACCATCCGTACCATCACATCTCATACCCGATACTCATACACCCGACTTGCGGCTTGGGAAGCGTGCATGATTTGACACACCATTACCATCTACCACTAAGACTACAAACACTACACCATCTCATAGGTTTGAGGACTGTGAGAGTTCTAGGGTTATTGTTGCTAGACCGCCTACTACTCCTACACTTGAGACATGATTAGACTACCAACAGGAACAGATAATAAGTACCTTCCTAGCTAATGTGATCTTTATCATTTATTATCCCTACGATAATCACCACCTTGTTTATTCCATTCCTTACTCCAATTGCCCAATTTTCCCTTATTTCACGACGATACATCACTATCTTACTAGGGGTTAGGTCAACTTTATTCTCGACCAACTAGTAGACTGTTATTACTCGATAAGGTTCTCCTATGTATCCTATAAACCATCCAACAAATTTTATTCCAAATTATCCTGCTACTATTTCATGAAATTATTTCACTTGATTTTATTTCAAACTATTTTATCACCATCTTAGAAACGTTGTTTCATAAAGTTTTAACGCAAGTTGTTTTATTATCAATTTATCAAATGGTTTCAGTCATTTTATCAACTATGTAATATCCTCATGCGAAACGATTTTCATGTTACTCTGAGAAATCATCAAGCTATTATCTTACAAAACAAAACGTGGAATACCAACTATTTGTCCTACATTCCCTCTTATGAGATACTAAACTTCATCGTTATCTAACACAAACTGCTTTCAACTATTTTACCGACCCTTTCATCTTACTCCTGTACCATTAAACCAAAATTTACGACTTTAATAACACTTTATAAACAATGACCTTACTGATACTTTGCAAACTATTTTCTCATAGTATGATAAACCGATTAATTTGCTATTATTTTATAAAACAACAAACAATTGTAATAGCAAGTTACAAACTATATTACAAAATTTTCCTGCAAGTAATATTACGATCCTATAAACTATTTTACCCTTTTGGTGAGCTATATTAGCCACTGTCTGATTTAAAATCATAAAACTTGGTACGCTACCTCACAGACTATTCGCCTTTACGTAACTGACTATTATATTACCATCCTCTAAACCATCTTGATATTAATTAAACTATGAAATCTTCTATTATTTGGCAAACGATAAATTGTTTTCTTGTAAGCTATTTTACAAATCATTTCACGAGTTATGTTATAATCTGAATTGTGTCCTATCAAAATATTTCACTACCATTGTTAAGCCGTTTCCTATCACTATGTAAGCTGTTTTTGAAAACACCTTAACAAGTTGTTGCTTTAACGCCAAGCCACAACTAAGATTTATTATTAAACTGTAAATGATAAAAATGTTTCTTTCTTACTCAATAAAGTGGTCTTACAAACCTTTTCATAAACTTTACTGTAATTTTCTTACAAACTATTTATTCTCATTTGAGAACAAAGTTTTATAATCAGATATATCGTGCAGAAACATTTCTTTCTGTTAACACTCTATAGATGCTTACGTCATTTATCTCTCACTCAACCGATAAGTTAGGATTTGACGAGTGACCTTTTTAGGAAAGACTTCCTATACCATCTGTGAGGAGGATTCCTCGATACAAGAAAGCAATGAAAGGATTTTGGAATTTCCAACAAGGACTAGAACTAGGTGGTAGAATGATTCAAAATTCAACAAAAATCTTAAGACATCGAGACATTCCGAACCACTATTTTGAATTAGAATCCAAACTCTATCATTCCAAAAGTACTAGCTAGACCGAGTTACGGGATTTAAAATGAAGCGAATACCCATGAAGCAACACTATAGAGATATACCAAGTCTTCTAACTGAGGCTGTAGAACATTCTATTAAACATGACCTCAACAATATGTGAACTCCCCTACAATGAGTGTCCCTTAAAGGAAAATTTGGTTAAATTAAGGCTATCGATATAAACTTCCCCTGAGACATTGTGTTCTCTAGAAATTCCAAGTAACCTCATTTCCATATCAAGAGATGCCACAGGTTTGAACATGTCGGACAATCAATGACTCCCCATCTACAAGTGAAACTAGAACAAACATTCTTCGACATAGTTTGAGATGATATCTATCTTCTTGCTAACATGATAACAATATTAGGGATGAACTACATTTGAAGCACTTACAGCACCTCATAACCCATCTTTTCGGAAACCGTCAATCATTTTGAAAAATACCCTCAAACTTACCACCTTCTATCACTTCTCTTTAGAGCTCCTATTTTTAACATAGGAATTGACTACGTCTCATTCTCCTTTTATTTGAAGAGTTATGGCGCCGAAGAGAGCTCCACCAACTATGACACTAGCCGATATCCAAAATATATAGAGGATTGTATAGCCAGGGAGCTAGAGAAAGAACGGCAACGATAGTCTGCTGCCGCCACTGTCGAGACCACGGTCACATCGAAACTACTAGACATGCTACTACTACAGGAGTTGCAGGAGATTCGAGAGTTCAGTGGTACATACATGGACTTTAAGAGCAATGACCCCCAAGTTCGTGAGGCACGTAGGAGCCATCACTATGATCCGTTGGTTGGAAAGGATCGAGTTGTTATTTCTTATATGCGATTGCCCGATGACTACAAGGTGAAATTTGCTACTAGTACACTCTTGGATGAGGCAATGTTATGGTGGAATCATTATGCACGCCCTATTGGTATGGAAAATGCTTATAAACTCTCATGGGATCAATTCAAGAGGTTGATGACTAAGTATTGTCCACCAAGGAGATGAAGAAATTGAAAATGGAATTTCTTGGGCTAGTGACCGTTGGTTATGACATTGAGACCTACATCGGAAGGTTTCAAGAGTTGGTCGCTTTATGTCCATATATGGTTATGGACAATGAGAAACCACTCGAAAGTTTCATTGGAGGACTTCAAATGCATTCAAGGAGAGGTAGCCTCTTTCGATTCGCAAACAATTGAAGAGACCATCAAGGTAACTCAATTACTCATGGCTCAAGTTGTGAAAAGGAAAACATTATCAACAATAACCACCACAACAACGACAACAATCAAACCAACAACAACAAAAGGAAATGGGAAATGAACAAGGAGATTATAACAACAACAACCAAAGTCAGAACACTAACCATCACCAAAAATGTAATAGAAGACAAGAAGTCGCTGTGGTTTATGTTCTTTGCACCAACAAAGGAAAGAACTTATATCGAAACTTACCACGATGTCATCAATGCACGCTACATCATGATGGTCCATGTGGTATATGTTTTATCTGTCAAAAGTGGGACACCTTGCTAAGGACGCAAAGGAAAAGGATATGCCGGAACACACCCACTATGTGCTAGATGTAAGCTTCATCACTGTGTCTTTGCCCCGCAAGTGCCGCCATGCCAAAATTAGGACACCTAGCCGTGAATTGTAGAGGTAAAACTATAAGGACATGTTTCGGATGTGGGAGCAAGGACACTATCGAGCCAATGTCCCCAAAACCAAGGTCAACAAGTTGAATGTGCTAATGGGAATGCATACATGTTAGGAGGAGGAGAAGCTCGTCAAGGTATCAATGACGCGGAAGACTGAAGAAGCTCGGAAACTAACAGTCTTATTTCTCCTTATGTACTATGTCGTACTAAGTTTATGTTTTCCATCGTATCCGAATCTCTATAACCTAAGATGTACTACCTTTGATAAACCACTAGTTGTATAATTTTGTCATCTATCGTACTTTATTTCCTTTCGATTCGATATCACTTTCGGGAATGTACTTCTTTTTACTTATCGACCATTTTAACGACACGGTTTAAATCCTTGTAAGCATCGAGAGTTATAACAACTAAACCGAACGTCACGTCATCGTTCCTTAATTATACATAGCCTAGCTAACTATGTCTAATTCTGGAGGGATCACGTTATGTTGGGAGCGGTTATTTATAAATCTTAGTGCAAGCAAAATGTTCACATGTTCCAAAGTCAAACTGTTACATATGAGAGCATCATCCAATATTTTTCTCTACTACGATGTTTTGTACACTCTCAATCAACGATAACCGAACGACACTTCTCCATGTCTTTTCTCCTCGTTATTCATTACAAACTCAAATTGATAGACCTAATAACGATTGAATTGTGGACCAATTCCTTTTTGGATGGGCGAATGTGACAATCCGTACTTTCGTGTCATTTCTCGACACGCTCATGTCTCATTATTTCAACATTTATAGTAAACTTGGTTTACTTGTTTCAAATTGCAGAACCTTGGAGGTTTAGCGGCGAATTCATGATCATGACATCACGTACATTTCATATGGACTATGATTAGTCTACATTTCATTGACATCATGTGCATCTCATTAGTACATTCACGACATTTCATTTTACCTTCAACGCGTAATTTTTATATTTAATAATCTTTATCGCGTGAGTTATTATTTTAAATATTTAACCCGTTACTTTCAAAATGATCCCGAGGTATTTTTAAACTTACATTTAGTTTATAAAACTATATTTTTAGTTTTCCTAGTGTTTCAAATTTATTTGGTACTTAAATTATTAAAGTTTAATTATTACGTGCTTTTTCTTAAAAATTGTACGATAATTATTTTATCACCCGAATTTCACAAGGAAAGTATTTTACAATTTTTATCATCTCAATACATTCTATTTTGACTTATTAAAACTTACTTGCACCAAGTATTACCAATTACTACACAAGTTACATTTAACTACACATTTACCTACACTTTTTCTTACAAATTGTTACAAGTATTTACACAACACATTATATAAAAAAAAAAAAAAAAATCTATATTGAGGAACAAACCTCCTAAAAACCGCCCTATGGGTTGTCCCATAAATGCTTTGGTAAAATTTTCTATAAATATATCAATACTCAATCTCCATTTCATTCATTCATTGATTTCAATAATTCAAGTGTTAGAAAAGTTTTTTTCTTCTCTCTTGGTTCCTTCCAAAACCGCCATCTAGAGGCTTTCAAGGGATCACAAGTTTTTTTTTTTTATCAAGCTCAAGTTAATTTCAATCTAGTGTATACTCTTTATTTGGTTTTGAAATAAAACCAAGGGTATTTAAGTTTAATCCTTGTTACTTTCACCTCATCATACTCACTAGTAAGCATATTCTTATCATTTTCATGTTTCCTTTTCATTTTTGGAGCTTATATGCATGATATGTGATTTATACCATTTATTTCATGATTTTTGAGTTATATATACATATTGGTCATCCTATAATTATTCCCATGGTATTCTTTGGTCTTGATGGTGATTAGGAACCCATGACACCCTAAGAAGGTGTATGGTAGGATTAGATTAGCTTTGGAGTTGATTTGAAGGGATTAGAATAGGTTTTGTCCGAGAAAACTATTTTCAATACGTATTAAAAGGTTACGTCCTTGTTTCAATTTCGGAAAACCCACATTGATACGAAACTTTGGCCTTGATATTTAGAAAATATACTTTAAAACGAATCCGTGGCCGCTTGAACGGACGGACTTATAACGAAGAAGTTATGGATTTTTAAAGTTTGACGACGAAACATATATTTTCAGAAAATTTCAGCATGCAGTTTTTAGTGTATTCGGGTCAAAAACGAGCCTTAAGCTTCATAAATTATTTCGACTTCTCAAAAATATATTAGTTTACTTCGATACGAAGCTAAGGATATATATTACGTAGAAAACGGATTTAAAACGACAAAGATATGCACTTTTTCATAAACATGCCGTAACTATTATTTTCTGAAAAATTATATTATTTTTACGATTCAAGTGTTACATTAGCTGTAACGACCATGTTTGCGGCTGTTTTTAACCATGATGTGAAACTTTTTAGAACGAAATGTCTTCTAGTAAAATCAAGTTCATCGGCCATATTTTTCAAAACAAAAAGCTGTTTGTCAAGCGGAGTTATAGTGAATTATTTACGGATGTTCAAACTTGGCCGAAACTCATTTTTCTGCACAACATTAGCAAAAACCACCATCTTTAACCCTTGATATCTTTATGATCGAGACCTTTTGGACGAAAACTCCTGAACTGAAACTTCTAGATATCGATACAAACTTTCCAAAACCGTCGAGTTCGTTCTCTAACGATCGACGACACCGCTTTACTACTAGTTTTCCAAAGCCATTTTGTTAATTTCAAGAAATTTCCGACGACATTGTTTTGCGACGAAAAGTGGTAATTTCACCAAAATCATTATAAAACCATTATAGGATGACATTTTGACGAAAACATGTAAAGTCATTTTTGAAGGGTCAAGACGTCAAACGAGTATTTTCGACGATTTAGTAATATTTTCAAAACCCGTAAATGGTATAAAAGCATATGGAGTGCATGCATAACATTACATTGCAACTCATGACATATCATATCATTGATAATAGGTCCCGTTGACGATTACATTATACCTCGTTGTACTCACTTTGCCGTTATTCCTGCTTATCCAAGTGAGTTTTCATAGCCCCGTTTACATGCTTTCGATTATTTTCAAACCCACGGGGGAGAATACATTGCACTACATTTTTTGTACGATACCAAGTATGTTAAATTCATTTACATTGCTTAAGTTACCACATTTGCCAATTTGAAAGTCCCCATTACTTGAACATGAACCGTTAATCTTTGAAGCGAGGATGAGTGGATAGATCTATCGAGGGTGACGCCTCCATCCGGGTTGGTGAATCCCAACCAGGCAAACGGATGCATTTCATTTGATAACATTACGGAGTTGTCGGCAAACACTCGCAGGGCATACATTATTGAATGCCTAGTTTTGGGGTCATGGGCTTAGAGCAATTGTAACAACATTTTTACGTGACTTGATTGTCATGCATGGTCTATACTTGTGTAGTCGATAAAACATTTACATAAACCTATGATTTCTCACCAACATTATTGTTGACCTTTTAGCAATGTATTTTCGTGTAACCGAGGCACTATCATCATGACATGGTTTAGGGACCTACATTTTGAGTCGCAGGCGTCGACTTACATTATGTACATTATGGCACTTTATTCCAAAACATCGCTTGGATTTGTAACATATTTGTATTTCCGAAAACTTTGTAAACCTTTTGGGACCAATGTTGTACTGATTGTTTTTATGAAATATCCAACGATGTGTTTTTAAACGACACTTTAGGTCGCTCAATATAACTGTGATGTGGTGCTATGACAACCAATCCCTGTGAATTCCATTCCACGCAAAAATGTAAATTGGGGTGTGACATTATTACAACATAATTAGCTAGTATAATCAATCAAAAGTTCATGAAAGTCAAATATCAATTTCTGATTTCAAAAGTCAAAATAGTGAAAAACAGATTTTGGCAAAACTTTGTTGATGTGTCAGTTGTTAACCCTTGGTCATAATCAAGTGATGTTTTGTATTTTCCAAGTTTAGTAGGTCTAGTTTAGAGTTTTCAGTTTTGATTTCCATTTCTCAAGCTCTAAGAAGCTTAAAATCGCCCAATAAGCTTTGATGTGCTCGCACACACTCAAAGATACACCGAGCGCCAAGACAGCACTTTGAGACTTCTCACAAGCTTCATTCAAGCTTGTGAGGAGCTGGTCTTTGATTCTTGTGTAGTAGGCCGGTCTTTACAAGTCCCAATATCTGTTTTCCATTTAGCTTAATTACTTAGCTTGTGCAAGTGCTTAAAAGTCTTCGCTTGATCACCGTTTTACTCTATAATCCAATAAGCTCATAACTAGTTTAAGCTTCTTTAAATGATCTAGAGTACTGTTTAATGGTTAATATAGGTTTAATATAGCATTAGTTAACTCGTGTTCAAATGGTACTGTGGTAGCTTATAGCTTATTTTGGATTCTTATTATTAAGCAACAGTGTTAGCCCAGCTTTTCCTCACACAACCCCATGTTTTTCTATTTTTCCTAGGTTCTAAATAATATTTTAACATTTTCCTGAATTTTTCATATTTTTCCTACACTGTTTGCTATTTTTCTTTATTTTAAATAGTTTTTAATCCTTTTTAATTAGCTTTATATACAAATAAATTAGAAAAAGCTTAAAAAATATGTTTTCAATTTTCCTAGATTAAGATAAATATAAATAGTCTAAAAAGTATTTTTCCATAATTTTCTTAGTTTAAATAGTATTTTTAGCATTTTAATAAGTTTTAAATAGTTTTAAATTAATAATAAATACATAAAAGTCAAAAAATATATTTTCAGTTTTAAAATAAGTTTTATCATATTTTAGATTTTTCTAAGTTATAATTTCATTTTTCTAGGTTAATTTTGTATTTTCTTATATTTTAGTGCATTTTAAATACTTAATAAATAGTTTTTAATTAATAATAATTAGATAAATAGTTGTAAAAATAATTTTCTTTTTCTAATAATTTTCTTTTATATTTAGGATTGTAAAAATATCATTTTCATATTTGTAGGCCTTTTATTTCTTAAAACTCACGTTTTATTTTGTACGTTTACGTAATTTTATTTAAACGTACGTTTTAGGATTTAAACGTTCATCATTTTAAAGATAGTGATAGCGTTTATTTAATAGATTTTAACTTTTTAATCTTTTTAATTTGCATTTAAGTCGCTTTTATTTGTAAATCTTTTCTTTAGATAATTTTCCATCCAAAACCTTATTGATTACTATCCTTAGTAATCATTCTATCATCTGATTAAGTGTTTATTACACCAATTCATCCTCCGTGGGACTTAACGACCCAGGAATTCCCTATATTCCTCTGATCTTAATTGCATTAGTGTTTGAGCAGTTTTTAGTCTGTTAGACTTGACTGTTTAGCACCAATCAAATTTTAGGCGCCACGGGAGGTCAGAAGCGTGTTTTAAGCATTTCCGCATCCATTCTTGCACATATACCACCTTTTGTAAACAATTTTCAAAATCAAAAGTTTATTAACACTTTTCCGAAGTGTTAATAACACCAAAAATATTTTCATTCCTTGTTTTACAAGATATTTATCTAAAACTCCAAAAAATATTCATCTTTACCCTCTTACCTTTTTGATTCTTTATTCCTTTATCCTCTATCCATTTGATTCTAAACTTCTTCTATTCTCATGGAATCTCTCGACCACGATTTAACTGGAACAGTTGAAAAACTTCCTATTTTATCACAAATGTCAAGAATTCGTGTTATTCGTGACGATCCATTAATTCAAGGTAGGAAATGGAAAGAGAAACCAAGGTGACAAAGGACCGGTACTTTCATCCGATAATGAAGGTGCTAAACACGTCCAACCTACGGTTATCCAAAGATCTAATCCTCGATTGCTCCTAAGCCGTCTAAAATTGATCCTACACTTTCACGATTTACGGTTAAAAGCAAACATGCGTAATTTAGACCGGTGACTAATGACTTATCTAATCTTCACGCTTCTCAAGAACCGTAACCGGAGACCATAACGGAAGTGATGGAAATTGCTAGCTCGAGCACACCACTTGTCCCACCTCCGGATTTTTCAAAATGTTCTTTGAGTCTAAATAGTCATTCGGATCACCATGTTAGTTTTGTTGATTCTTTGAATGAACCGATTCTTCTCATAACTCTCAAATAGAATCGTTTATTCCTTGTGTCGGTTGTGGTGAGCCTCTTTTGGTTCACCATGTCGTGTGTGTACGTGTGTACAGTGTGGTAATGATATTCGTAACGGAGTTGTTTGTTTTGTGGTTCGAGGAATTCATTTGATTATGATCCTAATACGAACTCATTTAACGACCCCTCAAATCTTTCCAATTACCCACCACAGCCCGACTTATCTTCATATAATCAACAATACTGCTGTGAATTTTGTGGTGGTCCTCACCAAGGATTTGAGTGTCAATCCGGAAACGCGTTTGTCTATGAACAGTTTTCAGATAATGCTCAGAACTTTGGCTATGACCAATATCCATATGATTCATTAATCCAGATCAACAGCTTTATCATTGAGAACTCTGGAGGTCCCCATTTCACTCGATTGTCAAACAGAGAATCCATTTCCTTGTGACAATTTTGACACATCATTTCAAGACCAACCTCCACAAGACTAAATGATTCAAGCAACTCCTCAAGAAACTACGACGGACTTTTTATCAAGGGTCCGGAGTTATTAAAAGAACTTAAGGAGGAGTCGGTTATGTCATTTCAAAACTCTCATGAGAAATCCATGTAAGTTTTGTTAGTCAAGAGGTGTTGCTAAAATAAATTCCCAAATTGCCTTTGAAAAATCTATTAGGAATCAATTGCAATCGAAAAGCAACCAGATCTAGCTCTAGATTTAGTTTTATTCTCGATGATAGTGATGATGATGATACACTAGAAGATTCATCGATTCATCGATGGATATCCCGCCAGCTGAGATTCATTCTCAAACAACCGCCATCACACCCAAAGCTCCCACTCACTCTCGAACACGGGGACGAGCATCTTGACACTGTTCCCGAAAAGGAATCGGACGAATTCATAAAGTCTAGTGTTGAGGACCTTGTCCCAATCCCGAGAGAGTCACAGGGAACTTCTGACCATATGTGTGATATCCCTTCCCTACTTAAGTGTTCAAAAGATCATTTTGAGACTTTCTCCGATTTTAGCGATGATTGTAAATCTTATGGAGACATTGAGAATGTTGAGGCATCACTTTCACATTGTGATGTTGATCCTCTTTTTGAGGAGTTTACTGATGAACTCATTCCACTTTCATCGGAAAGTGATGATAGTCTCTTTGATTTCAAAGCCGATATGGGAGAGACTGAAAGTCTCCTTTATAATGATCGTTCACTCACTTCTCACCCTAACAATCCAATAGAGAATGTTAAACAGCTTGTTCCCGAAGCATTCAAAACAACTTTCACCAATCCTCTATTTGAATTCGAATCTGAATTCACTTGGATTTCTAACAATCCAATCTTTGACGAGAATAGTGATGAGTCTACAGTGGAACAAGAGTTCACAGATTTACATCATGTGAATGATTCTCTTTACGAGGAGTTCTCCTTTGAACTCACTCATATCATATCTCCACCAGAGTATGATAACTTCCACTTTGATCTAGGCATAAATGATTTTTGTGTTCCGGAGGGAAAAGTTCTCAGCCATGAGAACTTGCTTGATATCAAAATCCCATCCCTCCCACCCAGAATATGTCTTGATCAAATGAGCTTAAATGATGAGATTCATGATCCAGAAATCATAAATTCTCCTATGGATGAAGATGAGTTAGTCATGATTTTCATCATGATTTTCTTTCTTTTCTTCACCTATCCCTTGGCTTCTCCTGTTCTTCACTCCTTCGGGAATGAAGACACTATTTTTGATCCCGGCATTTTCATGTATCATTTTTGAGCCGGTTCTATGTATATCTCATCGGTGTGGAACTTTCACGTACTTTAATGTTTATACAAACATCTTGAATAAAAGTCCGTTGGAGATTGTCTCTTCCACTTACTTCCCATGAACAAATTAATTGGTCGAGTCAAGCTAGCGACTGAAATCAAAAACAAGAGTGAACATGGGTTTTCACCCATGAGTACCACCCTAGTGTGGGGAGATGCCCACATGTTGTATATAGATTTTGAAAATGAATGAAAATTGTAAATATTCAAAAGAGAATAATTGTTGTGTTTCTACACTTAGTTAGTAATGTTATCTTTTATCGTTCTAAGTTTCGCATTACAATGTACTTTGAATATTGAGGACAATATTCATTTCTAAGTGGGGAAATTCGCTAATTTGATCATAAATGTACCCTTTAGTCCCTTTTTCCCCAATATGGCCAAATTTTAAAAAAATTTATCTAGTGGAAGTACTATGTACTAAACACAACAAATGGTAATCATCCACCATGTCTAACCCACATAAGGATTGGCTAATCCAGAGCAAACGGCTCTTGGTAAAGATATCTCAAACCGCTTATGGCTTGCAATTTGCCTAAAATTGTATGGTGTTCAACTCACCATATCCTAAAAAGTGAAGAGTTGGCTAGCCCGCAAGATTATGGCTTGTGGTAAAGGCAGTGGAAAAATCCATAATTGGTAATCGACTCACCAAAGATAATATTTATAATTTATCTAAGAGTTGGCTAGTACAGAGCAACGCTTCGGTAAAGACAAATCAAATCCGTTGTGACTTATGATTTGCTCAAAATCATTTGGTTATCATTGTGCCAAAGTTCTTACTTGAACTCGAAACAATTGGCTACCCGTAAGTAATGGCTTTTGGTAAAGAGATAAAATCCATTAACTTTTCATAAATCATTGCTGGGACTAGCAATATCTTTAATGAGGGGATTGATGAGTGTCTAAATACTCATCATTTTATATCGTTAAAATGCCAAAACATCCGAAAACACTCGAAATGCTTCAAAATGATAAAATATCACAAACAAGTGTTTTATATGTTTTAAATGCAAAACATCAAAAACTGTGAAAACGATTAAGTTTGCATAATTGGCGCTTTAGTCCCCAAGTTACAAAAGTTGTCAAAATTAGTCCTCGTAATTCAAAAACTTTTAAAATATCATTTTAGGTCCATGAGATTCAAAGTTGTCAAAACAAACCTTTTAAAGTTTAAAAATCACAAATGACAACTTTAGTCCTCAACTTTGGAAAAGTGTCAAAATAGTCCTTGGTTAATTTAAAAGTGAAAATTATCAACTTTTAACCTTGTTCTATTCTTAAATGACAAAAATGGTCCTTATGATAAACTTTTGGAAATTTACAACTTAAGTCCCTCAAAAATCCAAAAATACATTTAAGGTCCTTAAAGTTTTAAAATACAATAATTATATATTTTTGGTCCTTGTGTTTATCTTATTGGCAGGTTTGGCCCTTCAAAGGAAGTTTGGAATGATGGCATAATAGGTCCCTCAAGTTTGGCAGTTTTCACTTTTGGTCCTTGGGCTTATTACACTAATAAAACCAAACGTATACCCTTTGTTATTATTTAAACCCAAGGCCCAAATCCAATAACCAAACCCGGCCCAAATTTTAAACAGATAACACCCTTGACCAAGACTGCTCATCTTCCCCTAACACTGTTACCACTCAATACACTCCACTGCTCAATACCACTTCTCCACACTACCTCCCACTCAGATACCAACCCCTCCACCTCCAACAAAGTCCAAGCATTAAATGCTTAAACACGCTCATAAGACTTTTCCCGCCATTTTTACACATGGACGATTCGGATGAATTGATAGTGGAATGAGGTGGAATATTCTCGTATGTCGACAAGGATGAGAATGGAATCAATAAATAAGGATGAGAAGCGAGGAGAAGAAAAGAGTAGTTTAGTTTTCTTACATGTCGTAGGTAGTGTAGTTTAATCTCCAATGTATTTTAAAGCTTTTAAGTGCTTTATAAAGTTATATCTTAGTGTATTTGAATCTTCTTTCAATAATCAATTTCGCTTCAATTTGATTTCCAGTTTATGCAAAATTTCACTCTTGTTTAAAATCTCAATAAGTTAGATGTTGTTTCAGAATCGTTGTCTTGGACTCTTGCTAACATAAGCTCCTAGATAGCTTATAAAAGCTATTAGAAACCTTAAAAGCAATCTAGTATCAAAAAGAAAAATACCAAAATACCAAATAAATTAGATAAAATAAAATCCATGGTTAAAGACACAGAAAGTTTCGGAGCAAGGTACATTTTGATGGCCTTGGTATAGAGCTTATGGGAAGCATTAGGTTGTGTTTATACATCTCGGTTCTCGCTTTAAGCTTGGATCAATCTTGTAAGTTTTTATTCATTTTGGCAATTTATCGTATAAAGCGCTCATTAGCTCAATTTTCTGCTTGATCATGATCATTAGTTGTAGTTAAGTTAAATTAAACCTTAAAACAAGTTGTGAGTTCATTAGAATTAGTAGTTCATATAAATCTTATTTTAACAGTTTTATTAGTATAAGTGTAGTTTCTTGATATTATGTTGTTATTTGTGTTATTGATGTTTCTTTGGTCTTATTAAGTTATTATATTAGGTTTACAATTAATTACATGGTCTTAATTTTTGTTTCTCTTTGAAAAGCTTTAAATCAGTCCTAATAACTAGTGTTTGGTTTTGCTCAGTTAACTGAGCTTAAGGTCAGTTGGGTTGTTGTTTGTACTTGATACATGTCACAGTAGGTCTTAGAAGCTCATTTCAGCAAGAAAAACTAGACCTTAGTTAGTAGAAAGTCAAAATTCCTCTTAATCTCATCTTATTGCTTATCTGTTAGAATTCCATGATCTGTGATCATGGATTTGTGTTTAGAAGTTGTTATAATCTTTTAATTCAGTCTTAATATAACTTATTACAACATAATTAGCTAGTATAATCAATCAAAAGTTCATGAAAGTCAAATATCCATTTCTGATTTCAAAAGTCAAAATAGTGAAAAATGATTTTGGCAAAACTTTGTTGATGTGTCGCTTGTTAACCCTTGGTCATAATCAAGTGATGTTTTGTATTTTCCAAGTTTAGTAGG
Organism: Chrysanthemum lavandulifolium; assembly: GCA_022545495.1. Lineage (NCBI taxonomy): Eukaryota > Viridiplantae > Streptophyta > Magnoliopsida > Asterales > Asteraceae > Chrysanthemum > Chrysanthemum lavandulifolium. Next base: position 274,922,399 of record CM040241.1, read on the forward strand.
TCTAGTTTAGAGTTTTCAGTTTTGATTTCCATTTCTCAAGCTCTAAGAAGCTTAAAATCGCTTCAATAAGTTTTGATGCTTCGCACACACTCAAGATACATCGAGCGCAAGACAGCACTTTGCAGACTTCTCACAAGCTTCATTCAAGCTTGTGAGGAGCTGGTCTTTGATTCTTGTGTAGTAGGCCAGGTCTTTTACAAGTCCCAATATCTGTTTTTCCATTTAGCTTAATTACTTAGCTTGTGCAAGTGCTTAAAAGTGCTGCTTGATCACTGTTTTGTACCTATAATCCAATAAGCTCATAACTAGTTTAAGCTTCTTTAAATGATCTAGAGTACTGTTTAATGGTTAATATAGGTTTAATATAGCATTAGTTAACTTCTGTGTTCAGCTGGTACTCTGTGGTAGCTTATAGCTTATTTTGGATTGCTTATTATTAAGCAGTTGTGCAGCAGTTCCAGTTTTCCTCACACAACCCCATGTTTTTCTATTTTTCCTAGGTTCTAAATAATATTTTAACATTTTCCTGAATTTTTCATATTTTTCCTACACTGTTTGCTATTTTTCTTTATTTTAAATAGTTTTTAATCCTTTTTAATTAGCTTTATATACAAATAAATTAGAAAAAGCTTAAAAAAATATGTTTTCAATTTTCCTAGATTAAGATAAATATAAATAGTCTAAAAAGTATTTTTCCATAATTTTCTTAGTTTAAATAGTATTTTTTAGCATTTTAATAAGTTTTAAATAGTTTTAAATTAATAATAAATACATAAAAAGTCAAAAAAATATATTTTTAGTTTTAAAATAAGTTTTATCATATTTTAGATTTTTCTAAGTTATAATTTCATTTTTCTAGGTTAATTTTGTATTTTCTTATATTTTAGTGCATTTTAAATACTTAATAAATAGTTTTTAATTAATAATAATTAGATAAATAGTTGTAAAAATAATTTTCTTTTTCTAATAATTTTCTTTTATATTTAGGATTGTAAAAATATCATTTTCATATTTGTAGGCCTTTTATTTCTTAAAACTCACGTTTTATTTTGTACGTTTACGTAATTTTATTTAAACGTACGTTTTAGGATTTAAACGTTCATCATTTTAAAGATAGTGATAGCGTTTATTTAATAGATTTTAACTTTTAATCTTTTTAATTTGCATTTAAGTCGCTTTTATTTGTAAATCTTTTCTTTAGATAATTTTCCATCCAAAACCTTATCGATTACTATCCTTAGTAATCATTCTATCATCCGATTAAGTGTTTATTACACCAATTCATCCTTCGTGGGACTTAACACCCAGAATTCCCTATATCCTCCTCGATCTTAATTGCATTAGTGTTTGAGCGCTTTTAGTCTGTTAGACTTGATCGCTTAAGACCAATCAAGACGCATTTTAAAATCATATTCATTTATATATGATTTTCGCATTAAAACTATACTAATTCAAAAAGAAATAATAAATGAAGCACTAAAAGGTTGTGGAAGATAAATTAGTAAAAAATATGTATTGTGTACATTATGCATTAAAAATTGTAATGCTTAAAAAACACATTAATAACATATTAAAAAAATTTAGGAGAGATGATGCTAAATGCTTTATAAGTAGTATAGATAACATTCTTAACACATGATAAGCATGTTTAATTAACTATTATCTCATATATAATCTATTCGCTTCATACCGACATATGTGCTTCTAACTTTACTAGGTTATAACATGTAAATATTCCATGTTTCATACCAACATGGCAACATATGTGCTTCTAACTTTACTAGGTTATACATGTAAATATTCCATGTTTCATACTCATAACCCCGTTTTCCAAACAAGTTATACAATATTCCATGTTTCATAAATAACTCGTCATATTTATGAACTTCACACTTTAACACTTTGGCTACTTGCATACAATAACTTCATACTTTAGCGCACTTAGCTAATCGCATATAAAACTTCACAACCATATATAAAGAGAAAATGCATTTGTGTAAAACTCTCAAAATGAAAATGTGAAATTACTACAAGACCCCTACTTCATAGTCTCCTTATCTATACTACTTTATAATCGATTTAGCCTTCTAAAATTTAGCTTAAAAATTCGATTTTTACTTGCTTATTATGGAAAGATATATTATAATGCATGTAAAATTAATATAAGAGCCCAATCGTATTTAGATAGCACATGTCGACTTAACAAACTCCAGTTCTAACTCCTAACCACCAAAAATTAAGATAAGGAGTCCAATTATAAAACGCGTATGTCACTTCTCAACTAAAAATTCATCTTTATTTTCAAATTAAAATATCTTTTATCTACTTATTTATATTATAATCTAATTTCACCATATTTTCTAAAATTTTACGCTCTTTAATTCAACATTCATTTTAATATATTTTATTAGTTTTAGTTTTATATTTTCATGGGTTTATTTCATTTTAATTCAAATTTTACAACTTTAACCTTTATTTCATTTATTCCAATCAATATAATCTTGATTCGTCAAAATCATATACTTTTGGGAGTGTTTGACGCGTAAGAGATTGAGGTATTTTTATATACTGGGAATAATGATGTCGCGTGAAAGTTACAGAACCCAAACAAACACTTACAACTAACACATATACATTCGAAGTGTTGTTAAACGAATTCACTAAACGGTAAGCAAACACATATAACTATACTTATCGCCACCATTGTCACCATCATCTCATCACATCACCACCTCAAAACATTTGTTATTCTAAGATAATCATGGTGCTGCCGCCGCATCACATGGTACCCTTCTAGTTCCTTCTAATATTTTTACTTTACATTGATATTTTTTTTACGATGACTACTTATAAGTAAACTCGAAACAGGCGTTTCACTTTTAGACCAAACCCGAAACTTTTTCAAAATGTGGACTGAAAATGAAAAACCCGGTAAAGCACGAGAAAAAAAATGTAGTTAACTCTAGTTTAAATGAATTCACCAAATTTATTAATTTTTTTTATTTTTAGATTTATAAAAGAGGTGGGATTTAATTTTCTAAGAACATAAGAAAAATAAGGAAAACAAAAAAATTATGTTTTGTAGTTTCCTTGTTAAAGTAGGAAATGCAAATTTTATGTTTTATAAAAATTTGATGATAAATATTGACTTGAATGCAATTATTATTTTTCTTGTTTTATACAAAACATTTTATGAAAAACAAGAATGTTTCTTTTTAGCTAAACTCACCCTTTTCTTCTCTCTTATCTTTGATATATGTATTACGGAGTATCATTCACTATGACATTTGGCTCTAAAGTGACTATGCTATTGTCAGTCAACTTGAAATATAAACCAAACAATTATTCTTGTTTAAAGTTGATGTAATATAACAGTTTCAAGAAAAATGGGATCTCACATTTTGTTTTTTAGCAATTTAGAACTATATGAATCACAAAAATTCAATTGAGATTACACATGAGAGGTTCTAAGTTAATAAGCAATTACAACTAGTGAAAAGTGTCCATAACCCATAAAAGCATGACCATGAAACATGCAAATTTGACATAAAATATTTGTCTCTATGTGTTAGTGGAATGGTTGCCAATTTGGATATTTCATCTTTTAGTGTTTCTTAGAAAATCAACATTCTAGAAAAATATAAAAAAAAAAAAAAAAAAAAAAAACTTATTTCTTGTTTTACATGTAAAATTTAACTTTTGATTATTCAAACTTATTTCTTTTAACGGATACATGTTTCACATGTTCAAATAAAGCTGAGACCACACACAATGCAATTTAATTTGCCTAAAAAATATCATAAGGTCCCTATATATAAATGTTGTGGGTTACATTTCATAAAATTTATTGATTTGATCTTTGGAAGGTCGTTGTTCAAACATATCGGTCCATCCACTAGCCAAGCCACCATAAATACTTCGATCACAATAATTGAAGACTTTTTAAGTCATGATTGATATGTTTTAGAAAATATATATATACACTTAGATTCGTAGAAATGTATGACGACAAGTATAAGATTTTTCAAGTCAATATCAATACATTATCTCGTTACGAGAGGATTAAAGAAAATAGACAAAATGAAACATTTTTCGTGTCAACATATTGTTTTTGGGAATGGATGTGCGAATCGATCAGTATTGCTGATTATCAGTATTTTCAAAAAGAGAGTTTTTGATAAATAAAAAAAAAAAAAGTTAACGCATGATCATGTTATGAGAGGGATAAAAAAAATTATGCATAATGTAACAAAATTTAGGTCACAAATAATATTTGATCTTAATGTGTTACTATATACAAAACAGCGAATACAATATTTCCTTTATTTGTTTAAGAGTAAATTCGCTCGCATACGCAATTCTTACCTTTTGAAAAATGCATTTTTGTACCCGTGAAAACCTTTGACGGAGATGTCGTCTATGTCCAAAAGTTAAATAACTAAAATGCCTTTTCTTTCATTCAATTTAGACTTTGTCATTTCATTACGAGACATATTTAGTCATTTCATTTTGAGGCATTGACGATATCCATTAAAAGTTTCTCACATAAATAATACCTGCATTTCTTAAAAAGTAAGAACTGCATGTGTAATTTGAACATACCGGTTTTAGCAATTTACTCTTTGTTTTCAGAAAATTTGGTTCGTGTTGGTTTGTGGGAGTTATAAACACACGTAAACGACTAGAAGTGTGTGAGCCGATGGGGACACACACGATAAACACGAGTATACGTGTCGAACGTATAAATACTTGAATAAATAGACCCGTTTATGCATGTAACTTGACCCGATACTTTGCACGGCCTATGGACTATTTTTGGAATGGATGTGGGTCGGTTTAGTTGGCTGCCTCGGGCCTTGAATACCCAACTAATATGGCAAGTCAAAAGGGGCGTGGATTTTTTGGGTTTTTGTCTTGTCGTTCAAGCCTCAACCCAAGACAAGGGTTATTTGTTTTTGATATAAAAACCATACGTACCCTATTCCACATGTGGCACCTCACATGCAATTATTTTACTATCCTAAATCCCTAAATACGATCCTCATTCTCAACTTATATTCTCAGTTGACTAACTCTTTAGTTGATTGGGTTTTAGTGTTGGTAGATTCCTAAACTTGCATCAATTATACTTGATCCAAGAGTATTAGGTATTTGGTCGATTGGTGGTTTGCTTCCAAAAGATTCCTGGTCGAATTGATTTGCAAGCAAAGTGGTAGTTTTCTGGTTTTGGTCTTCTCGGACAACAAAGGCAGAAAAGGATATCGGATAAGTTTTATCCGATATCGGTAGTGAAGATCGTTTCTCGGACGAAGACATCGAGCGAAAAGAGACATGTTCTTGGGTATTTTCGGTTTGTGTTATATTCAAGTTGTTTCAAAAGTTGATTGGGTTGTTTACGTTCTCAACTAGCTTCTATATCGAACGTATCGTGAATCGGGTTTGTGTGATACTCTTCGGGTATCTATTTTAGATACTTAAGGTTTCGTTTTGGTTTCTTGTTCACATTCTAGAGATCAATTGCAAGCAAGTTAGTCTTTTATATCCCTTTTAATTAATTAATATTGTATTAATTATTTGTTTATTAATTACGTGCTTAACATAATTGCGTTAACTAGATCCAATATCCGTCAGCGTCTTCGTGAGGTTAATGGTTAACGGTTATAAAATCCCAACATGGCATCACGAGTCAACTCGTTTTTGCGATTATGGGTTCACGCTTCTTTATTAATAAACACGCTTAAAAGATGCATGAAACCTAATTTAGTTATTCGTTTTATTTTGTTTTGACAACTATATGCAATACTTGTCAATTTTAATAAATAATAACTAGTCACACACAAATTAAAAATTATATTGATAATTAGAATTAATTTGTTAATTGTAATTAATTTGTTAATTAGATTTAATTTACATGTTAATTATATATTACTTTGTTAATTAAAATTTAATTGTTAATTAGAATTACATGTTAAATTATAATTACTTGCTAATTAGAATTAAAAGTTAATTTGTATTTATTAATTGTTAATTAGAATTATTATGATAATTAGAATTACATATTGGTTTATAAATACATAAATTGCGTAATTACTTGTTAATTAGAATGCCATGCTTTTTATGTGTTTTTCCGGCTACAAGACCCACTCAATTGCTTATTTAAGCGGTGTATGGGGCAATCTAGGTATTGTATCCTAGTGACGGTCTTATGGTTCTCCTTTTGGGGAAGACTCGAGAGAGAACTCGGAACAATATGTCTTTAATATTGATGTTTATGCTTATATGTTTGTGATTCCCATATGTGCATTATTACTTGCTTTGACACCTAATTGTATGCAATATGGAATAATATGTATCGAAACCATAACATCAATATTGGTCTTTATTTACACGCCTAAATATCATGCTCATTGTGACCTGCTATTTGATTCATGGAAAATCATTTTTTGTAAAATAAAGTGACCTAATATATGAAACACGCTTTCAAGAATTTAAAAACTAGACACTATGGACACTTGGGATGTACGGCTCACCCACTAGAACAAACTCGAAAGGGGGTTCAAAGAGGTGCGCACAGTCGCACCGAAAGGATGTCTAGGTTATGCTTTAGCGCTTACCTGATCCTCTTCCTCCCTGTGCGTTCGATTGGAGCTACCGTGAACCATGATGATCACTACAGTGTCATTACTAAAAAGTATTTAAAATTAGTGTTACAAAGTTGTTTTGCATGCTTCTTTGTACACGACTTTTACCACATTTATAAGTGCATACCTATTTGTTAATTTTAAGTCTATGCCATCCAACTATGAACACGTGCATTTGGATTGACTTCTCTGGTCAGACCTAAGGGCCTTTCCAACCCATGGTAATTATTTCTCACTGGTCAGACCTCTGGTTATTTTCACACGTTCATACTTAGTCGACTTATCTCGAGTTAACTTGGTGGGACCTCGAACCCGAGGCATAAGATGAGAACTAAACATGCTTTTGACATTATTACTGATACTAATGCCTTAAGCAGATCTCATAAATCTAAGAGTTGCATTATGCAATTAACGCCGTCGCTACCTCTTGTCCTATTTTTTATACACGGTCGGACCTATGGTAATTAAATGGGGTTGCAAGATGGATCTTAGTCTTATTAGTAATTAATTGGGTAGTTAATTCTTTTAAGAATGTAATTATCGAAAATACTAGAATTGAACGTTTATGTTACGATTAATTGTGTTATTGCAACATAATTAGTAAACAAAGTTGTTTTTCTTTGAAAAACAAACTTAGTCTCTTTTCCTAGTAAGAAGAGTGAGACTTATACCTATCTTTTCTCTTTAGTTGACAAACTAAGATAGGATTACAAATTGATAAACTCATTTATGATCTTTCATTACCATTTTGTGGTATAGAGATAATTGAAAGATAGAATATTTTGTGTAACTGGAAACATTGTGTTTAGAGCTACCAAAATAAATAACATCCTGCACTTGTCACGATGTATGAGTTTAAACCGCAAAGAGTAAAGGAATTACTAGCATATTTGCTAGGTAATTTTCTTGGACTCTTGTTTATTCCTAAAGTGCTAAATACCATTGGGGCTTTGTAGACGATAAATGAGGAATTGCATGCTAAAGATTCAAGTTAATTGAATGAATGAATGGCTAGTCCATTGTCTACATAAGTAGAACTTCATATACTCTGCTCAATACCTAAGTACATGTTACTCGTAGGCAATTGAAGAGAATAGGAAAGTATATAAAGCGCTATATGCTTTCATCGAAATGTAACACTTGCAATGTTGACAAATCCGGTGGGAGCGATTGCATTTATTCTTGAAATATCATTCATGTAATGTTGTCAATTTCGATTGGGAGCTACGGATTTATTTCTGTTAGTCACCCATGTCATTTCAAACTAGCTTTGAAATAATTCATTACTTTCCGAATATGAACAACCATTGCTTAAAGGAAAATTGCATTTTATTTTATCAGATAACTCGTTGCCTTCCAGTTGTCGCTTCCTGAAACGTTATCTATAAAATAATAATCCACAATTCCTTATTACAGGTTATGGTTCTAAAACTACTTATGATATATATGACATTATCATATTGTTTGAACAATCAATCACGTGTTGTTTGTTTTCATAATATGAAACTAATAATTCTACTAGGACTTAAACACGTTAAATGTTTAATTCCCTACTACATGTAAATAAGAATTCTACTACGACTTAAACACATGAGATGTTTATTGCCCTACTACATTCTAATAATGATTCTACTAGGACTTGAACACGTTAGATGTTTGTTGCCCTAATACATTCAAATGTCATGATATTGTGTATAGATACTTCAACATTAGACTACATGTTTTAGTCAACATAATTATGGTTATATGATAATGATCATAATTCTGAAGTATAAAATTAACTTGAAATTACTATAGAACTCAATAGTTTGCGTTCATGATTACTTTTTTTAGTATAATTATGCTTACATGTTAAGACATAATTATAAATTCCTTGAATTTATCGTTGACTTATAACATAAAGTATATATAGTAAATGTGTTATGTCTTCTCGCTAACATATAAACATGAGACTTTGAATTATTCAAATACTGATAATGTATTATTAATGTTCTGTTTTCTTGTTAACACATGAACATAGAATCCTTGAACAGTTCTGTCTTCTTGTGAACATGTGAACATAAGGTTCTTGTATTGTTTAATGAATATACATTATTGCATGCACTTGGTACGTGAATACTTTATATGCAATTTGGCTCGACCCAATTGACAAGTATTTGGTCCAAAAAGAATTAAGTTATCTATAGAATTCTGATATAGTTTCACAATTCTAATAACTCATATGATACCACTTCATTATGGTATGTCTAATGTGTTGAATCAAACCTTATTCACATTGTTTGGTTCATGATATCTTTAATTGCTCTACCTCCAAAACATATCAAGGTTAGAAATTGCGTGTGTCAAGGATACACTCAATATAGTTCAAACCTAGAAGGTATTTAAGACAACCCATAACTGAAAGCCCTAATTCATTAGGGATTTGAGGTTTTACCACTCAAACCAATTGAATCATAAAACCTTTTGGATTTTTGATTTTTCTATACTTCCTAGCTTGAAGATTGTAGTTTTGGTGTTTTTCCTAGCTTAACGAAACACAAAAAAAAAATTGTTGTTAGAACTTTTGGTTAAAGAGTGATACTAAATTAGAGTTTTTCTATAAACCCTAATTTGAGTTGTTGGAAGGAATTCCATTATGTCTTGATTTAAGTTCTAAATTTGTTAGAATCTTATGAAGCATTTTATTAACAAATCTTGAGATGAGAACTTAAAATGTATTTTGTGATTCTCCATAAAGAACAATTTATTGTTGCTTAAATACTTAGTATTTAGAGAATTGTCTCTACTTACAAAAGTAAGTGGGAGTAGATAAATATCTCAAATTTTTTGAAAACAAAATACTTAACCTTCTAAAATGCACTTATTAATGTCATACTAAGGTTAAACATGAAAATGTTGACCAAAGTATAATGATTACTCTCATTCATAAATCCGAAAGGATGCCTCATCACTTGAGTGATATTTTATATCAATGCTGAGAAATATAGTTAGGAGATTATTGTAAATCGCCTAACTACTAAAATATATTATCACATCTTGAATCGATAAATGTTTTAGAACTATGAATGATAAGATGATCCTTAAAAGGCAAATCGAGTTTGAGCTTGATTGTTATTTCGCCTAATAGTTAACCTATGAGGTTGGAATGAGTTTCTTTTGAAGAAAGACTCACAAAGACAAAATTGTATACATATTAATGTTTGGCATTTAATAAGAAGTTTTAATCATACTTAAGCAATTGACCGTGATTAAATTTTCTTATATAATACATGCATTAGTTATATAAAGATATTTAATTGTCATACATGTGATTTGTATGTTGAATATGACAATTAGATTTTATAACTCTTTCTTTATGATTACCTTTTATGGGGCGATGTGTAATCAAAAGATTATGAATCTATATTATCTTTATGTAGTATACAAAATTTGAGCAATTCATGTTTTGGATTGGATCATGCATCTAAGAGTCGAGATCTTGAATTTAATTACAATATGATTTTAATTGAATTAAAATAACTCTTGAGTACATCTGACATTGAGTGGGAGCATTGTGCTTATTCTTAAAATTTACATGTTGAAGATATCATTCTATTTAAGCTAGATATTGATCCTTAAGCTTGGAATGAAACTTCACTTGGAATTTAGGGAATAAAACAAACAACCTTGGAATAGATGTTTATATGGAATAAACAAATGCGGAAAATTAAGTCTGACATAAATGCAATATATCATTTGAGCAAGTCTTAAAATGGTATATTTCACTTGGAATAATTTACATGGATGAAAAATTTGTTGTTTTAACTAAGGATTTATCATGTATATATTATATTGTGTATAAGACTAGTTGTTGTTTTTGTACAAGAACAAAATGAGCTGACAACAACAATATCTAATTGAGAGTGTTTAGATTATTGTTTTTATAAATATTTACGAATTATAAAGCATAGTGTTGTATAAGTACAAATGATGTTAGAGGATTATGAATACTAGTTGTAGTAGGATTTCATCTTTTACGATAAATCTGCTAACTAATTATGCTCAACATAGAGCATTGTTGTATTACACATTAATGAATAAGAATACTTTACACTTTTAGAAACTGTAAAAATGACTGTCAGTATGTCGTTGATTTCTAATACCTCATGCAAGGTAAGACGACATCTCCGTACTATAACTCTTGCAATAGTATGAGCATATGAGATAAGACACTCATCTTATATTTCAAATCACTCACTATATGTGAAATTTGAAACAAATATTCGGAAAGTTTACTCAGATGACTATTTAGTTTTTCTTTTAAAGAAAGGTTAAGAATGTTGGAAACATTAGGGTTCAACTTACTAAATGAGTTTCATGCATATCTGTTTTAGTATTTGGATAATTTGGATTGATAGACAATTTTTACTTTATGATGAATAAAGATACTTGGTATTTATTATTCATTCATATAATAATTGTTATCCTATATTTGCATGTTTAATCCTTGAATAATTTTATTATTCTAAATATGTCCATTGTCGGTTAACAATATGGGAATATTGTTATGTAACGCAAATGTGAGTGTTGGTTATATTCTAATGAGAATGTGGATTGTTCCCGCCAAACTCATATGTATTCACTAGAGATGCATATTGGATTCCCAAACTTTCAAACATTTACTTTTGGATCCTTGTCATAAGTAAAATATTGAAAATAGTTTGTTATCTTCATCCTTAGACTTGAGATACAAAGCAAGTTCTGTTATGTGTGGATATCATTTTTTGTAAGTATACGCAAAACGCTATCTGAATAAGGTAGTTATAAAAGCTATATTTGGAGTGATGTGAAGATCCACAACACTTGTAGTCAATAAAGATTTGTTACTCCACTTGATATGTGCAGAAAGATACCATGGCGCCTCTCCGCATTTAGTCGATAATTTTTGGCCAAACCCAAAGGGTAATGCAAGATGATTCTTGATTACATTTGGTATATCTGAATTAAAATCGATAACGAGATTCTAAATGGTTAAACTATATGGAATGATTTGAGATCCATTATCCATGGTTTAATGGTATCTATAACAAAGGATGATTAGAGCAAGACATTGAATGACCATGCTACGAGAGAAACTTTACGAAACTATTCTCTCGGACACTTTTAGTTAAAAAGCGAGTGAGAGCGTTTGCTAAGCGTTTCATCGTTAGTTTTGTGTGCCATTCGACACACCAACTCCCAAGTGGGAGCTGTTGGTTTGTGGGAGTTATAAACACACGTAAACGACTAGAAGTGTGTGAGCCGATGGGGACACACACGATAAACACGAGTATACGTGTCGAACGTATAAATACTTGAATAAATAGACCCGTTTATGCATGTAACTTGACCTGATACTTTGCACGGCCTATGGACTATTTTTGGAATGGATGTGGGTCGGTTTAGTTGGCTGCCTTGGGCCTTGAATACCCAAATAATATGGCAAGACAAAAGGGGCGTGGATTTTTTGGGTTTTTGGCTTGTCGTTCAAGCTTCAACCCAAGACAAGGGTTATTTGTTTTTGATATAAAAACCATACGTACCCTATTCCACATGTGGCACCTCACATGCGTTATTTTACTATCCTAAATCCCTAAATACGATCCTCATTCTCAACTTATATTCTCGCTTGACTAACTCTTTAGTTGATTGGGTTTTAGTGTTGGTAGATTCCTAAACTTGCATCAATTATACTTGATCCAAGAGTATTAGGTATTTGGTCGATTGGTGGTTTGCTTCCAAAAGGTTCACGGTCGAATTGATTTGCAAGCAAAGTGGTAGTTTTCGGTTTTGGTCTTCTCGGACAACAAAGGTAGAAAGGATATCGGATAAGTTTTATCCGATATCGGGTAGTGAAGGTCGTTTCTCGGACAAAGAAGACATCGAGCGTAAAAGAGACATGTTCTTGGGTATTTTCTGGTTTGTGTTATATTCAAGTTGTTTCAAAAGTTGATTGGGTTGTTTACGTTCTCAACTAGCTTCTATATCGAACGTATACGTGAATCGGGTTTGTGTGTGATACTCTTCGAGGTATCTATTTTAGATACTTAAGGTTTCGTTTTGGTTTCTTGTTCCGTTACTAGAGATCAATTGCCAAGCAAGGTTAGCCTTTTATATCCCTTTTAATTAATTAATATTGTATTAATTGTTTATTTATTAATTACGTGCTTACCATAATTGCGTTAACTAGATCCAATATCCGCTGCGTACTCGTAGAGGTTAATGGTTAACTGGTTATAAAATCCCAACAGTTCGTCCATCACATTTTATCTTGTATAGAGTCGTGCGTATATCTACTACTTATAATGCATGCATATATATTCATTAAACTTAAAATGCTTAAAATTAGAGTAATGTTAGAGAACTATTATACCTTTGATTGAAAATGGTAACACCATCTACAACTCAATTAATATTTTAAATATTGTTTAATCTTTAAATTATCATTTTTTGTTTCCAACCTATAAATTTTTTCTTGTAATGACTACAAATTAAACTCGTAAGTTTTGCATCAAAGATCAAACCAAAATCACGATTTCCTCAAATATAATTATTTTCAACTATATATCGTCGTTTTGCGCGAGTATTCGTTTATTATTCTATTGATTTGCTTTCTCATAGATGACAAATTATCTGAATAAGCACACGTCGAAGTTTTAAAATACACTTTTGTCTGTTTAGTCATATGAATTCGAATGTTGCATCTAGATGGCAAAGTGCCATAATAACTGAATAAGCACAAGTAAACATTTTTAAATGCATTTTTGTTATGTCGATATCAAATGTGCTAAGATATTCAAATATTTGAGTAGGTGGGAAATAAAGACCTGGAAATGACAACCAAATGTAGAACGATAAGTCAATATCGAGGATGAGCATTTATGAAGTGCTTCAAACTTGGGATAATTGCACTCTAGTCAGTTAGTACATAAATAAGAATAAGAATATATATAACCGAAGCTAAGGTATGCACATAGTGGCTCAAGTTAAACTGTTATTTAGTGCATCTCAATTTTTTTTCTTTTTTTTTTTATTTTTTCTTAACTTCCTTTTTACTTATACGTCTAAAAACATTCTTTCCACTAATTTAAGCCAAAACCTCATTTTTCGACCCATCATAACCAATTAAAATACAAACTCAATACAAAACCTAATTAAAAAAAGACAAGATTCTTCAATTGGCGCAAGCCAAATATTTGGCGAGGGATACCCGGTGCAATGGTTTGGCTTGGCGCAAGGGCTACGTCAACTTGGCGAGGATGCCAAGTGACTGCACCCAATGCTCTAAGGTAGGGATGAGCAACGGACGGATGGACCGGACCGACCGACAAAACCGACCGGACCGAATCGAACCGAAACCGACCGGACCGAAGGACCGTGGTCCGTCTCGCTCTTTTGGCAAATCGGTCTCGATCGTCCGGTCCGGACCACAAACCGAAAATTTAGCCTTGTTGGACCGACGGACCGACCGAGACCAGACCGGATCGGACCGGACCGGACCGACCACATTCGGTCTCGGTCTCGGTCTAGGTTTTTTGTCAGATTCGGTCTCGATCCGGTCCGGTTTTTCTCGGTCCGGTCCGTTTTTCGCCCTATTATCAGCCCTACTCTAAGGTGTGACAACCGGTAATTTGTGAAATATATTTTTATACCACATCGAGACTATTTTTGATTATTTAGTAATTGCGAGTATTTTTTTTGGACTTATTTGGATTGGAAACGAGAGTTTATCTTGTGAGGCGAGAAGTTATCTCGGGATATGTGGGAATTTAGCACAACGCATACCGGCACGAGTCTTGACCTAATATACGTTTTATAATGATTTTTATCATTTTTGAGCAAAGTTAGTCGTGTGACTCCTTGATTTTGTGGGAAAAATTATTTTGAGCGCAATGGTATAACTTTCGTGTTTTAAATCAATCGTTTCAAGCCTAAATATGTCCCGAACCACAATCTTGCAAAAGATAACTAAATTTACGCTTTTGGTCCTTGGGGTTTTAATTTGGCCGTACCCCCTATACTTTTGAAAGGTTGTCACTTTTGTTTGAAACTTCTGGGTATATAATCACAAGTTTTAGGGTTAAGTTCATTATAACAAAACCCTAGCAACCATTTGCCTCCCTCTCTCTTTGTGTTAGCCACCGGCGCCACATCTCCGGCCACCACCACCACCACCACATGCCACCACTTGGCCGCATCATCTCCACCATCCTTGTGTCATTTTGAAGGTGCATCGAGTGTAGATCGAAGATATTTCATTGAGTTTCATCCGTAGCCGCCATTCTCGAGTCTTTTCTTCTTGGGTATGTACACGAAAACGATTTTTATCAAACTCATAATATTTGTTTTCGATCTAAAACGAGCTTATCAAACCTCTTTTTTCTTGTCGGTTTAAAATATTATTCGGTTGAATTAAAACGGGACAAACAAAAATGGTATCATCAAGTGAGTCGTGTTTCTTTCATTCTTTTGGAATTATATTTCTTATGTCGATTAAGCTTGTGGTTAAGCTTTCGATAAGCTCACGGTTTGAGCTTATTTTGTTGCTTGTTTCTTCATATTATGGATCTTGTTTGATTCGTATAACCGGATAGTTTGAGCCATGGCCCAAGTGGCTAAGGTTGGGTCTATTGTTTTAACCTTGGGTCCGTTTAGTTACATTTTGACAGTATTTGGATTAGCTTGTGACTCTGATATGGGCCATGATAGCCAGCCACCAGGCCCACTACATGAGGATGCCCAATTGCCAACTAGGCCCGTGAGAGAAGTCAAGAAACCCATCAGATACAAAGATTGATTCTTGAGTCTGCATGTTCCCACGTTTTCTTTTGCATTAGTATTACTTTTGTTTGTTGAAGAAGTCTTCCTGCATTTTTGGATTATTAGCACATGTTTAGAGTAGTGGCATGAAATAAGGAATATGGGTGATGAACCCACATTCTCTGCACGTTTAAATTTATAATTGTTTTGCATTAAGGATATTCAGAAAATTGCTCCAAAAAAACTTGTCTCTTAACTCTCTTCTCTTACTGTTCCAATACTAGTGCCATCATTTGGTGCTTTCATTCTCGACTCACCTGCCGCCATGCCACCTCGCCGGGAGCCCACCGGTGATGACAACCAGCCACCACTCTCTGATCTCCTAGCACAACTCATTGCAGCCACCAACACTGCTGCAGACCGCAACACAAACCAGCTTAACACCTTAATTGAAGCCACCAAATCCTTGACCACAAAAATCGACTCCCAAACAGCAACAACCGCAAACTTAGTTACCCACATCACCAACCTTTCTGACAAAGATAACCCCGCATAACGGCAATACTCCACCCATAAACTTTCCAAAGTACAAGGACTACAACTCTCCCTCCTCCTCGTCCTACTCCCATAACCCCAGATCGCCCAAAATTATGCTTCCATCATTCGATGGAACGAACCCCCTTGGTTGGATTTTTCAAGCAGAAAGTTTTTTTTCCTACTACAAGATTCCACCAGAAGAACGAATCGCACTCGTCGCATTCCACGTTACAGGTGATGCCCTCGTTTGGTACCAACACTTAGACAGCAACCATCTCTTGGGATCTTGGGACACATTTAAACGACAGGTTGAACTCCGTTTCGGTCCCTCCTCATACGAAAATCATGAAGCCACCCTCCTGAAGTTACACCAAACCACGACCGTTTGAGCCTACCAAACTGACTTCGAAAAATTAAGTAACAGAGTGAATGGGTTATCACCACAAACCCTTAAGAATTGTTTTATTTCAGGCCTTAAACCTGAGATCCAAGCGGAACTAGCCATTCTTAAACCTATCACTTTTCACGAAACATGTGGCCTGGCCCAACTTGTGGAGGACAAATTAACCCATCAGCCTAAACCTAAAACTCCCTACGTTCCCAAACAATTCTCCACCAATCCCACGTCACACTCAACCACCACCAGTATACTGCCCTCCACCTCCGCCAACAAATCCCACACCAACCTAGAACCACTCCCCACCCACAACCCACCAAAACCTCTCCCATTTACCAAACTATCCCCCGAAGCCCTCCAACAACGTAAGAAAGAAGGCCTTTGTTTTCGTTGCCCAGAGAAATTTGTTCCCGGACACAAGTGTTCACCACCACAGTTTCTAATCATCGTGGATAACGACGACCAACGACCTCTGCCGGATCCAAACGACACCGTCTTACAGGTAGAAACACCACCACCACAATTCTGGTCCTTATCTACAACAACATATTTTGGCATGTCTTCCTCACAAACCTTAAGGATCACGGGGTTCATCAACTCCTACCCAGTCACGGTGTTAATCGACTGTGGCAGCACACATAATATTGTGCAACCACGCGTTGCCAAACACCTCAACCTTCCAACCAAGCCACTAGATCCATTTAGAGTTATGGTTGGCAATGGCCAATTTATACATTGCTCAGATTACTGCTCGGATGTCACGCTCCAACTCCAGAAAACCAAGTTTACAATTCCCTTTTTTGTGATTCCAGTAGAGGGTGTCGATGTAGTCCTGGGCATCTCGTGGCTGGGTTCACTAGGGACCATCACGGCTGATTTCTCAATACCACAAATATCATTCGTCCAAGAGGGAAACCAATGTACACTTCGTGGTGAGCCAAGAAACCAGCAAGTCTCCTTGAGCTCGTTAACCACCATGCTCAAACGTGACTTTGTTGCATCCATTCACACCCTCACCATGGAGCCAAATCCGTCCGACGTCAACCCAACCAACACTATGGCTGACCCCAACATTACCGCTCTACTAGACCTATTCCAACCCGTTTTTGAAACACCACACACTTTTCCACCAACGAGGCACCATGACCACCACATACCCTTACTTACCACCGAACCAGTTAATGTAAGACCATACCGCTACCCTCACTTCCAAAAGCAGAATATGACGCAGCTCATCACCGAGATGTTAAAGGACGGTATTATTCGACCCAGTCAAAGCCCATTTTCATCACCTGTTTTGTTAGTCAAAAAGAAAGATGGTTCTTGGCGGTTCTGCGTGGACTACCGTGCCTTGAACACGGTGACAGTCAAAGATAGATTCCCGATACCAACCATTGACGAACTCTTAGACGAACTGCATGGTGCAACAGTATTCTCTAAGATCGACTTGCGCTCAGGATATCATCAAATCCGTGTAGCTCAAGACGATGTCCACAAAACCGCATTTCGCACAACGGATGGCCATTATGAATTTTTGGTGATGCCGTTCGGTCTCACGAACGCACCATCCACATTTCAATCTGCCATGAATGACCTCTTTCGCCCAGTGCTTCGTCACTTTGTGCTAGTTTTTTTCGATGATATACTGATTTACAGCAGTAATCGCGAAGAACATTACTCCCACCTCCGTTACGTACTTCACAAGCTACAGGAGCATCAATTTCATGCAAAGGCATCGGCTGTGTGTTTGGGGTAATGAATATTTCGTTCTTGGGCCATCGATTTCGTGTCGAGGAGTAGCACCGTAAGCGGAAAAGATAGCGACCATCCAACAATGGCCCCAACCGCCTTCATTTACCACGATACGAGCATTCTTGGGCCTTACCGGTTACTACCGACGGTTTGTTCCGCATTATGCACAAATAGCAGCACCCCTAACCGATATCTTGAAGATGAAGGAATTTAAATGGACGGATGATGCAGCTGCTGCCTTCAAAGAATTAAAAGCCAACATGCAGAAGCTCGTCACTCTTGCGCTGCCAAACTTCACAAAACCATTTGATGTCACAACTGATGCTTCCGGTATAGCTATTGGGGCGGTTTTATCTCAAGAAAATAAACCAATTGCTTTCTTCAGCAAAAAGCTCTGCCACACCATGCAAGGTCAGTCCACTTACACAAAAGAGTTTTACGCCATTACTGAAGCTGTCAAGAAATGGCGTCAATATCTATTGGGTCATCGGTTTCGCATCTATACGGACCACCATAGCCTGAAACATATCCTCACTCAAACAATCCAAACACCCGAACAACAGAAATGGGTCACCAAACTTTTGGGGTACGACTTCGAAGTCTTCTACAAACCGGGACGAGAAAATACGGTAGCCGACGCGCTTAGCCGGGTCGATATTCCTTCCATGCTCGCTATCTCCTATCCCACAGCTTCATGGCTCAACGACATCCGCGAGTACTATGCAACGGATCCAAAAGGTAAAGAATTTGCAGCTAGTATCACAACAGATCCAACCGTCTTCCCAAACCATCTGTTTCGAGACGGGTTAGTTTTCATTGCGGGAAAATTGTTTATACCGCCTATCGCCAAGATTCGTGAACAGCTCCTTAATGAATTTCATTCATCCTTTATTGGTGGCCATGCGGGTATCAACGCCACCATCAAGAGGCTGTCGAGTTCCTTCACTTGGCTGGGGTTGAAGAAAGATGTTACACAATTTGTCAACAGTTGCACCGTTTGCCAAGCTATCAAGCACCCCAATCATAAACCGTATGGTCTCCTTCAGCCACTTCCAACACCATCACAGCCATGGCATGACATCTCAATGGACTTTATCACACAGTTACCGCCATCCAAAGGGAAATCTTGCATTTGGGTCATCGTAGATCGCCTTTCCAAGTATCGCGACTTTATTTCCTTGCCCCTAATTACACCGCTGTCACTTTAGCCTCACTTTTATGCATGAGATTTATCGTTACACGGCCTTCCAAAGACGATTGTCTCGGCTGCAGACCCGTTGTTTCTCGATCGATTTTGGAAAGAGTTATTTAAACTTACGGGCACTAAACCATCGCACTCAGCGCGCACCATCCACGCACGGATGGACAAACCAAGTAGTTAACCGTTGTCTTGAAATGTATTTACGTGCATTTGTCTTTGATGAGCCTCGAACATGGGCAAGGCTGCTATATTTGGTCGAATTTTGCTACAACACTAGCCACCACTCATCAATCAACATGTCTCCTTTCAAAGCATTATACGGACGCGATGTCACCCGATACACAACTATGTACCGGGTCATCGATTCTGGATCTATCGAGAACTCTCTTCTTGAACATCAGAAAATTATGGATTCTTTGAAGCATTCCATTGAGGTGTCAAAACAAAAGATGGTCACACAAGCCAACAAACATCGGCTTGAAAAGCACTTTGCGGTTGGTGACTTTGTTTATCTTCGATTGCATAAGTACAGGCAAACCTCCGTTCACAACAGCACTAACCAGAAGCTTTCAAGACTCTTTTATGGACCTTACCGGGTCATTGAGCGGATAGGCGAAGTTGCTTATAAACTCGAGTTACCTGCTGGATCAAGAATCCACCCAGTATTTCATGTATCCTTATTGAAAACAGCGGTTGGTACAATCACACATTCTAAAGGCAATCTGGCTTCCTTTGCTCCCAAGGACGACTTAGCATTTTTGCCGGAAGCCATCATCGACTCACGAGTAGGTTCAAATGGCGATCCTGAGGTTCTAGTCAAGTGGGAGAAGCATAATCTAGAAGAAGCTACGTGGGAAAATTTGTCTTCACTAAAGCTGCAATTCCCAGACTTTGATTACATTGAGGACAATGTAAGTTCGGAAGGAGAGGGGGATGATATGGGCCATGATAGCCAGCCACCAGGCCCACTACATGAGGATGCCCAATTGCCAACTAGGCCCGTGAGAGAAGTCAAGAAACCCATCAGATACAGAGATTGATTCTCGAGTCCGCATGTTCCAGCGTTTTCTTTTGCATTAGTATTACTTTTGTTTGTTGAAGAAGTCTTCTGCATTTTGGATTATTAGCACATGTTTAGAGTAGTGGCATGAAATAAGGAATATGGGTGATGAACCCACATTCTCTGACGCTTAAATTTGTAATTGTTTTGCATTAAGGATATTCAGAAAATTGCTCCAAAAAAACTTGTCTCTTAACTCTCTTCTCTTACTGTTCCAATACTAGTGCCATCAGACTCGGCTTAATTATTATTGGATTCGTTATTGTTTTTGGTCTCGGGTTCGTTGTTTGGCCATGTATTGATTGGACTCGGTATGCTTGGAGTTGGTTTGTTATTTTGTTTTGGACCGATTCATTTAGTTTGACCGAGGGTTTGGGTGGATAAGGGATGGAGGTTATGGTTTTGACTTGAGAGTTGTATTTGTTTGACCGTGACTCGAAAAGAGAAACAATCCCGTGTGACTTGACTTTGGTTTGACAAGAGACTAAGACCCGTAAGGGTGTGTTTGATTCGGTTTGGACATAAGGAAATAAATGAAAAATAAAATTGTTAGTGTTTAGATTATAAAATGAAATTGGTTATTAAATTCATTTTTAGAAAGGTAAGTTTAATAAAATTTGTACGAATCGACCTTTAATTAAAAAAAAGGGAGGGGGGGGGGACACGCGTGGGATTGTTAGAATTTTCGAGACACGTTACACTTGGATTATCATATTGGACTAGTTGGATTATTTATTTGGTTTTAGTTTAAGTTACGGATCGGTTTAGTGTTAATAGACTCGACAGATATTGTTATTGGACTTTTGGGTTGACAAGCCCAATAAGAACCCAATAAGAGTATTGGAGGAATTTATTAGCACGTAACCAATCCTTATGACTTACATTTAACTCGTGATGTTGTAGGTTTGGCTTGGTATTAATAAGCGAGACGAAGGGATTATTGGACTTATTAGGTTGACGAATCTGATAAGGATCTAATAATCCATCCAAGTACCTTATTAATCTTTTAGCTTAACCCGTTGACTCTTACCCGTATTTGAGCTTGACTTGTTATCGATTTGGTTGTCGGATTTCTTTTAGGATTGCAACACCGATTGAGATTATACTTTTGGATTTGGATTATATATTTTTACTTAGACATATTGGACTTATATTGGACTTTGGACATTCTGGACTTATTAGACTTGATACGAATATAGTACATTAGACTTGTAACAGATTTAATGTATTCGGTTCGTAACAAACATACAATATGGAAACAATGTATAACGGCTAATAATCTTTAATTAATATTTGCTTTCTATTAAATTGAATTGGGAAACTGATTTGCAATAATGTATTTTGACTTGGAAACATCCGATAAACGAATGAGTCATGGCGAAATTTTGAGAGATTTCTATACTTAAACTATTTTTGAAAACTTCTTTTATTATAAGTCCAAAACTTGTTTTATTTTAAGATGTTATATTAACTATAAAATACTTGGGATAAGGGAAAATACCGACATTTACCGATCGTCTTGTCGTGTTTGAAGTGTGTCCTTGTCTTCACTTATCGACTTCTTTTCGACGTTTCTTCTCGACTAAAGTTCTCATCAATACTCTTCGTGACTATCCCGTTATCCAGTTCTTTTGGCGTGTGTATTCTTGAGTCCTTGTTTCTACTACACGATTGATACCAAACTCTTTTATAATGACAATACGCCATTATTTTGGAAATGGAAACGTTTTGAATCTGGTAATTCTTGCGCATATGATTTCTTTTTATGAGTTATGTTTTGAGACGAGTTTTTATATTATTAGGTCGTGCCGAGTACGTTGTGTTGTGATATCATTGTTATCGTTGTGATGTACTATACCTGATATTGTTGTGTTATTGCTATGTTGTACTTGAGGTGAGTTTCAAAACTCCACTTTTACTCGCGTTACTTGTTATATTAAATCTCGGGGTGAGAAACATGCAAAACCTTTCTTGTTTGGACCTGAAATTATGTTTGTGCTTTTATTAAATTATTACTTGGATGAGGCTAAGGTTTAGTATCCCATTATTTGCCCACTCATAAACCGTTAGTTCCTGCGGGAAGCGTGAATAATAGATAGATCTATCGGGGGTGACGCCCCGTCCCGATTGGTAGCTCCGATTGCAGTTGATGTATAACATGTTGGATTGTACGAGTGTGTAGGGATATACATTGCGCTAGGGGCTTTACGTTTGTTCTGGTGCTTATGTACACTGTTGATCGTAGGTTTCATGACTTAGTCAGCGTAACAAGTAAACTTATATGGTCCAATGTGGTTGTTGTATGAATAAACCTATGAACTCACCAGCTTTTTGCTGACTTTTTAGCATGTTTTCTCAGGTAATTGATGTTTGATAATTGATGACTATCTTTTGGAGGCGGTTGACAAGTGACATGGTTTATGGATCAATATGACTCTTATGTTTTATTTGGGACCGATCTTTATAATTACTTTTGGGCCTTATTTCCGTACTTTTGAATAAATATAAACTTTAAAGTTTTGGATTATGCAATGTTTTTATAAAACGCATAAGGTTATCCCGTTTTCTTATGTTTGTGTTATGTACCAATTCGTAGCACCCCATTATTGGTTAAGTCCTTCGCTAAGCGAATTTTGGGGGTGTTACATAAGGACTTAACATGATTATCATATGATAAAGTAATAGTCTTTGTAAACGGATAAATAGATGAGCCCATCATGAAAGTAATTCGGGGAGACAGAGTTTTTACTCAGATATACGTGACTTAATTAAGATATTCGCACGACCGATTCCGATTCTTTTTCAGATAGCCAATAAGCATTTACATATTGAGCTTTAAAATTTAGACCTCTTGTAAAAAAAATAAGATGATTTACTACTAGGTCACGATGATTGAACGACCTAGTCTATGTAAGGTGGTATATATAGGACCTAAGCTTGGTCCGACTAACCATGATCACGCGACATGTCTTGTCTCCCTAACGTATAAGATGTAGTTTGTAAGTATAATGCTCTACATAGGATTCGCGGGAAACTGATCATGATCTTGATGATAAGGTCATAGATTCTTAGTTATAGATGATAGTGTCTAGCGTCTAGCATAAAATATTATAGTAAATTTCAAAATCCCTCTCCGTGTTTCGGTAAAATTGTAGGCGTGCTCCTTACAACTTTGAAAATGTAGACTCAGTCGATGCGTGAAACTTTAGTGTGAAATTATTGTCCCTAACAAGGATTGCGTTGTTATTATATTTATTATTGATCTAGGCTCATTGTTTGTATTAGGAGGCCTAGCCTAT
Source organism: Chrysanthemum lavandulifolium (assembly GCA_022545495.1). Classification (NCBI taxonomy): domain Eukaryota; kingdom Viridiplantae; phylum Streptophyta; class Magnoliopsida; order Asterales; family Asteraceae; genus Chrysanthemum; species Chrysanthemum lavandulifolium. Next base: position 274,946,064 of record CM040241.1, read on the forward strand.
TCTATAGTGTTATTTATATTGTATTATGTCATTATGTAATCAATCGATGAATTATTCACCCTAATAATCAATGAATTATTCATCCCTGTCCTCCCTTTTTCTGTCGACACTTTTTTTAACCACCTTATTCAATCGTTTATACACAAACAATCATGGCTAGTCCCATTCTCCACCCACTTAATTCATCAGTGACAAATTACTTACTATTCACAACATCACCTCTCTTGTACATGTCAAATTAGATGTTGGCAAACTTAATTGTTCCTCTTGGTGCTATTTATTTAATATTTGTGAAGGTTTTGAAGTCATCAAACATATTAAAGGTGGATCTACAAGTAGGGCAGCTGCACCCCCTCCCACTGCTGACTGCTTCATCTACAACTTTTTTACAGCAAATTATTTTGTCTTTTCATCTCGAGTTTTCTATGACCAATCTTGGACAACTTAATTATTTTCTTGGTGTTTATGTGACTCGCTCTTCTACTAGGATGTTTTTGTCCCAACGGAAGGATGCTTATGAGATTATTGAGCGTGCTCATATAATGGGTTGTAATCCCTGTCGGACTCCGTTTGATATTGAGTCCAAGTTAGGAGTTGATGGTACTCCGGTTTCTGATCTGACGTTATATCGTAGTCTTGTGGGAGCTCTTCAGCACCTAACATTTATGTGTCCAAACATTTATTATGTCGTTCATCAGGTTTGTCTATATATGTATGATCAGCGTAAGCCTCACTTCTCGGCTCTCAAACAAATCTTACGGTATGTTAGTGGTACTTTGGATTATGGTTTACAACTTTATTCTTCTTCTACATCTTCATTAGTTGTCTACTCGGATGCGGATTGGGATGGTTGCCCTACCACTTTGATAAGCATTCTACTATAACCAAGATGTAGAAAGTTCCTCTGTAACTTTGAATAGTCGACGGACCAAACAAGTTCATATGTAAAAGTTCTAGACACCTAGTAGTATAAACCGTATTTTTAGCCTTATGACTAGCATGGTCTTGTTTTACTATGTTGCAAGCATCACAAAAATGGTGTTTATATTTTAGCTTTGGTAGGTTTCTAACAAGCTCTTTAGATGATAACGATTGTATAAGTCGCATATTGGCGTGACCCAATTTTTGATGCCAAAGCGTCGAAGTATCATCTATAAAAGTTAGACAAAGTTTATCTTTAGGAGAGTTTCCTAATCCCTCTTCCTATTGTAATGTCATTTTAAGTATTTTACTACCGGTTTCGCTAAATAATAATTTACACCTTTTATCACATATTTGACTTATACTAAGTAAGTTAAAGTTAATATTATCTACATGACTAACATAATTTATAGCTAGGGAGTTATGAGAGATCATACATTTGCCAATGATTTTGATTTTTCTATTTCTCAACATTGCGTTACCTCCATCGTAAGTTTGGTAAGTGGAGAATAAGCTTTTATTACCCATCATATGTCCGTACACCCACTATCTTTGATCTATTCATCCGGTTCCAAATCTACTTTTATATATATACCTAGAGACATAGAACAACTCAAGCATTTGTTCTCCAATATCTCATGGGTCCATTTACGTTATACAAGCCATTCATTTGGTTCACAAAAGGAAACGGTGGGAATGGATTCCAAGGTGCAAAGTTAGGTGTTTGAAATTGATAACTTTTGTAAGGGTTGTAGTTCCAATTTTTTTGGTTGCAGTTGCTCTTTGGAAAGACGGTGTTTTGTCTCCTAAATGGTGTTTTGGGTCTTGGTTGAATCGTAGGTTTACTTCTCGTAAGACCTTGACCATGTTTTAGAGATGGTGGTTGATTAACATTTCTAACAATTATATTATCTAAACTTTTTTTAGTTACAACTACAAAATCCGTTCTAGAAGATGTGGATGAGTCAATTTTAATTTTTACTGATATAGGTGGCTGGATCCCTTGCCTAGCGCTAGTTAAATCCCTTTTGAAGGGATCCACCAGATCCACTGATCGGGAGCTAATTTTTCAATGATTTGATAGATTTCGAGGCTACATAAACCCGTGCGTTGCCTTGATTGGGTAAGGTTGAATGTATACGCTTTTTACGTAATATTGTATGCAAGTAGTTACATATAAGATATTGCAATTGATGGTATCATAAGATTTGTTATCGTAGGGCGGAGGTAAATTCTTGTTGCGTAATGTAGTTGTAACCTTGTCGGGTAATGTTTACAGGTTTCGTTATGCAAATTTGCATGGTTCGCAAATTAATAACCACCGCATTCATTATATGCCAAAGTTGCTTCTTGATTCTCTGTAGATGACTACATAATAATGATGACTAATTTTATTTTGGTCAATGTCCTACATTGTAAAGATGACTACATTTGTTTTTGTACCATGGCATATTCTTGAACAAAACTCATTAATTAATTTAGGTTCCTATTATTTTAGATAGTCAATTAACCTTATAAGAGTATATGTGAAGAGGTTTATGTTAATATGTTACATTTAAAAAAAGACCTTTCATATGTAACACTTTAATATTAGTATGTTACATAAATAATGTTTGGCCTATTTATTTGGTGCTTGTTTCATAATGAGTTATAGAACCATTTGGTTTTTTGTATATTTTATTTTCAATGGCAAATTTCGAGTTGATAGGTAATTTATCGAATGTCGCTGGTTCTTCAAAATTGCATAATTGCATGCGCTTGTGGTTTGTGCAACAGGCAGGTGAAGATGATGCATTATCCAAAATGTTATTCGGTTGTTGCCAACATTTGAGGCGGGTAATAGCGAAGAACCATACCATGATGGCAAACATGGAAGCTTATGGTGCTAACGGGGTTGCTTTGGAGTCACTTGAAGCTTTAAGAAAAACCCAAGATAGGCATCGGTTATTGCTTGCGAGTTAAACTATTTGTTAGATGAAGCGAAAGTGGGTGCCGTGAGGAAGAAGCTAATGCTATTAAGATGAATGAGTTTAAGTAGTTGTTTGAGTTTAGGTACTTTTGTTGGTTCTAATAATTTGAATGTTTTGTTTGTTTTGGGATGATGATATGTCAAAGAAATATATATTTATTTCATGGCAAATGATAAACTTGGTGTATTTAAATTAGCTTAATTTTATTTAAAGTTTCATTTAACACATAGTGGAAATGTTAGTATATAAATATAAAGATAATCTATAAGTTATTATTATTATTTTTTTAAGATTAGGATGTTAATGCTAAAGCATTGTATATATAGGGTGGTTTAGATCCAATGAAAAATGAAGGGTTTAAATTGCAATATTAGATATCTTCCTAAATACTGCATATCACATTTTGCATGAAGAATATGAAAGGCTACAGTAACACCCAAATTAAATTTTCCAATGCCTCTTGAGTGTTTTTTTTGTAATTATTTGTGCAATTTGTGAGTTAGTACATTGTAATTACTTATACTTACATAACCATAAACACAACCATCCATAACTTAACCCTAATCGTAAAATGTCTTCCACACCTAACATTGATGAAATGAAAGCGCCTTGAATCGAGCAAGCTCGTGATGCTTTCGGGTTGTTGATATTGCAAGACATAGCGAGAGGAGAAGAAGTTGATCGAGAAGTTGGGAGAAGAGCGGACATTCTCGAAGCTGTTGCCAAAAAGAAGAAACAATCGATGAGGCTGGAAGATTGTTTACTTGTTTCAATGCCGTTGCAGCAACAGGTGAGTTTGCCCTTCGTGAGATCCAGTTGAAGGATCGAAGAAAGATTGACTTGCTGGCTCAGCTTTTGGTGCTATGTCGTCGGAGTTTGGCGGAGAAGGAGGAGTTTTTGGAAGACTTGGATGAGGTTGATGATTCCGAAGATGAAGAATAGGAAGATTTGGGGGTTTTTTTGTGTTTTGATGTAAATTTTATGGTTGTATGTAAGCTTTTATTGACTGCTACTCTATTATTTTAACTATAACAATATATTGGTAATGGATTAAACTGATCAATGATCAGTTTACTGGTTTAAGGTTTAATGCTTTAGTACCTTGAAGAAAGTAATTATTTTTATTTAGTTATTTACTTTTATTAGAAAATGGTCAAGTAGTGTGTGTGTTGACTTTCAGTATTTCACACATCTATTTCACTTACACTCGGTCAAAACACACAGTAACATTCAAACATCCGATTTAGGGTTTTCAATCAAGCATAAAATCAATCAAAATAAATGTTAAGCAATCAAATATTATTGAGGGCTATTATAAAGTGCTTGATTCTCTGTGATTGAGCCTAATATCTCGGTATTCGATTTGAATATGATAGATTGAAAGGCGAATGTTAAAACGTTATAATTTATTGCAAGTTTGTTACTTTAGGATGTTTGTTGATTTATAAATGATATTGTGTTATGTTAGTTTCGATTCAATCACGAAAATCAAGTATATGTTTTAAATATCATAGTAAATTTGGAAGATGTTTGAAGATTTTTATAATAGTTGTTAGAATGTTTCAATTGTTAATGATAATTTGATCGAGTTTATCAATTTTGCATTATAAAGCTTGAATCTTTTGTTGTTTTATGTTGATTGGTAATCATTGAACTGGGTTTGAATAAGTGTAAGGTAAAGTTTGTTTTGTAGTGATAATCCGGTTAGGGGTTTGAGCTTTTTGGGGTTCAATGATTTTACATTATAAAGTTTAGTTCTGCTAGAGTGCGAACAATCTTGAAGTGGCCCTCATCAAGTTCATCCACCAAACCATCTAATCTACATCTAATCACAACTCAAAACTCATCTCATCTCATTATCCATCATCATCTAACGCACTCTATGAATCGAGACATCACAAACATTAACTCACAACCGTACCTTTACCTAGTTTGTCATCTGCGACATAGTCTATCAACAAAGAACCTTTATTGCTTCAAGATCCTTTGGAGGAGCTCATGTAGGTTTCTCGTGTGTTATTGTTTTGTTTATGATTAAACCGAATGAAAGGGAGGTTAAAAGTTATGTTTTGATCTTTCCTTTAATTTTTCGGATATATATAGAAGCTAAGCTTGATAAAGATTAATGATGTCTCGGTAGGTGAAGGTTTTTGTCTTGTTTCGTTTTGTTTTGTAAAAAGAAGCTTGACTTCTTATAGATTTATGATGTTATGAGTTCAAGAACATGAGATCTTTTAGATCCTTAAATATTTAAAAGTGTGTTGAACAAAGTGAGATATTCTTTTATTTTCCTTTTGTTTTGAATCTTGTTCTTGGTTTAGATATAGATAATAGGTGAGTGAATAATGGTGAGCGCGACAAATTGTATTTAGCTTAAGTCATGGCAATATTGGTTTTAGTCGGGGTATTAGTCACTTGCATAGGAAAGCGTAGTTGTTTGTTGATTTATGGCTCATTAGTTGATCTAATAACGATTCGTGTTATACATGCGGTGGGTAGGTGAATATCGATGTGCCTTTAGGCGATGCAAAAGATGGGGCGTTGAGGATATTGCGATGATATGAGAGTTGGTGAGTAAGATCAATGGGAGATTTGCTCATATTGTCGGGCTAGTGAATGCGACCTGATTATAACGATGTTTTAGGCTTGATGGGTGTTTCGCTTTAGTATCTGCGAATAATGAGATTCTTCGTCAATGAGACAGTAAACAAGCTGCGTCTTGTTGATCGCATAATAGTCAATAAGGTATGCGGTTTATTAATTATTGAATTTTAAAATTTTATGCTGATTTAATTGGTATTATAATAACAACAGTTGGGGTATGATTTATTAAAGCTGACCAAACAACGTAGGACGCAATTTGTTGTTTAAGCATTATTCATTTTAAAAACTTAGAGAATAACATACCAAACTTCAAGAAAGAAATCTAGGAAAATAACTTGTTAAAAAAACTACTTGAACACTTGAGTTTAGGTATCAATAAGCTTTCCATTATTATTGCTCTTTATAGTCGCTGCCATAAGAGAACTCTATATGTTCATAGCTTGCATGATTGTTAGGATATATAACTCTTTACAGCGGTTCCACATCCGAACTATTGGTGGTGCTAACGACAATTCCAAATTGATGTGTTTTTTTTCTGTAGGTAGCTTTGAAAAAGCGTCGTCTCAATTTTTTCGTGTTATTTGTAATTGCTAATTACGGATCTTCCTTTATCCGTCTTTTTCTTCCTGCGGTTTTGTAATTATCTCTTGCATATTTTCATTAGTATTTGAATCACCATCCTTGCCCTATAATGAAAACAAACTTGGATATCACAATATAGAAAACATATGAATGCGTACTATAAAAGCATAGTTAAATGTTAATGTTTGTGACTTAAAATATGTATATATTAGCAAATAGGAAAACCATTACTATAATATTGAAATCATTCTTTTATTTGGAAATATTGAAACTTGCGGATCAACTTTTCCTCTTAAATCGGGTTTGTCGTATGAAAATCGAGAATCAAAAGTTAGGGTCGATTCATTGCTAACACGAAAATAGTTAATCAACTTTTCTAAAGCGAGAAGTTTTCGATATGGCCAAGATTTAATTCCAACCGATCGACAATGCACTTTAAAAAGGCGAACCAACATTAAAGCATTTTGCGACTCGGTGTAAGGGCATATGAAAGTAGTGTGAGATGACATCCTATTTGAATGACATAGTTTTAGGCTGCGGATAGTGATTTTGTATGATAATAAAGGAGTTGATATGTCTATATTCTTGAGATAAGTTGGTTTTAAATGTCTCATCAAGCTTTTGAACCGACTTGAAATTAATAAAGGATATGTAACTCTAATCAACCATAAAATCAATTTATTATATATTTATGTGAACATTTGTGCATACTATTAATATTATGCGCAATAATAGCACTTGATGAGTATCGATTAGGTTTTGAGGTTATTTCATAAATCGAAAACAATGGTATATGAATAAGTATGGGTGGTCACAATTTATTATGTGTCTTTTAACATGGGAATCTGGATAATGGACACTGTTAAGAATTGGAGCAATATTATAAAGTTTATGAGTGTTTGTGGCAAGTAATCAAGTAATAATAAATAAATGTCTTTGAACTATGCATAGGTGTTGGCGTTCAAATTTTATTACGTGTATCTGAATATGGAAACACAAATAATGTATATCTAAAATAAAATGTACCACTTTATTATATTTAATATTTGAACATTACATAGATATGCTAAGACAGGCTACTGAAAGCTTCTTTGAAAACAATGTTACGTGTGCAGTGCTTAAGTCTAGGGTCTTTGTCTTCAATCATTAGTATCTTAAGGCCGTCAGGAGTGGTAACTCTAGATAGCGCCACATAAAGTTGTCCATGTGTAAACACGGAGTAGGCAAATAGAGGCCAACGTAAGTAAGTGATTGTACGACTTTTGTTGATAGTCATCGCATAACATGCTCTACGAGGGAATTGTCGCCGTTTTAGGATAAATGGCCATCGGATTGCGTTGATGTTAGTATAATCCGTGTATAATGACATTGTCTCCTATATTTGAACTGTAAGGATCTTTGCGTGAATAACAAATTGGCCTAAATCATGATGAGCAATCTTGTTCCATTACAGACCTTTGCTTGGATTGATGTTCTGTGATAGCATAATGGGTAGTTCCTTTTTAATTGAAGTTCATGTGGGGCATCCGGGAAAATTTAAGGAATTTAGAAATTCAATCGGTACATGTCATCTTGATCTAGATTGTCGTAGATGCCTTGCAAACTTCATCCGCGCTATTGTATGTAATGAGTCCCTTTTAATTGTTTAAACATATAATCATTGATAGTATCGGCATCATCATTCAGGAGTTAGGATTGCCCTTTCTTTGAGATACACATCGTCGATCTGTCTTGTTGTAAAATCGGGGTATGTCTCGGCTACAATTTTCTCGATAGGACAATCCCATGATTGGATTAGGAAACTTTCGGGAATGTCGATCCAAGATGGCTCGTCCTCATCTTCTTTGCATTTCTTGGCAAATTGCCATCCCCACGACCAATACCCATTTATTGAAATCTGTTTTGAGTATCAAGCGGTCCATTTTCACTATACTCATTGACACGCATACTCCGTGTAAGGGTAAATACCTTGCAATGCTTCCACAACTCGGTGGTTTATACATGATTGAACAATGGTGGCTGCTTGCTTTTGGTATAATGGCAACACTTGACGAAAGTCGCCTCTAGCAAGACCGTCACGCCCCAAATATTCGATCTCTCTTGTCAAGGTCATGATATCCTAAGATATCTCTCGGCGTCTTGTCCAACGCCTCAAAAGCATATTTTGGGTCATTGGAGCTTCATCCCGGATAATTAGTTTCACTTTTGCATGAGTTCGACATATCGTGTTTTGTTTTATCCGCATGTCTTTGTTTTCTAATAATTCAAGTGGTATAACAAAGCGGCTATGTGCCGTTCTCCCTTTGGTAGCAACAATGAAGCAATCCTATACAATTTAAGGACACTAATCGATTGCGTATTTGTTTAAATGTGCAAGTTAGTTGTTTATTTAAATTTAGTATAAATATATACACGAAGATGCGACGGCAAGCACTATTTTACGTTCGATCTCAACCTTGAGATGATAGTCTTGTATAAAATGTCTTTCGGTTCCTCTGGTCCGTACACAAAGTAAAATTTCCTTTGTTACCATTCTGATTCAATAACCTCCTCATAGATTAGAAGTTGTTGGGGATTTAACAATGAATGGAGTTGTTGATGTTGAATCTTACTTTCCTTCATATCATAAATAGCGCTTCTCTTATGAGACGATTGTCCATGTTGGTTAGCAACATTGGGTGCAGTAGTGGTAAATCTTGAAAATCTCTAAAGATCTTCCACAACTATTTAACAACTCTTGTATTTCAAGCAAACAATAGTTCGAAGTTGTTCATCATCGGTTCAAGTTAGGGTAATCGAACATTTTCCTTTTCTTGTGTAGGATATCCTCTGCTAAAAATGCCATTTTCTTCCCATAATTTTAAAGGCTGTGACATCACAAAACAATAGAATTGTCACAAACATGTCACGGAGTTGTGGTCCGAACATCCATACACTTGCTTGAGATATAGCATCGTCCATTACGTGTCATCATTTAAAAGGCCATATGCAAAGCAGGCTTCCTTGAGCGTGGAACATAATCATCGTTATGATCATGAGTTTCTCAAAGGGCGAGGTCCTCGACAATGTTCAACAACATTCGAAGATAGTATCGTTCTCGGAGGCGGATGCGAGTAAACAATCCTCCCAATGCATTTATGCTTCTTTCGTTCTCTCCACATTTTGTCTTTCTCATGCCACACATAATGGGCGGTATCTCGAGAATCGTGTATTTATTAAGCTTTTGTATCACGCTCGTTTAATTCAAACCAATCGGTGAACATGGTTATATCGATGCCTTCCCTTTGAATTAGGGTTGGTAAGCTTTACGAGTCACGAAGTGTGATTGCATCTTGATTTGGCGGTGGTAATTGAGTTTAATGGTGATGGATCGAGTAATGGATGTCATAGGAAAACAAGCGCCATACCGCCTCACATGGAGCTAAAAGCGACAATTCAAATAATTCTTTATTTCGTCCACCTCCAAAATCGGACATCTGCGACCACCATTGTTTTTACATTTTCTTGTATAACAATTGTGGCTCTATCGGGACCTTTATTCAAGTACTTGAATAAGTACTTAGTGCCTTTGATCATTGCACCATTCTCGTTGATGTGGGCTTGGTATTTGAGAAGGAGATAACGGTTGTGAGGAACCACATATCTGTTGTCATATTTGAATTTGCCTTTTATATGGTAAGCTTTATTATCCTCCGACGATAAATAGCATAACCATCACTATCGACCATTGTTTGACAGCGAAGCGTTTAGGAAAATGTTTTGAGCATTTACCCTCGGATGTACATGGTGCGTGTTTAGCATCTTTACCGCAAGGACCATGTAACATAAATTCGATTACCACTTTATACCCGTCGGATCATTTTCTCGACATGGTATTTTCTTTGTAATTATATCATTTATACGGGACGGGGATTTGCATTTCAATTCTTCTTCTAGCCATAGTAGGATGTGAGCATGAGGTAGGCCACGTTTTGAAATTCTATTACATATACAAGCTGAAAGAAAATTGAAAGCGAATAAGATAATACATAAATTTGTTATAAAAGAGTAGACATATTGCCATTATTAGGTAAGGTGCATTACCTCCCGGGACTTGCCAAAAATATGGTGTTTTGTAAGATCATTTAACAATTGATAAGCTTAAGCTTGAAAAGCGTGGACACATACGGGCGGTCATGTGCTTTTGGCGGAATGTGCTTTAACATTTACGAGATTTCGAGCCACTTTGTATTAGCGGTGAAAGTGATGAGCAGTATGGGTTTCCATATGTTCGACAGATAGCCATTGCGTCTGGTAGTTTTGCATCATATACCTTGGGCGCCTATAAAACTTTTGGTAGGACGATTCGTTTTCCCAACCTTTGCATTTGTATCACCTCTTGTTCTACGTCACACGTTGTGATATAAATCCACACGTAACGTATCTTGATTTTCCTATTCCATGTAAGCCTTTGCTCCTCGACACCGCATATCGTCAACCAAAAGCTGTTGCAATAATCGGCACCCTCTAAGCAATGTAGTGCCTTGGTTATTTCGATGTTGTATGATGTATGAGTAGTACTCTTTCATTGTAACAAAAGGCCTTTTGGTTTTGCGCACACCTTTGTTGTTGTGATCTGATATCTTTTCATGATACCGTCCTCTCCATATGGAAATAATAATGGATATTGGAGGCCATGTATTCGGATCGACTCGGATATACGTTTGACCCTTCCTCCTTGTTTCTTACAACAATATCTCTCGTGGGAATACCATCACCAAAATCTGCGATGTCAGGCTGCAATCTCCGATGCAGTTGGGCGTTATATTGCGAGATGCACCTCGACCACTTAGGAGCGTGGTTCAAAGTGGGGTGAATTATGGGACTCGGACCAATCCCTTGCCATTCGAAATGCCTTGGTGATTGGATTTGTTTGATTGAACATCTTCATAAGGCTTGCTACTATATTTGCATCCGCACTCTCCACTATCTTTGCTTACAAAAGCTCCCATTCGGTTCTTAAGTTCATTTCGGTGTCAAAAAGTATAGTTGCGCAAATTTAGGTTGAGTGCCTGTTTAGGAAGCGAGAGAACCTATTCGATGATAGTTTTGGCCATTTACTCTAAAGGTATATGGACCCCACTGTGTTAATTGAATGGTCTATTCTTGCTCCAAAGATGTGTAACAAAACATACCATTATACACCCGATCATTCTTTGAAACTTGAATTTGCGGGAGTCTTTGTAGTCCATAAGCTCATTAAAGCGAAGGTGTTTCATTATATATCGGAAGAAGCACTTTTCCCCTTGGCGACAAGCAGAGAAAGTTGGGTTTACAACGGTTTTGTTACGTTAGTTCTTTCACGGTACCACATATGACCTTGCAATTTTGACATTCAAATGTTGGAGGCCAATATCATGGTACACCACAGAATACCTTGCAAATAAAGGTAAATATCATTGATAAGAACAACATTATAATAAGTTAACTAACGGGATGCAAGACTTATAAAATGTTTAATTACTGCGAGATGCATGTGCGGCTCCATGTGGGGTTTTTTAGGCGCACGATGAGAAAGTGTTCCTATAGGAATAACCATTACGGTAATATTCAATATTATGAAATCGATAAACTCGCAACTTTAGTACTAATTACTGCCGATCTTCTTTTTTATAAACAAAGGGATTTTTGGAGGTCGAAGCTATTTGGTTCGATGGCGGTGTCATCAAAGTGCCTACGAGTGTGATTCTTGTCCTAACAAAGTATGTTGATAATGCAAAAGTAGGTATGCATTATTGCGATTTGTTGTAATTGCATAATGTAAGTCAAGTCTTATAAATGAGACGAACACGTAAATGGTCCAACATTTTGTGTCATCCAGTAAACCACGAAACTCGCATCTTTCCTTGCCATTGATTCTTGTTCTTGAATGAATAAACAAAGTTTTGTTCAATATATCAGCGGGGATGGAGTTTGAATGTTCGTGTGACCACAGCGCAAAGACAAATCTGACTTTAATCACATACATAATCGGCGGTATGTAAACTTGTAAAAGTCAAATGTACTGTATCCATTTAATACTTGAAGGACACGATTAACCTTTGCAGCGGATCATATTGCGGATCGGCAAGATAATGAATGAATAAGTTTAGTATATCACCTATTGGGATTCTACTACTTAGCGATGCAATAAGTGTGGTGTACAATGAAAAGCGGATACTTATAGTTCATGGTAAGTCTCTATATGTATTATAGATTCTTATTGAGTTTTAATAATGATCTTGAGCTTTATGAAATAATTTGGTTAAAAAGCCTAGTATGAGTGTGTTTTAGTCTACTTTCAAAAAACATAACTCAACTTCATTTGGTCATATCTCATTGGTTACTTATACTCACAACTTGATTCAAACTACTATATTTAAATTAAAGTATCGTCTACATGAATTTCAAAAGTGCCGATTTACAAAACTACTCTTAATATGGTGATTTATCGATTGAAATTTGGAAGTCATTTAGTGGTCGATTTTGACAACCAATTGGCGGAAAACATTTTTAGACATGTATCAAAGTGTGGGTGAAATGGCGTGAGCGAGAAAATTTTATAAAGTTGAGTTATATAATGATTACACCATAATACATTATATTTACAAATTATCGAAACACAGAATACTCTTCCTTTGTTATAATGCAATTATTTATAAGACAACTATTATGGTTAAAGGAAATAATTTACATGGAAATTAAGCAGATGTATCATAGGACATAAAACATATAAATAGAAAGAGTTTTGGAAACCCATATAATTAATAATAAGTGGCGATGAAATATCATATCTAAACATTCACAATTTGTTGTTTGCCAACCCCAATCATAACCTAACACTTTGGTAATTACTTAAGATACCATAACCACAAAGCTTTACATATCATAATATAGCATGTAATGTCTAGTTTGTTGGGGATGGTACAAAGATAATTCGGACAATCTTGTTCAATGTAGTAAGTAGCATAAACATCTTCAATATCTTGATCATCCAAGTTATTCTTATAATATGGATTATCGGGTATGATGCTTTTGTAGTATGTGAGTTTGTGGTGGTTTTGACAACCAATTGCATATTGTTTGTTAAAAATAATAAATTAACTCAAAAATACGAAATTCAAGCGGAAACATTTTTAGCCATGTATTAAAGTGTGTGTAAGTATTGTGATCGATTTCCATATTGAACCCCATGTGTTTCTTGTATGAATATGGAAATAAGATATTGTTGGACTTTTAAAGGCAATGGTAACCAATGGTATTCCATATAATTCATAAGTTTTGTAATAGTTATTTGCCCAATTATGGTTTTTACAATAATTGTTAATCGGCATTTTCATTTGGTATCTTGTGGAAAGTGTCCATTTCACGGTCGGTTCATATTGGATGTACACGAAACCAAATCAAGCGAGAAAAGAAACAATATTTTGCATGACGAAATGTAGAATAAATTATCAAAGCAAAATAAAATCGATGCAACAAAGCGTATGATTCCGTGCCTTTCAAGCGGAAAAACAAAGGATCCCAAAATCGGTTTTAATCCGGTTTATTATTCACGTCATAATTGTTTATTTTGATAAGGTTTATTCGAGTGCACTGTTGGCGGGGTCACTCTGAATCTTCCATGACAAACGACCACAAAATATACAAAGAAATTTGTATTAATATGTGGCGGATATAAAACCATATCGACCAAATATGGTATACAACATGTGCTTACCGTCTCATTTTCTTCTTGTCGGTTGCGGTGTCGTCCTCACCATCACAGTCACCATCTACAGATATAAGTTCAATATCCACGTTTGGATGTTCAATATCCATACGAAAATATTCGAACAATGTTTGTCATGTTAGCTACATTGCGTAAGTAATAGGTTTAAGGTAAAACCGTTAAAATGTTTGGTATTTATGTTGTCACAAAGCGTCTTATGTCGTGATGACCTCTTTTTTCTTATCATCTGCGGGGTAGACTTGAGCAACCGTTTGAGCGATGAGTCCGATGGCGCATCGGCTTGCTATTCGCATTGATAGACCCGATATATTGCCCGGTGACCAAAGGCATAAGTTCATCATCAACGTCACGAATCTTGAGGTCCCTCTCGAAAATAACAAAACCATGCTTATCAGGTATGTTTTTTTTGCATTAGCAAAAGGCCTAAAGGAACGAACATTGTTATTATAGGACATTTTTGGGAGACAAATATTACAGGCTTTGATTACCTATTTTTCTTCTTATCCTCTGTAGGTTTGGACGGTGTAACAACAGATGGAGATGGGGTTAATGTCTTGGATGATGCAACTGGTCCAACAGTTTCATTATCAATGGTGCTTGAGCTTTCAGTTTCAATGGACGGATGAGGTGAGTCCACCGCCCAACACGTAAAACTCTCAAACTTCCCATACTCATAATATGTATGACTTTTGATTTCAAATTGGTGTGTTGTGCCAATGAGATCGAGTATGGGAGAAGGCAAGTTGGCGTGATCATCGAGACTCTGCATATCAAATCATGAGTAATGGGGCACGGGAGTAGGGGTGCAAATAAACACTAAAATTTCAGATGTACCTCTTTATCGTCCGTCAATAATGCGAAGTGGAAACTTTATCAAGTTAACGAGGCCTCATCAAAAGGACCACCACAGTCTCTGCGGTATCATCCGAGATACCAAGCTCAAGGCGGTACTGCGAAGAGCATGTAGTGGATAGTAAGTATAAATGTCAATAATTATATATATTGTATACAAATGTCTAACATATGAGTCACAAACATAATAGTACCTTATCACGGGGTATTCAATCGGTCTCTCATGAATCACACCAAAAGCGGCCACCCTTCCTAGTAGCTCCTTTCTTGCGGTTGTCACCTCACATGACGGAAAATTCCATCCCTTTCTAATGCGCGCATCATCAATCTTGGCTTTACATAGGAAAGTCGCGATTGCATAAATAAAATATATCAATATCATGCGGTTTAAGGAGGCTACATAGTGACGGGGAAAAAGCAGACATCATTTTTCGATTGCGGGCCCACATGAGCGATTCTCTATTGTCCCATCTTTGGGTTCGGAGATGTGCACCCAAATATCTTTGTTGAAGACACAACACTTCTAACAAACAGGTAAACGATCTTGGTAAGTTAATAACAGTTTGAATCGTATCAACTATAAATGTTATATTCAAACAATTTCCTACCCGGCGTCTTTTTTCAATGCGTTGATTGCAGGAATGTCAACAGCATCTAGTATTTGTGTGGCTGAACTACTCGATAAATAGAGCTTATCTGAGAGGTAAAATTAAAAACTAAATTAGCATGATAAAGGTGTATACTATGCAAAAGGTAAATAGACCAAGCTGACTCACTGTTATAATGCCTTGCAGATGTGGACGTCACAACAACAGCGCACATGCCTGTCTGTTTTGATTTCTTTTCAATCAACATATCAGCGAGCCCTCCCCATAGAGTCACCCGTATTGATTGACCTCTGATGTCACGGGGAAAAAAATAAACAAACGGTTAGTTTCTTAACACATATTGGCCAAATAAAAGTTATAAATTTGTCGACATCAAATGCAAATAACATAAATCGAACTTTTGATTGGTCGGTGAAATCAATGTTTTTGAGCACGCTTTCGTATGATTCATCCTTCAACATTAGTCACATAACTGCGACATCTAAGAGGTAACAATTTTATGGCAACACTATTTAAGAGAAATTTAATTGAACAAACATACAAAATAGAAAATTACCAATGAGATATTTGTTATCCGTAGGCTTGATTTGATCTAAATCCACCGGTGAAAAGGATGCACGACAAACCCTTGGATATAACCAAGCATTTTCTTATTGGCGTTGATCCATCAAACTCTATCATAAAGGGATCATCCTTCCTAACTCTAAAGTCTTCCTTGTTATGCATGACAACAAAATTTCTAACGATGTAAACACCTCCCTCTTTTAACCTCAAGAAATTGTGAGCCGCGTTTGCCTTGGCGGTACAATGGATAACATTACCACCAATGAGAACCATGTTAAAAGTTGTTGTTAAATAATACATACATTTTTAATCCTTTATTATCTATTCTTATAACTTTCGGTATTGGGGAGGCACATATGCATATACCTTTGCATCAGACACCAAGAAATCGGTGCTTAAGTACCGGCCTGTTGCAGTATTTACATCCCACATTCTACACAACACCACCACTATGGTACCAGTTGATTCAAGATTCAATTCGTTTAGGAACAACTCACCATTTGAGCATCCAACCTGTGCAGCCATGATAACACACGTAATGGACTTTGTTGGTTTTATTCCTATTGTTCTTCATGCCTCATTTATGGAGTCTCCATTTAAGAGATATGTAATTGATAAGTGATTCGGCTTCTTTAAGGGCGCATAACTGCAGCCCTTTTGTGTTCCAATGCATATGTTGTACCAAATAATGTATTCATGTAACCACAAATACGATTGTTGAGCTTCTTGCATTCATGGCATTATTGATTTGTATCCTGAACTTAGGATTTTGGAAACTTTTCGTCTCCTAAAGCTAGGCGCCTTCATTGAAGTTTACATATTTCAATATTTGAAATTCAATCATATGGCTTTACACGGATTGTACCGTACAATTTGTTGTGCACATTCACTCTTGCACATTAAATTAAGGGGTTCAACTTTATAGTAGTATAGATTCAATTTGTAAAGTTTAATCATCTAAAGAAGAACCACTATAGTAAAGAGAATCAGAGTGTACCTCGGTGGATTCTTTTGCCATGAGACAAATCTTGTCCTTCTATTCTTCACTCATACTCCATGATCCACTAACAAATGACTTTTGCTCACTCTTGAAGTGTTTGGGACAATCACTAATGAAGTGATTTGGATCACCACATTTAAAATACTTTCGATAAATCTTTCCCATTTTGTCTTCCTTGAATTTTCGAAAGGTTTTCTTTTCATCGTGAGGTTGTCTCACAAATCTTCCTATTCTTCTAAAAAAAATTTAAAGTCCCTTACCGTCATAGCGTATTCTTCATCTTCATTATTCGAAGAGGAAGTTTCTTCGTCGCTTGATTCTTTTTTGGCTTTTAGTGCTAGTGACTTATACTTTTCATTCTTGTCCTTAGAAGCCTCGAAGTCCTTTTCCAACACCCTTCATAAACCTTCAGGTTGTCAATAAGTTCGTCGAGAGAAAAAATCGACAAGTCATTTGATTCTTCTATGGCCGTCACCTTTGGTCTCCATTTGGTTGAAAGCGCTCTTAGAAATCTTCTAACATGATTTCAGCTTGAATAATATTCATCAAGTGCTTGCAATGAAATAATGATAGTGTTAAATCTAGAATATTCCATTATCAATACTATCATCATCCGATATTTGAGAATTGTTCATATTGTTGAACAAATAAGTTTATTTTATTATTTTTGACTTGCTTATAGCCTTGATGGGTAATCACCAAAGACTTTCAAATATCTTTAGCCGTATTATGCATAAAAACTCTTTCATATTCCTTTTTAGGTTAAGCGTTATATAAGACCATTTTTGCCTCATTATTTTTCGAAAGTATTTTCTTCTGATCATCGTTTTGACGTTCGTAAGGAACAATTTCGTCTCTACCGATAGAAGTATTTCTGACAACATGTTTATTTTCACCATCAACAATAATATGTCAAAGATCAATATCTTTAGATTTTACATACGTTTCAAATCTATTTTCCAATATATAAAACCATTAGCTTTAAAAAGTCGTTGTCTTTGCATATATTGCCATTTTTTTGTAGTTTTCGAATTCTATTAGATTTGATTTTAAAATTTTAAAATACAATATATTTTAAAAATTTTAACAACTTTTCTTTGACGCCAATTGTGAAAAATTAGAAGGGGGGTTTGAATAGTTTTTCCGATTTAAAAATTCGTTTCAAAATTATAAGATCGAGTTATGTGAAACCCTTTTGATATTCAAGTATTGATAGTGCAAGAATGAAAATAATAAAGAGTAAAGCAATGTGTAAAGTAAAAAGAGATAGAACCATGACACAAGTAATTATAGTGGTTCGGCTACATGGACATATTGTCAGAAATACTATGTCCACAAGCTCTACTCCACTTCCGAGTACCCAACTCGAGAGTTTGTAAACACTATGTCCACAAGCTCCTTATCCGACGTAGAAGCCTCACAACGTCGCTTACACTTTATCCTGTACAAAGCTAAATACCGAGTTTTAACAAAGGTAGAACCAACCGAAAAACAAAATCTAACTTCACAAGTTTTATGGTACAATGAAATGAATTATGAACAAGAATTAAAACATATATCTTGTGATGATGATGAAGACTAACAACACTTCTCTTAAAGCTTGAGAGTCTTGTATGTAATCGTAGTGATCTTATCTTTTATAAAGAACTAATAAGAATCACCAAAATTAATGTAAACTACAAGTTTGATATAAGATCAAGGGTTAGTATAATGCTATGTAAATGTATGAGAAAGTATGTAAGAGATGGGTGAAGAAATGGTGACAATTGACTTGCTATTTATAGGCAAAAAATCATCTGATTACGGGGATCCGACCAGTGTTAACTAAGGGATCCGGCCCAATGAAAGGCAAATCCGGGTTTTGGATATCAAATCTCTAAAAATCTTATAAAATCTTCTAAAGATTTTAGAATATTTTAGCTAGATATGAAAGATTATGATAATAAGTCAACTATATGTATGGTGTAAATATAATTTAGTTTAAGTAAATTCTAAAAATAGATGTATAAGTAACTTTGTATTACTTGTATAATGTATAGTTTTGTAAAGATAATTATGATGAGCAAGATAGTTATTGGTTTAAACTTATGTATTTTATTTTCTACTTAAATTGATTTTATGATTATTATTGACAAAACATAGAAAGATCGTAGAATATAAATAAACGTTCTTACAGCTTATTTGTATTAACAAACTTCATATAAAATACTGTAAATAATAACGATTATCACATCAAAATGTAGCTTATACAAACTAAATGGCACAATTCTGTAGTTGACACCGAGATGGTTTATAATATTGCTAGTCTACATATCTAAAATTTATTGATCCAATCAAAAAAATTTAGGAGACGATTTGCACACTTCAACTTTTTATTTGCACACTTTAACATACAAACAATTAAAGCACGATATCAATATTGTATAAGTATACAATGCAAGGTTTGAAGTGTCGCAATCAATACTAATGTGTGCAAATCAATTCCTCATAGTTTTGAATCGAAGTAAGACATAACTAATCAACTCCTTAACTTTGTCCTTAATTACCAACAATCTTGTCATTGAAGGTTTAATGTTGACATGACGATACAAGTTGATCTTGGCAAGCACAAGAGGAGGCGGAAAGCTAGACGCAATAATATTCATATATTTTTATGAACATTTTACAATTAAGTTAAATGAAAGTAGCAACGAAATTTTCTGATTTAGTAAAATAAATTGTTTTTTTTAGCCTATTGGTGAAGTTCTAAATTTCTGTAGTTGGGACCCAAATTTAGTTGCATGCTAAAATTTGGATCACTCCTCATGGATGTAACAACTAAGAAGTGATATAATAGAGTTGGTTTAAAAGAAGAGAACTTTGCAAATATAGTCATTTTTCTTACTATTTCAAATATCACAAAATATCCAAGTCCACCAACTTGATAGTTTTCCATGTTTTCTACAAAAAAGATTGTAAACCCCCTTTAACTCTTCTTCTAACGGGACTCATTTGCCATGCACGTATGAGGTAGAAATCACATCTTTACTCATAGGGTTGATTGACATACATGAGACAGAGAGTATATACGTGCATATTTTTTAAGCATAATATCTATTATAAAATGTTTGTCTTTTAAATAAACAAAATTTAAATTTTAACACGTAGTGCATACCTTATGCCACATTTAAAGAAAATTGAAATTTATTTGAAGAATTTCTGAATTTGCTTACTCACTAGTAAAGATACTACTTTTAAAATAACTTTCACTAGAGCTGAGCATGGTTCGAAATTCAGATCGGACCGATAAAACCAGACAAAAAATCGACATGTCCCAAAACACCGGACCGAAAACCATGCCGAAATGTTCAGTCCTGGTTCTGGCTGATCTGGTCTGGTTCGGTCATCGGTCCGGTCCGGTAAAAAAAAACATAATGGCTGTCTTTGCATAATACCGAACCAGACCGAGAACCGAGTATGAGATAAAGGGCGGACAAAAAACTGATCGAAACATGTTCGATCTGGTTCGGTCGGTCCAGTTTCTCGATTCGGACCAAAAAACTACTTACAAAAACAAATAAACAATCATTACAAACCCAAACACATTTGAAGCCCCTTACAAAACCCAGCCCAAAAGAAAAGCCCAACCCATGAAACAATCTAACCTGCAAAACGATATCAAGGGTTTAAGATGAAATCAATAATCACATTCATCAGTCCCACACACACCTACTGCAGCGTTTCTTTTTTAGGGTTTTCTTTCTTTCTTTCTTTCACTTTTTCTCTTTCAAAACACAAAGATGAGGTAACGTTATGTTCTTCCTACTTTTTCTTTTTAGCATCTTTTACTTTATCTTTGATCTTATGTTTTCTACCTTCATATGATTGTTATGTTGATATTATTTATGGGTTTGTGAAAAGATTGAATCTTGATTAGTGGGTGTGATTGAATTTGTGATTTTGAGTGATGAATTGAATTGGGTATTTGTTTTTAGGCTGATTAGGTTAATGGGTGTTTTTTATATTATGATTATGATTGTTATTAAAAAGATTGAATCTTGATTAGTGGGTGTGATTAAATTTGTCTTTTTGAGTGATGGATTGAATTAGGTTTTTTTTAATTGGTTTTATTTTTATTAATTTTAATTTTGGTGATTATGATCTAGGGTTTTGTAATTTATGTGTTAGACTAGCATTATTGTCTGAAAAAGAAATCAATTTGTGTTTTGGGGGTTTTAAAGTTTGATGCTTTATTAGCGTTGTATAAGGTTACAACTTTTATGTCAAATTTGCGATTTTGAGTAAATTATTTTTGACGGTGGTAGTATTTGCATCTTAGTGTTGCTATCTTTTTTAGGGATTTTGAATTAGATATGTAGATGTTCGATTGGTGTGTTTGCACGCGTGTGATGTGTTTACAAAATAGTATCACTAGGAAGTTAAATTTTTCGTATATCTAGTTTTTGTTTGTTAATTAGTTGAGTGTTGCTAGTCCTTTATTTGCACACTTCAACTTTTGATTAGCATTCACAGCTTTCTTTTAAAGACTAGCAGTTGGGTGTTTAGTCGTGAGATACAACTAGGGATTTAGTTGTACAGCTAGTTTTTCTTCTGTAATTTGTTGAAGGCTGGTAGTTTTGTTGTTATAATGTAATTTGGGATTTGAAAGTTAATTGTTTAATTAGCATCTTTGTTGGAATTTGGGATTGCAGGTAAGTAAGACATTGAACAATTTGTTAGTTTCTTGTCCGCTTTTTTCTATATGATGGCAGTACATCTCTTTTCGGTAATTATGTTTTGGGGTTTTGATAGTTGGATGTTTGATTAGCATTTGTGTTACCAAAATATTATCAGCTGGAAGGCAAGGTCTTGGGTTTGGTTAATGCTTTGGATCAGATATATTGTTTTTGTGTTAATTTTGTGGATAAATTTGGTATAGTTACTTAACTTTATGGGTTTTTAGTTGGGTACTTGAGTGTTTCATTAGTGTTTGTATCTTCACCAAAATGACTTGTATTCGGGATTTCAGTGAATAAATGAATGTTATAGTTAGTTTAGGAGTGGGTAATCTGTTAATTTGTTGGATGGCAACAATGTTTATTGCATTTTGTTCAAATTTAAATGTTACATGCGACTTTGTTTAGGTTTTCTCAGGTGATTTTAGAGTATATGTTTTATCGACATTTTCCCTTTACAGGATCATTCTTTCTAAATGCTAAAGTGACTATTTATTTTGACAAAACTTAGGGGGGTGCATCTGTTGTTCTATGTGCGTTGAACTTAAAAACGGTTGTTTTTTTTATGATAAAAAATCGGTTTTTAAGTAGTGGTCCAAAATTGTTTCGGGTCGAAGTTTGCTTGACCTGCTAACACTTTTTTTTTATAAACATTACTGGCAAATTTATTTATTTATTATGATCTATGGGGTCAACTAAACTATAAATTGTTATTGTGATTTGCAGTCGTCATCCTGAGATTAAGTGGGCCCAGAGGGAGGACAAGCTTTATATCACAGTTGTGTTGGCTGATACAAAAGATGCCAAAGTCAATCTTGCTCCCAAGGTGTCTTTTCATTCTCTGCTACAGCTGGTCAGCATGCGTATGATCTCAAGCTTGAGCTAGCCGACAAAGTTAATGTAGATGTAAGTAGCAATTTTGAACTTATTAGACTTTGTTTATAAAAGAATTTTCTAAATTTGTATCACATTTTGTTTACCATGTTTACTTATACCCAAGTTTGTAAAGAAAAGAACCATAAAGAGAGCTTGTATGTTTTAAACTTTTTTTTTCAAGGTCTGAAGTTTACAAACTTTGGTTAGCAAGAAACGTTTATTACCTTTTCTCCTTTTTAATTACTCGCGAGTCTTAATATATTGGGTTCTTTTATTTCTAAAACAATTCTTTACCTTCTTGCAAGTGTTCGTATTCTATTTCTTTGTTTTATCACTTCATGTTCAATGTTTATGTTTGCAGGAGAGCAAGATAAATATTGGTGAGAGAAGTATTTTTTGCATCTTGGAGAAAGCGGAGCCAAAATGGTGGAATAAACTTTTGAAGGGAGATGCCAAGACCCCACATTACGTCAAAGTTGATTGGGACAAATGGGTTGATGAAGATGATGAAGCTGGTATGTTATTTGCTGTTTTATGACTTGCTAACATTTCTTCTTATTCATTTGAAAATTTGATAATATTTGCTTTTATGTTCCAGGTCCCGCAGCAGATCTTGACATGGGAGGAATGGATTTCTCGGTACAGATTTTGTCGTTTATGCTGTCAATTAAAGTCATTTTATGATTAACTTTATGACATATATTTTAATGTTCGACTTTTTACAGAAATTTGGTGACATGGGCGGCATGGGAGGTATGGGCGGCATGCCTGGTATGGGCGGTATGGGAGGTATGGGTATGCCTGGTATGGGCGGTATGGGTATGCCTGGTATGGGCGGTATGGGTATGCCGGGTATGGGAGGTATGGGTGGTATTCCCGGAATGGAAGGCATGGATATGAGTCAGTTTATGGGCGGCGCTGGTGGTGATGATGAAGACAGCGATGATGAAGGTAACTTTTTAACAAACTTGTAACTATATATATTCTTGTAAATGTGCGATGATGAAGGTAACTGATTTTATGCTATATCAGCACTTGATTTTTAAGCTACAATTATTTGAGAGGATTTTTTTTCATAAAATATAAAAAGTGCTTTTTCGTTTGCTCCATTAAGACATTTTTCATGTGCATCTTTACGTTGAAATATCCATTAAGATATTTTTCATGTGCATTCTTAAATAACATTGATTATCATAAAACTTAATGATGCAGGTCAAGAAGTGGAAACAAAGACCGGTGCAACCATCGAAGAAGCTCCTGAGGAGAAGACTGAAGCTGCAGCGAGCAAATAGATTTAGTCCATATGCATAAGGTTCTTTGAACTTATCGATGGGATCAGGGTTGGATCATCATATTTGAAAACTTTTTTTACTGAATCCATTGTGTTGGCAAAAGACTTGGATGTTGACTAAAACTAATGGTTTCGACTCTCTTAAGGGTGGAAATCATACTACTATCCCTTTTAGTATTTGACTTTTGAGTGTTGTAATTTTAGTAGCGGTTTTATGTCACATGATACTCTTACATTTTTATTGTTTCGCCTCTGGTTGTGATGCTCAAGTTTGACACCATTTTAAGGTCATATATTGGATTTGCTTTTAGGATAATTTTTCCCAGTTTACCAAATGGAGAAGCCTCTATTGTGTTGCATAGCTTCAAGCTGAAACAAGCTTGAAAGTTTGTATTTCTTGCAACAACTTGAATCAGTTTTTTACCCTGCTTTTTGAGTTTAGGTAAATGCAAGTGTATTAAAACTACAGCAGGCTGCTATTTAATTGTCTTTCTTTTGAGTTGTGTAAGCTCTTCAAAGCCGTTCTAATATTTAGTTTACTTCATTGGGCAAGTGTGTATTTTTAGCTTCGTAAATGTGCTCTATCTTGTCGCCTACCGATGGTCTTCACTATATTTTCAGCTCTTCTAAGCTGTTTAATATCGAATCTGCTTTGTTGGGTGTGAGAATAAAGTGAAGATATTGTAAACGATATCTTCACCTCGATTTTCAGCTTAGTTCTTGTGCTTTTCCGCCATAGCTTATTAGTTATTATGTTAACCTTTCTAACCAACTTACATTATTTGATTGACTAAATTTCGTAACTATGCTTTTCTGAAGCCTAAACGACTAAGGTTTCTTTGTTCGGGTTTTGAAAACTAAACCTGGACAAATGAGGTTTTTGTTCGGGTTAAATGAGACAACGAGTGATATATGCGGTCTAGCCAAGACATCATCCTGATCGTTTCCAACATTTTCCTTGACCACACCCAAATGTGTAAGAAGGTTATAAATTATAATACCTAGTCATTTAACGTAAGTTGAGTAGAAAGTCTCTTGGTTCAGCGGTATGTGAGTGACATACAGCTTGAAAGTTATACAAGTCTTGTTAGAGACATATGTGAGATAGACGATTACCCGCGTCTAGCGGCAGCGATGTCTAGTTTCGACAAAATTTTAGCGGTGATTAAGTTTGTTTGAGAATCAAGATTTTAAGCGTTAAGTATCACCCATACTTTCCAAATCAATGTATACTTTCCAAAGATACATCGCATTTAATTTGAGATTACAACAAAGATTCAATGTTATGATTTCACATGTTCCACTTTTCACTTTTCCAATTGTTGTTATTTGACCATTTTCTTTTTATGTAGTCTTAGTTAGATCTGCATGCAGTGGCGCATGATAAATATAGTAAATGAATTGCTAACTCAACTTTCCTCGCAATTTCTTACCCGCTTAGTGAATTCATTTCACAACACCCAAATGTATATGTGTTAGTTGTATGTGTTTGTTTGGGTTTCAAGTATCTTTCCGTGACATCATTATTTCCGTATAAAAAGACCTTCACAATCTTTTTCCGTCAAACACTTTCCTAAAAGTAAATGATTTTGATAAATAATTTGTATTGATTGAAATAAAGGTTAAAATTATAAAATTTGAATCAAAATAAAATAAACCTACTAAAAATGTAAAAACTAAAAACTCATAAAATATATCAAAATGGATGTTGAATTAAAAAAGACAAAATTTTAAAAATATGGTGAAATTAGATCATAAAAATTAAACGGATTAAAAGATATTTAAATTTAAAAATAAATGTGATTAATTAGTTAGGAGTAGCGTATGTCATTCTATTATCGGAGCTCTTTATTTTAGTTTGTTATATTTCATACTTTTGTTATTTTTTAGTTAGAAGTACACGTATCATTCGATGATTAGACTCCTTATCTTAATTTTTGTGGCCCACAACTTAAATGTTTTATATAGTAGTAAGTATAGACAGATAGATAGTGTAGGTCTGTCGAAAAAAAGTAGTCCAGTGGTTGAGTTATCCAAATTATTTACTGCAACTCTTCTCTTATAATAAAAATCAAAATTTGAACAGAATTAGCAACAAGGTTTCGTGGTGTAGTTGGTTATCACGTCAGTCTAACACACTGAAGGTCTCCGGTTCGAACCCGGGCGAAGCCATTCTTCATTTTTTTTTTTTTAAATTTACTTCTTTGCAGAAACTAATGGATTTAGTATTTTCATAAATATTACTTAGCAGCTTAAAAAAACTACAAAACACGAATAATTTCTTGCAGAATTGATGTTTTATATGTTAGTATACATGTACAGTATTTATAAATAATCATCAAATGGTCTAGTCAAAGGAAACTTAACTTTCTTATAAGAGGTCTAAGATCACTAAGTACATATTTGGGGTTTGAAGGGAAAAGGTCAGAAAAGGTTACGGCATACCTCGGTTAGACCGCGTACATCTGAGTCAAAGACTAGTTGTCCCGGGTTTCCTATCCAAGGGAAAAACCTTGTCCGGTTATCGAACTTAATAATTAATTTTGGACCTACAAACAATTTAATTTGGTTATATACTATAGGTGATGTTCAAACAAATATAAATTTACAAATTTAGTGAATAGCAATTTGTCTCAAAAGATGCTGAAAAGGTTAATCCGCAATCATACAAACTCCTAAATTAATAATTTTTGTTTCAGAGACTTGAGTATACAACGAGTTGGTGAATCAAATAAGCTCTTGAACAGTTGAACCTACAATTAGTATTTAGTGTTGTAACTTACTGGTAAGAAGTCTAACGCATGATTGCAATGCAGACCATTAGCCATTAGTGTTAACCGCAGCTCTGTTTCTACTTTCTGATATGTTATCTTACACTTCGGATGGTATAATAGGGAGATTGTATATTTTGTCCACCAACATAGTAGACTTTATTCTCCATCCTTTCATTGTTATCAACAAATTTCTTAAACAAAAACTCATGGCTTTCTCCAAACATCGCCTTACCACTACTAATGCCTTCACTCCACTAATCTCGAGCCAAATATATAAATATATTTTCTTGTACACACATAGGCATCTACACATTCAAATGTTGCAAATTCAAATTTGATAAAGTCGTGTTTGTATATACAGATTATCCAACGTAACTGCCAAGCATAATGAGTGGAAATGTAACGAAGCAAAACATTGCAACAAGTAATCAACATCTAAAAGGCTTGTCATATTTAATTACAAAGGCAATAAGGCATCCATAAAGGAACATTCACCATTCTAAAAGGCCATCAAATATAAGGAGGAGAAGTAACAATATCCATGGAACAATAAAAAGAACACGTTAAACTTGATAATACCGATTTCACCATCCTTTCTACAAATCACATAAATATGTAGCATATACTGCACCTACAATCGCATAAGATTCCATAAATGACATTACTTAACAACATTAAATCAGTGATAAAAAGCTAAGATAGATGAAAGTGATTTTTCCACACCGTAACAACTAGGCCCCTCAGTCCTTCGGTAACATCCACTTTGTAAATTCCAACCTGGAAATGTGGCCGTTATCATTCTGATGAATTATGGTCATGGTCATCCGAGTGAACAAGTAGAAGTAGCGATTCTTTGTAAGAGCCCATGAAGAATGAGCCCTCTACTCCACAAATCCCAAGATTCTTGACTTGTTGTGAGCACGGTCATAAACATCAAGTGTGCTAAACCTTCCCACGTTTCGAGTTTCAAATATAGTTTCACCATTCTTCTTAAACCCCAATATTTTATCTACTGGTGCCCCAATTGTGAATAACTTTCTAAAAGACGAGTCATGCTCCATCACCCATACACCACAATGAACTGCTTCCTCGGCCACTATGTATCTAGACACAACAAGAGAACCCCTTAGCTTAGAAACCGAGACACCTAACTGAAATTTGTTTGTTAAGCTATCTGGTAGGTTTACCACGTTCACTTTAAACTCCTTGGATTTGTGGTAGATTCGCCATCATCATCAAAAGTCTTTTCCCAACCACCCCAATAAATAAACCTATCTATAGCAACCTGAGTTGATAAGTTTAATTGACTGACAAGGCAAAATACCACTTAGAATCACATTCCAAACCCCCCAACTCAATGTAAAAACTTCAACATGCCAAGGCTTGTGCTTTGTAAAATCTTCACAATGGTAGGGTCACTAGTAACGGGACAAACCCCAAAACCATAAACAAGCTGACTCCAAGTGGAAAAACTAAGGACAACAATACCAAATGATTTTCTAATACAAGGGTTCCAAATAACAACCATCTTTTTATTTTAAGATTCATCATAACAAAACAAACACAGTAATCCATGACACGCACCAAAAACCTTAAAAACATGATATTGTTTAAGCAAAGGAGACACAACAACAAACTCTTGTTGTACCTTAAAAGTTTCGATATCATCGTCTACTAAACAAATGTACCTTAACTCATCCTGGGAACCAGTGATAAACTTAGAATACGACTATGTGGCTTCGTGTGGCGGGAGCCGTAACCTTTGATAAACTTAGAGCTATCGATAAAAGATTTCCATGGTTTTGAAATCGAATCAATGACTTGGACATTAGAAACTTTTTTGATGAATTCTTACTGCAACTCTTCTCTTATAGTGAAAAACATAATTTGAACGGGAGTAGCAACAAGGTTTCGTGGTGTAGTTGGTTATCACGTCAGTCTAACACACTGAAGGTCTCCGGTTCGAACCCGGGCGAAGCCATCTTTCCTTATTTTTTATTTATTTTTACTTCTGACACATGCAGAAACTAATGGATTTAGTATTTTTCATAAATATTTAGCAACTTCGAAAAAACTACAAAACACGAATAATTTCTTGTAAT
Source organism: Chrysanthemum lavandulifolium (assembly GCA_022545495.1). Lineage (NCBI taxonomy): Eukaryota > Viridiplantae > Streptophyta > Magnoliopsida > Asterales > Asteraceae > Chrysanthemum > Chrysanthemum lavandulifolium. Next base: position 274,974,673 of record CM040241.1, read on the forward strand.
CCACACATTCATAGAAAATCCTAAATGAATACTTAAGCATGCGTAATCATATTCAGAACACTTATTGTTCATTGAAGTCAAGAAAAATACTCGAAAATTGTTTTAACATGCTACTCAACGGACATGTCCATTTTGTAACTTCTATTCATGATGCTCCATTCACTTAGCAGCTTGCACACCGAACGCAAAACATCAGGAAATAGCAACTATGTACTTTAACTGCTGAAGAACTGATATCGTCATGTCTAACAACATCAGCAACAAAGTACAACAATAAGATATCTAAATATTGGAGTTTGATTAAAACTATGTAACCTAAATAGCCCCCCAAGTAATTGTAATTGCTGTCGTTGCCAAAATAGAAGAATAATTTGTTCACAAAGAATAGATAATTAGATATTGTGATTAAAAGATCTTAATCCTACAAACAAGATTGACAAAATAATAATCGCTGAGCTTGGATTCTTCACCTTCATTGCTGCTTTTTTAGAGATATTGTCCACAAAAGATCAGAATCAGAGCGAACAGTTACCGTCTCTTCTTTAGCGATGTTTGATGTACTCACTAGACCGCCAAATTTCATTTCCGTATTATCTGTAACCACAAAATCATGTTTGGAAGAAAATAAGTAATCAAGAAACTCAGCTATTATGAAAATGGCAACAACATTACCATCTAAGTTCAAATTTACCAATTGGCACATTGCGATCGTTACAAAAGAATATATGGTATGCATTTGGTAACACAAGATTCTGCACGGGTCGATCCAAGTTTTACTTTATCTCTATCAGAACTTAAACCTCCTCAAATTCAAATTACTAATGTTCCACTGGAATAGTTTTATTTTTTTGTGACTGAAAATAAATAATCAAACCCTTTTCCAGAGGGCATTGTCCTATGTTTCAGAATCAGAAATTGCCTAAACATGATTCTTACTGAACTTTTCACCCTTTTTGCAACTTATTTTGAATTTTTGTTAACTTATTTTGAAAATTGCGAATCTTATCAACCAAGCTATAACCATTGAAAAGTATCTGTTTTAACTCCTACAATAAATTCTGATGCAGAGCAAGTACTTACCAAGATTCCATTGGAGGCCTGTAGTTGTAGAGCTTCCACAAGGAGTACCAATGGGGATAAGACCACAGTGTGGGCCCTCAACTGAAGATTCGATATGGATCTCATGATGTCGGGAACTAGGAAGAAGTTGGATAAGACAATCATCAGATAACAGAACTATTCGGGTAGTTGAGAAGCGACATAATGTGTTAACGTTCCCCATTTCATGGTCAAACCGGCCACCAAGTGCACCAGCAACAAGTATGCACAGCTGTGATCCAAATACAATGCATTAAAATGTGCAAATTTACAAAAATCCAATCTGTCATAAAACTTGTGATACTGATTTACTTACATTCGACAACTCATCATCAGACACGAACTCACGAATGAATGATATGCATTTATGTAAATCGGTAGTGTCTTGGTCATCTGAATTATCTACAATATTCGTTCCCTGCATGTAATTATCATTAAAAGATTGATTGATAATAAAATCCAAAAATGGACCATACAAAAGTCGGCTCATTGTGATTCTCCTAGAATATTCAAATAAAAATATAGCCAGCATACCAAGTTTCTGTAGAAGTTTAAAATGTCTGGTCTGATTGAATCCATGTCTCCTTTAATTACATCTGGCTTGTACCTACAACAGGTGTATTCAGATTAGAATCTAACAAAATCATCTCCTTTTTTGCTGAGTTGCAAAATAAACAATATAGCAATGTGTATCAGTTGGGTAACATATAACCAATATAAAATCCAAACACAGACATAGACACAAGATCCGTTTTTTCGTTTATTTACTTTTACCATATGAGCATGGCTTTTACTATAGCTTCCACGTGTTGCAGCAATCCCCATGATCTCTCAAATGATAAAAAGATTATTGTCTTCTTGCCATAAATGACTTGCATTGCGCATAAAAATCTATCCTAATTTCCTAGCATCAAGTTGAAACCCTTTTATCACATTTCCAAGATTACCGTTTTACTATACCAATTCTATGCAGCTACGAATGAGATGTCAAGGAGCCTATATAAGACCGAATATCATTAAAACCAAAGGATTCATAGATGCACATCTAGTTATCAGTGTGACTGGCCTATTGGCTATTGCCTAATAACGAAACGCCACATAAGTTGGCGTTAACAAGACTGCTGTATATCGTAGGACCACAAAAAACTGTAACACCAAAACCCATAGCAGAATATTGGTCCAATAGCCTCCGTGTAAGACTTAAAACCATGATGAACAATATCAGGCAATCCACAAGACCACAACTAAAGACTTATAAGAGCACATGTTCTAATTTGCAAGCAATATGAAACGTGACGTCACATAGACCCGAAAGTAACCAAAACTAAAATCGCCCTATTGTGTCCAACTCACTAAGCCTCAAGAGGTCACCGTGCTATAACCATTGCCTTATTAATATATCCATAACGTAGATATAAACCCTAATCAGATTTTAAAACTATTTACTAGCCACTGCGGTTTTGGACGCATATTTATTTAATTTGACAGAACCACATAGATCTTTGTCCTAAAATATCTGTAATATTCCGTTACCCAAAAAAAATATCTGTAATATTAACTATCTCTTACACATGTTCTGGTGGTCCTGAATTCATACAGTTTGTGTGATGCTCAACAGAGAAGTCTCGAAAACAGAGAAGTCTCGAATTTTTTTTTCTAAAAAAGTACTTTCCAAGAAAATATATACGAGTTAATGCACAATCTCTCTTTAGAATGACACTCGGGATTCATAAAGTGACTATCAGCAACTTTAGTGGTGCCACAACTAATACTCGTGATTCATAAAGTGACTATCAACAACTTTAATGGTGTCAAAGCTAATGATGGGAAATACTATTTGAACTCAAAAAACACTAAAACCCCACCGCCACTTTAACTTTTTTGTAAAATGCAAAAAAAAAAACAAATTATTTGCACACGACATTCTAAGAAGCATAACATCAGAAAAATTAAAGGCAATCAATAATTTTTCAACAACGTGGGAGAGGAAAAAACAAAACCTTTCACGAATAACGGAGACATCGTGTTCATCAAGGCATAGCTCCGGCATGTTATCAAATAAACGATTAGCTCCTCCATCAGCACAAACACGAACTTTTGCTGCTCTACAACAATTCACATCAACAGCAATTAAATAAACCATATACTAAAACACCTAATGCTTAAACCTTAAAACAAATTATCACATAACACCCACACTACTTTTTAGGCCCTGTGGTTTCGTTAATATCATCAAATCCTGTATAAAAAACACGTATATGACAATTTGTTCCATTTTACGATTTTATCATAAATGTAATAATAATGTTTACATCATACACCAAGTTTTGGTGAATAACAAGCTGTTGCGTAGAATTTTCTTTAACACACGGAAATACCCTTTTCAACCATGTGAAGTCAAATTTATTGTAGTTATTTACGGAAAAAGTAGTTAGATGTTCGTTACACAACATGTTAGGCTGCTAAAAGCACTCTTAATACGAAAATGTCTAATTTTAAAGTGCTTATATGCTTAAACAAAAACAAAAAGCAGGAAGTATGTATTTACTCTATAGCCAAAACATCAGTGACGGAACCAGGGTGGGTCCCGGGGTACACGGACACCGGACACCCATGGATTTTTGTGGCGTAGTGTTAATTTTGTTGAAAAAATACATCGTTTTTCTTAAATGCACCCAAAAGTAACTCCCAATACCGTCTTCCACGGGTTATGGGTCCCAATACCGTCTTCCACGGTGTATGGGGGAAGTTGAGACGTAGACAGCCTTACCCCTACCTAAGGTAGAGAGGCTGCTTCCGGTTCTACCAAAGGTAGAAAAGGACCTCCGGCCTTGCAAGGGATGAGGATCGAACCCTAGACCTCTGTCTCCAGAGGCAAGGGTGTTACCACTTGATCCAACCTTGCTCTTTTTTTCTTAAGGGGCAATTCTATATTTCCCCAATAAAAATACCCAAATTCCATATTTCCCTAAACATGCATCAAAATCATTGCACATTATGCATTATTTACTTGTAAGTTGGGTAAATATGACATTTTGAAGTTTATATTGGGTAAATATGGAATTATCCTTTTTCTTAACTGCATCCGATCCTTAAAAATTAGAGAAAATGGTCTAAAAAAGCATCCAACTTGACACTTTTTCTTTTTGTAGGCATCAAATTTAATTTTCCTATTGTAGCATCCAACTTTCTTAATTTTCCTATTGTAGAACTTTCTTAATTTTTCTATTGTTTGCGCTACATGCCTCCAATAGGAAAATTAAAAGTTTGATGCCTACAAAAGAAAAAAATGGCAAGTTGGATGCCTTTTTAGACCATTTTTCCTAAAAATTATTTTTGTAGAATTGTTTAGTCTGCAAAACATGACGAAATTGCCCTCCTCAAAACAACCTATTAAATTTCATAAACTAGAAAGTAAAAACTCTCTCATTAAATTATTTTACAGCATTATAATTACACCTACAACTATATTACCAAACACGACAGTTGATGCTAAATATATAAAAGAAGACAAGAAATAAATAAAAGAATGATTCTAGACTTACCGTGTTGCCAAAGTAAGGGTGAGAATCTGGGTAAGCGTTGATTTAGTATTATAAGCGCATACGTCGGAGAACCCTCATCTCCGGTTGGTGGTAGTAAGAAAGTTGACCGGTGAATCATCATCGTCTCAGCTGCCATCATCAACTTCGTTATACAAACAAAAAACGAGAATTTTTATATAAAATTAACAAGGATAGGTGTGTCGGTGATTGGTTTGATAAATTTATTTATTGGGATTTGTGAATGATTTAATTGCTGTAGTTTGAGGATAGATTTTGCTAGTCATTTAAGGAGTTTAAATAGTGACGTCGGTATGTATTAGATATGAACTTGGTTTCTATGTTTTTTTATTTATTAATGAAGAAAAAAGAAGATGGTACACATTTGCACGTACCGAAAGGTCGATACGTTGCAAGTTAACTTTTAGATGTGTCGGGAAAGAGTTAATACTCTAAATTACACTAAAGTAAATTTATTAATGGTTACTTCGTGCTACTTTTTTTTTTTTTTTTTTTTTCTTGACACCCATCAAGAAATTGCTACTATCGTGTATGATAAAGTATATAATGCAGAATGTTAAGGCAATCCTTTTCACTACGGCTGTAGACGAACGAAGAGAATGTACAATACTAATGGTGGTTAGTTAGGGTTTTTTTTTTTTTTTTTATAAACAAAATCGTGAAAGTCGCAAGTTTAACTTGCGTTGGAAAATAGGTCATGTAGGGACTAACGATGTAAAAAAAATTTACATAATTGGTCCTTCATGTGAGATATTCGTTACACAAATAATCCTAGTAACGGCTGTTACGGTTGTTAAATAACGACATTCTACCATTTTTAATTAAGAAGGTTTATATAAAACGCAACGCAACGAAGGCTTGATAACATGTTTTTTTGTAAATTTGCAACCGCTTGATTATATTGTTCACGCTTAAATACTAAACATATCTAATATTAACACACTTAACTAGAACGTTAAATAATACTTTTGTATGCAAACACCCCACTGCGAAGAGCTGACTAAAAACCTTGTCATTACACATTTTCTAAATCAACATCAATATTTAATTTGTAGTTATAATAAAACCTTCTACTTCATTTTTACCACTCTCACTTTGCCCTCATGATTCGACAATATAATGCAATTTTTTATCAGTTTATTTTGTTAAACTTTATATTTTATGTTCCGTATTTTCAGTTTAAAAATTAGAAAATAAAAGAAAAAAATGTGTGCCATTGGTTTTTTGGAGGGTAAAAATAATTTGTCCCTTAAACAATATCCAAACTATTATATTAGTGGTAAATATTGTTATCATTTTTAACTCATGCTTTATATATAGTATAAATGTAAGTTAATTATTTTAAGAGGCATTTTAGGGAATCAACTTTACTCATTTTTAAGAGATTTAAAGTTTTCAAGAATATGCAAATTTGTTTTATAAGTAGTAGAGATAAATTCTTATAAGAGGGTGTTCGGGAGTGTAATTTGGCTACGTTTAAAAACGCAATTAATCTAAAATGAGTGTTTGGCAAAAAGCAATTTTATAAAAATCAATTATTTGTGTTTTTTATGCCTAAAAATGTAGTTTTATAAAAGTAAGTGAGGAGGTGCTGTCAGGAAAGCAATTTTGAATTTTTTATAACACAAGTAATGAGCTGATAAATTGCAACAAAAGATACACTATGCTAATTCCCGACTTTGTTTTGGTTCATACGTACTTGAACACTAATATATAGCTTGATTAATGTATTGAATAAAATGATGTCTACATCAATTTTTTTTTCTTTTTTTTCCCTTAGTTATGTTTCACTTTATGTTTATCCAAATGGACGAGATGTATAATGGAGTAGTTTCTAGGGTGTTCAAGAATTGTGTTTTTTCAATTTATCAATAGTTAAATAATCAGCCGTATCAACCATGATGCAAAGAGATATTATTTGAATTTTCTTATGTGATATAAATAAATATGCAAGATATAGTTGTATAACAATTCTAGTTCTCTTTGACATTATTGCTAGACAGGCCATGGACTTTAACTATTTGGGATCCTACCACACATATCATATTCGTTGAGTTGTGCCTTGATGAGGTTAGAAATGGCAACAAACTTGGGACCTCTTAAGCAAGGTTGGTTGGGCAAATTTATAAAATAATTTGAAAGATTGAATAGGAAAGTGTAATCCAGATTACACATTAAAAACCGTTGGGATCGGATGAAAAAAGATCGGAAGTGTATCATCTGGTCTGGTAAGTGAATAACCCGGTGAGAAAGACAATTGATGCAACCCAAGAACAAATGTGTGGAGATGCATCACATCTACTACAAGCAACTATTTCGCACGCAAGATTGAATTTGATAAATGCAATTTGAAAAGTTGAATTTAGTAACTGCACTTTGATCTATATGAATGATAGAATTGACAATAACCAAGAAGAGTCTTTTCATGTACTACTTCACTGATAACAAATACAATTTGACCGATCAAGCTACAAGTGTTTAAACTACTACTACGTATTACTTATGGGGAATTGATACTTACACGACATCATTTGATGCATGCATCACAATTTGTGCATTACTGAGATTATGCGATACAATGCGTAATGTACAAATGTGCATCATCAAACGATGTGTATAATATCACCCCTTACTTATGTATTATCGTTATTATTTTAGCTTTGTATTCACATTTGCACATATTAATTTTTGATTGGCACACTCATATGTACAACCGGTTAAAGCAAAATATATGCACAGTATAACAAGTTAATGCACATTATAAAATGTGCCAATCAAAATACTGAGCGTGCAAATCATTTCTCATTATATATATTTCTTATATTTTATTTGTAGTTTATGGTTTTTCATATTGTATTTTTATCTTTAAAATGATAAGTTGATGTTAAATTTAAATAAATTAATAAAACAAATGGTGCCCATTTATGTCATTTTACGGATTAATCTAATAAATAATTTGATTTGCCAAACATTTAAAAAACTGATTATGTAATTATCACGATATCAAACAGTAACCAAATCCAAACATCATATTTCAAAATCACGTTTTGATACCCTTGATTATCTGTTTAAGCGATATCAAAACGCATAATATATTTTAAACAAGCAATGCGAAGCACCCCTTAAGTAGGGGTAACATAATGAACCGCAAACTGAACTGACTGACGGATCAAACTGAATATATTCTGGTACGTTCGTAGGTCCATCATTCGGTTCATATTTGGTTCTCAGTTTGTTCTAGTACTTACGCACAACCCGCCAATACGCTTTGTTGGATCGAACTCGGCCCAGCAAAACACATTTCGGTTTGGTATTTTGCACCAACTCGGTTTTTGGTCCTGTCTGATTCGATGTTTGGACCGTGATCCTTACCCAAGATTGAAAGGATATCAATCTCTAACTCTCAGTCTGAGTATTCCAGAAGGAGTGCTACCTAACTTTAATATCTCACTACGAAACTTCAGAACTCGTAAACCAACTGAACTTAGGTATTTACCTTCCCCTATTAACTGTTCTTTTTCGCTAAACTAACTAAAAGAGTTGATAAGCAAGAGACTAAAGCCTTGGTTGTCATATAAGTTTCAACTTCAGTTCCAGTTCCAACTAATTTCGTCAATCACATAATTCATGGGAATGAAAAATTTGACCTTAGAGCATGAAGAATGTTAACGATGAAATTATCGAACAGCTATGTCACATTTGCCACCATACTAAGGATATTGGTTTCTTCTCTACTCTTAGTAGTAATAATGAAACTTGAACCCATTAATTTCTATTTTTATTTTTATTTTTCATTTTTATTCATTACAAAAAACTCAAAAGTTGCATAACAGATTGTTAGATTGTTGTGTTGACAATATTGATGTTGGAATTATATAACATGACTAATCATAAATATAAACAATAAACATCAAAGTAAGTGCGGAAGCGTATAGGAACATATAATGAATAATTAATTAACATAAAGAATATGCGTACCTTTGTTGATTCTAGCGAACAAGAATCAAATCCACAAACTAACAACGGATGAACCCTAATTTGATTTAGTTAGGATTATGTGAATTACCCTTATCGTTTTGTAATTCAATCCAAGATAATAACAAAAGTATGTTATTACTAAGTTCTTGTACACACGTACTAAACCGAATTAAAGTACCGCTAGTTTTTATTAAACAAATAACTTGTTTTGTGGAAAGACTTGGATCGACCCCTATAAGGTGTACGATCGGTTTGGAGACAAAACACACACAAAACAATTTTAGGGTTTAGCTTATGAGCCAAGAGATGGAAAAACAAGACCCCAGCCTTGTATATATACCCAAGTAAACTTGGTGAACAAGTTGGTCCTTGTTTCCTTTTCTTGATGGCCGATCGGTTCTAGGTATCCTTAGGGATTCGGAACCTTCCCAACTTTTGCAATTTGATCCTTTTCCATAAACATTTAACGACCGTTAGTCCATTACATTAATTACTTAACGTCCGTTAGTTATTTCGTTTAATAAATAAATAAATACAACATTTATATTTAATTATTAACTTTAAATTCTCATACGTAAAGTGTGCAATCCCAAAGTCTCGAGTTCGATCCTAACTCACGTCTACTAATTTATATCCATAAAACCAATGACTCCACTGGATATATCTTAATAGAGTGATCACATTCGGTTAGCGTCTAGCAACACTTGATGCCTCTAGTACAACTCGAGCAAGGCTCTGGAAAACCTTTTAATGATTTCTCATTATTATTATCCTTTTGTTTCTAATACCATGTTAAATAAAGATATGGAATTAAGTCATTCTTTATCCAACTATTCATTTCTCGTTATAAGTGATTGAGCAAGATTACCAAATCTTACGAACATATCTCGGGAGAACTTTGGGTGTGCCACACAAACATCTTGTCAACCCTACGAGGGCCCAAGAAGATTAAACTCCAAAATAAATTTGAAGGAACAAATTCTATATTGACTACGAGAATAACCCATGAACTTTGCAACACTTCGGAAAAACCCTTATGACTACCGCCACGTATAGCGTTAAGTTGTTCCACGAAATGCACTACATTCATGACACTTATCGGTATCTCAAGTCCGAGGATAACTATTCATAATTTACTTATAACAATATCCACAAAGTAAATTATGTAGTTGGGATAAGTCCTATACTCAATTCATTGAATATCATCTGAAATTGGTATGCATTCTCATCAATATACTTTCAAGTATATTCTACCATATCTCTCAGATTTGTCTTAGTTTAATGATACTCCCATATCATTAACGACAACGGACGATTTAGAATAAATAAATTTACTCACGGATTAAACATGCAAATATAGTATACAATATATTATAAAATCAAACATACCAAGTATTTGATTTATTATAACAATTGTTTAATATCCCTTATCCAAATACCAAATAGATCAATGCATGAAAATTCCAGTTGATGAATTATGCCTCAAGTAATGACAATCATACTTGTTGACAAGACATAAATCAACCAACTTGATCTATCATAATTTTGAGAATACTTATTTCAAGAATTCAATTAGTGAAGTCCTTGTATGTGTGCATTCACCAATCCACATAATAATTCATAAAGTGTGTGACATCCTCTATCACCAATTTTATGACAATTAAACTTCAAACATTTTATAAGTTTAAGTATTCTTATTCTTTTAATGTATAATGCAATTTGTGCTCTTAGTAGCACAACTAGTTCTCATGGCCATTAACAAGGATGAAATCCTACCATGACTAGTATTGAGTGTCATCTCAATTAAACTAGCATCATTGTATACAAACAACAATATGCTTATTAAAACTCCGTAAACTTTAATATCTTATTATGTAACGTTTGATGCTTTCCGACTTTCAAGTTTAAAGGCGATGACAATTTGCACAACAATTGACATATTGTTCATCCATAGAATCTAGGAGCAATTCCGGTTTTAAGGATGTAATTCTATTAGAATATTCATTACACAAGTTATCTAATAACTTTTAGTTAGATATCAATGTTGTCAAATTATCTATCATTCAAGAATGATACAACAATTTGAATACACTACATGATGTACATGATGAATCTACTGGTCAACCTTAGAATTCATTCACGTTCTATCTTGTCAAAAGATATTTATCAATTTCCCAAATGATATATCATGTTTTATTAGAATCATTTATTTTCTTGCACATGTTTATTAACAATAAACATATATTTCAAGATTGTATGTTTTAATTCTTAAATCTTACAAGTGAAGTTTCATTCAATCTAAGACTTAACATTTAGCTTACAAGGAATGTTACTTACTATATGTTATACAACATATAAGATTTAAGAAACTTAACATAATACTCCCACTAGCTTTCAGGAATACTTAAAATTTATCTTATTTCAATTATAAATCAAAACTAAGATTTAATAATTAAATATAAGAATAATTTCATAGATGCATGCATTTATCCATTCATGAATTATTGCACTTCGTCCACTTCCAAAGATTATATGAATTCAAAAAACCTTTCAATTACTTACCGTCCTCGCTCAAGTAATTTCTCAAGAAAAAGTTTTGACATTCCATTGTCATATTTCATATTAATGAAAACAAGTATGACAATTATCATCTTTATATATTTAATGTGTCCAGAAAAGAATATTCAATCATAATTAATTGCTTAAGTATGATTAATAATCTTGTCATAAGACATGCATTAAATATGTGTAGAATATTGTCCATATGATTTCTACATAGAAATTCAAACCACTAGGGCTTTCCATCTCTTTGAAGAAACTCATTTCTATTCTCTAGTCTAACTATTAAGATAAACCAAATTTCCAAAATTGATTATCTTTATGGATGACATCTTTAACATTCATAGTATGAGTAATTTTCCCAATTCAATATTTGGTAATCCATCATAATGATTATCGGGTTTACTATAATCCAGTAACTCATATTTCCCAAAGATATAAGTCAAATATCCGAGATATCCTTGCAGATCTATGAATGAAAATTCCATCATCATGAGGTCTATCATTTACATGTCTAACCTCATCATGATATTTACTAGTGTGTTTTAGAAGATTATGTATCTTGTAATTTTATCTCTCAAGATAAAAAACTCCCACTTGCCTTTTGTAATATATAGACTATCTATATATACTTAGCAATTAGAGCAAAACTACATTGTTCTCTATTTGGGACATTACAAATACACATTGATAATTCTTGACATTAGTTTGTTAATAACCTATTCATAAGTAGTTTAACAAATTCGAATCTTCAACTTTAAAACTTAATGTGATTCATCACATTCCATAATGAAATGGTGTTTTATTAATCTTCTAGGTTGGAGTCATATTGAGTATATTCAATCCATACTCAATATTCTAACCTTGTTACTTTTTAAGAAAGAAGTTATGGTTATCATGAATCAAACAAATCAAATAGAGTTAGATTCTCCTAACTGAACATACCATCAACTTGTGGTATTCATTAGAATTTAATATTGTAAGACAATCTAACAATATTTAAGATAAACATATTCCTTTTGGCTTACCTATTTACCAACTAAGTCAACTTAATGGTATAATAGACTTTCCAAGCCAATTACATGCTTTATAACACAAGTACCTTTTAACCAAGTTACTTCATATCCATGTCTCAACAAGAAACATAAATTGTTATAATCCCATTATCGTTATAAATCATTGATCAACTCAATGACTTCTTGTATATGTCTTAATTAAAAAACATAACAAGTTAACGTCTTACTTTATTATAAGTCTTAAAAGACTTTATGTTTATGTCTTTACAATGAATCATAAACATGTTTAACTAAAGTAATTATGAACACAACTCTTGGTTTCAATAGTAATTTCAAGTTAATTTATTTTACTTCATAATAATGTAGGATTACATTATTTTTCATTTATGTCATTCCAAAATACATAAATAAACAAATTGAAGTAGGATTAGATTACTTCATTTAATTTTATGTCATTATAATAATACACAAATATTTAATTTGAAGTAGTCTTATATATCATTTTGACACACATTCTAAGTACTTGTCTAATTTAGAAACCGCAAATATGTCCATGCAAGGTCGACTTCACATAGAGATTTACTTTGTTGTTGCAATCTCGCCAAGTTCTCACATGACGTAAATTTCAACACCAAGTGTTTCTTGAATTAGATATGTTCAAGTTATATTAGAACGTTAATCTCTTACCTTGCGTCAAGAGAATCCGTTAAATCATATACTTATATGTTGTACCTTGCACATAATATAGATTTCTCCCACTTGTGCATGGAACAACATCATGTAGCGAATAAACAACACGACATATGTTAGTTTATGTGACTAATATGATTGTGTCATTGATATTAGCATAACTAGTAGATGTAGAACCACTTCATTGTCTAATAAGGAAGCGTACCGACTATCCTTGAAAACATAAGTGTCTACAAGTGGAAAGTAATTATCTTAAGACATTCTAGAGATAATCGAGTTACTACTAAGATGACAAAGCTTGTAACTCCCATCGAATAAGAGATCATTACATTAATTCCTTATTCGATAATAAGAACAACATACTCCCACCTGGATTTGACAACATTGTAAGTGTTTCATTAACCGTGAAAGAAAATATCGTTCTATTTACTTCCTACACCTTTGAAAAAGTCCATACATAACAATTACTTATGTACTTAAAGAATGTATTCTACTATGTAAATGATGAATTTATCCATCAATGCTATTAACTTGAAAAATTGGGCATGCAATTTCTTTCTTAATAGTTCTACTATTCCAACAATTGTAAGTAGTACTTTTAAATGGTCAAAACACAACAACTAGATAAAATATGTTAGTTTGTCTTTACCAATTATACAAGAATTAGTCTAGCTTCTAATTTAATAACTTTCGAAATATGCAATTTTCTTAACTATTAAAATTTGCTTATGAGTTATGTATTTTAGAATTTTAGACAATTCTAATTGTCCTATCATACCTTTCTTCATTCATGAAAAAAATAGGATTGAATCTCACTCTTTCTTAGAAAAGAGGACTAGGTTTATTCTTTTAGTAAAGTTGACTCTACCAAAACCCTTACGGTGTAGATCAATTTACCAATACAGAATAACCTTCGTTTACGGTTTAATGTTGCATTAATACATTTAAAGAATTAGCAAAATTCAATTTTAGTATTTTCGATAATTAAACTTTTCAAGAAAATAAAATACCCAAGGTAATATTCATATAACCATAGAATTTTCTCGAAAACTAGGATCCAATTATCATAGGTTCATTACATCGGTTGATCGCTAGCAACGAACGATATAATAAGGTAATCATCGAACATTAATTGGCAAACAATTTCCAACTCCTAGATCATTATGGGATTTATATTTTCCAACGCTATTGCAAATATAAACATGTTTCATCCCATCTTATGCCATTGAGTCCGGTCTCACTTCCTACTCAACTTAAGTGTCTAACTTAAAGAAGCGCAAATATGTCCATGTAAGGTCCGACTTTACATAGAGATTTACCTTTCCATCACAATCTCGCCAAGTACTCTCATGACGTAAATTGCAACTTCAAGTGTTCCTTTTAATTAGATGGCATATTCTTAATTTAAAAGGGTACTAGTTTTGATTTTATGTGGTCAAATCAAATATATACAAAGATGTCATGCATTCATCTTGTAGCGTAATTTTAATAAAAACTTTTATTACCAATTCATAAAGATCAAATTATCAACGTTTTGATTGAGGTATTGGGTTCACCAATCAAGGAATTTAGTGTTAATTATCATCCATTATACCGTACTTTTGCATAAGTGTAAACACTTAGTGTTTTGGATAATTACCACCGAAGTGGCGCATGGAATTAAAACTAATTCGCCCTTAAGATGAGCTTGTACTTTTATGGCTTACTAAGTAGCTCCATTCGAACTTACAGGAGGCGGAGGACGGTGCGTAAACGCATAACCTTAGACATCCATTCGGTGTGATGCGCACTTCTTTAATAACCCTTTATAGTTCATTCGAATGGGTGAGCTGTTCGGTCATTGTACCAAAGTCACCAATCAATTTAAACTACGAAAACTTAACTCTTCCAAAACAAATCTAATTTCACCATTGTTTAGTCCGTATTATTTTTCTATTCAAAATTACCCTTTGCTTAAAAGCGCCGCACATAATAAACAAACAAGTAATACCAATAAAAAATATAAACAACTAAAAACAATGCGCATAATAAACAATTTATACGTGTAAACAAGTAGCCACATGCAACTTATTCGATAAAACCCTATTAATAATCAATGTCTAGGTTAAATTAACGTATATATTAATTAGGGCTTTCCTCTCTCAATTGAGAGTGAGCCACATACATCGACGAATCGATTGCGTAAACCTTAATTAATGATATACCAAATTGCACATAATTGATTCATTAATGTATATAATTGAGTCATCCCAATTCAAGATTTATCATAAATATACATGTGTATAAAACTTAACAATTAATCCAATCTTAACAATTAAATAATAATACAAGCAACTATCCATGACAAACATGCATGTATCATCATGGATATAACATAACAATTATTCAATTAAGTCACAAGATCGCATACAATTCCATGTCACATAACACTTTATTCATGAATTTATCACGTAACAAATATATTAAATCTAGGTTTCGATATTGATAACATAACAATTAATATAAACCCTAAAAAAATTTAGGAAATCGACTAAAAATTTTAGGGTTTCCACCCATAAAAAAATTTGATCCATAAAGATTTTAAAACCAAATTAGGGCAAAAGCCTTAACCCTAAAATTAGGGTTTATATAATCATAACCAAAACCCTAGAATAAATCATATCAAACACAATACAATATCCGTTTTTACGTGTTTAGTAATTAATTACTCATTAAAACCAATGGCTCGTGATGCCATTGTTGGAATTATATAACATGACTAATCATAAATATAAACAATAAACATCAAAGTAAGTGCGAGGCGTATAGGAACATATAATGAATAATTAATTAACATAAAGAATATGCGTACCTTTGTTGATTCTAGCGAACAAGAATCAAATCCACAAACTAGCAACGGATGAACCCTAATTTGATTTAGTTAGGATTATGTGAATTACCCTTATCATTTTGTAATTCAATCCAAGATAATAACAAAAGTATGTTATTACTAAGTTCTTGTACACACGCACTAAACCGAATTAAAGTACCGCTAGTTTTTATTAAACAAATAACTTGTTTTGTGGAAAGACTTGGATCGACCCTATAAGGTGTACGATCGGTTTTGGAGACAAAAACACACAAAACAATTTTAGGGTTTAGCTTATGAGCACAAGAGATGGAAAAACAAGACCCTAGCCTTGTATATATACCCAGTAAACTTGGTGAACAAGTTGGTCCTTGTTTCCTTTTCTTGATGGCGATCGGTTCTAGGTATCCCTTAGGGATTCCGGAACCTTCCCAACTTTGCAATTTGATCCTTTTCCATAAACATTTAACGACCGTTAGTCCATTACATTAATTACTTAACGTCCGTTAGTTATTTCGTTTAATAAATAAATAAATACAACATTTATATTTAATTATTAACTTTAAATTCTCATACGTAAAGTGTGCAATCCCAAAGTCTCGAGTTCGATCCTAACTCACGTCTACTAATTTATATCCATAAAACCAACAATTGAGCCATAACTTTGAACTCCGGGAAGGCGTCCATAAAGCCTTAGACCCAATGCACTTACATTGGTCACTATAGTGGATGGTATATCGTCACCACCTTCGATCTTCACACGAGATCACTATAAAGTGGTTCTAACCATGCGCCAAATGGTATGTTTTTCCGATGGTTTGGTTGCACGAAAAGTTTCTCATCTTTTCTTCTTTTCTTTTCGTGTGTGTGTTTTGTGAGGTATATTGTGGGTTATGTTTATATAAAGTGGATTATTTTTATATTTTTGGTTTGGTGGTCACCATAGCACATGTTTGGTGATAGATTTAGTAATGTGTTGAAATGGTAATGTGACGCTTGTAAAGGTGAATCACCGAATGAATTATTATTGAAAGTTCGTTACATTATAAATATTATAAAGAAGAGTCTAGAAACGGGTTTAGCCCATACTACAAATAATTCGACTAAAATTCGACGTGAAAATGATGAGTTTGATGACCATAACACCTGTTTTAAACAAATGTATTTCCTTACCAAATATTGTTCAACATAGTCATTACGGGTTCTTATCTAAATATAGTTTTTTGTATTTTAACTACTACGAGCTACTTATCACCAACAACCTCAAATAGCTTATGGCCAACGTGTACATAACAAAATATTTCCTATTTTATATGCAAAACATCGTAAAGTTGTTTTTAGAATCAAAATTAAAATTTGTATTGTAGATATTTTTAACCAAATGCTTGTAGGCTAAATTTGCCTCCAAGAAGGTCGAGCGATCGACACCGCGATTGATTGCCACTCGATCCCTTTCTCGTGGCAAATTAATCGATCGGTTTGTTTGGGAGATTAAGGTCGCCTACACGATCGATCGTGACATATATTTTGTGTGTAGTTATTTAAATATAAAAGGTATTTTGTGGGGTATGTTTTTTTAGTGTAGGTCACTTTTATTGGGGCACCCAATCGCTGAAGGTCATTGAAGAGAAAAAGGCGGCGTTGAGAGAAAATGAGAGGAATTAGGATCCACTTACAGGGCACCTAAGTTTTAAATGAGACAACGCTGTAATAATAGATGGATGACACCCTATCGAAGAAGTCAAAAGTTTGGATGACAATGAAACTTCGTTTTAAGCGTGGACGTATGGTCCGGATGGGCCAGAATGGGTCGGGCCCGCAGATCTGCCCACTCTACGCCTAAACCCTAATCTATCCTCTATAAATACATGACAAGTTATCTCTAACCCTAACTAACTTGGATATGCTACATCGCATACTAACTTGACCAATGGGAGGTGGTGCAACAAAGCGAGGAAGATGATAAAAGCAATTGGAGCAACATGTGAATAATCCTACATTATTTGAAAATATGTATAATTTGGAAAATAGGATTAGTAGACTTGAAAGACTCAATGAAAATAAGAAACGCAAGGGAGAGAGCTCTGGAACTAAAATGTAGATTATCATGATGGTCATTTATGTTTTTAGTATCATATTTGTTTTTTAGGTGTCGAAAACTGTTTTAATGTGTGTTTATGTGCTATCTATGCAAATGTATTAATGTATATAGTAATCAAATAAAAAGCAGGGACTTGTTTGTCGCTAATAATGTCTTTGCTCAGCTTATTTTTTGCCATGTCTGCTCTGGGATTGTACTACTATTATGCATCATTTGTTGTTAACAAATGATAAGATAATTAAATGTACCTTGACAACATCCTGCCCATCCTCATAATCAAGGCATATCACTTCAACAGGTTGTGTATCGCCCTTCCATAGCCGCTTCCTCAACCTCCATATCCAATGTGTCTACTTATGCAAAGACCTTGCAAGGATCATAAACGTTGTTCTGGGTAAAGCCCCCGCTGCGCCACCGTTCTAACAATGTAAGAGTAAACCGCACAAACCATTCCCACAAAAGAGGTGGCGCCACACAACAATTTCTTTACCTTCCGACTTGTCATTTTCTTTTTCCGCACCATTCACATCCATCGATTCCTAGATAAAGGGTATGTGGGTTTAATATTGAAATAGAAAAAGTAAAGAAGGGAAAAAAATATATATATATATATATATATATATATATATATATATATATATATGCGTCAACAGGAGTTGGATCAAACCCATCGTAAGCAATGTCGAGAACTCATCATTCAAATTTGGTAAAAAGACAATCAAATTTGTTATCCCCGCATTATATTGTTGGAATGATGAGCATCATCGGGACCTCCCGATAAAGCGACTTTCATAACTTGGGTCATAGGCTCGGTAAACTCATCAGAATCGGTATACAACAGGTTCTGCTTGTCATCGGATCCTACGTTTGTCCTGATTGGGGTGTGTTCATCGGAAGTAGCCAATGGTTTGTTGGCATCAACACTATCCACCTGTAAAAAAGTGAACTTACTTAGGCACTCAAAGAGACCATTTTGGTGGAACGAAGTAACAAAAATTCAAATAACAGCTTTTTACCTTAATCTCACCAACATCATCTTGTGACTTTATTCCTAAAGCTTCCTCAATTACCACAATTCTCTTTCCTACGCTGTGTAACTCACTTAAGAGTTGTGATACACCAACTACTCCTACACGTTCTTCTACACTACCCACCATGGACTTAAGGGATTTAAGCTCGGCACGAAAGTGATCTTTATCTAAGGTATGTGATGATTCCGCTTTGTCACATTTGATCCCATCTGCAACCTCAACATTACCGGCTACAACATCTTTAACCTTCTCAGGCTCATTCTTATTCAACATTTCACCAAACCCAACAACATTCTCTTCTTCAACACCTTTGTCATTAACACTATACGTTTGACCTTCTGTAACTACTTCATCGGCGTCACAGAAAGGGACATTTAAATCGGCTTGAATTCCACCGCATACATCCACACTGACCATAGTTTCCTCTTCTTCCACCATCGGTTGGTCGCCCAACTCTTCTCTTCTTTCAACAAGTTGGGAATCTAGTTGACGGATGTACTCCATCTCGCGAATGTACCACGGACAACTCATTTCGGCATTTGTTGGTACAATCTTCAGTAGTGGTCCAAGGCCTAAATAACAAAGGAGATAAGTCGATATGCTAAATGCAATAAAACATACAACGGTAAACTAATTTTGGGTTTTACTTACCGGATCAAATAAAATTGTGTAATGTTTTTTCAAAGGTTTTTACTTTTGACCAAGCTAGACAACGGGATCTTCTCGGGTCTTTGGTCCGAATCTGGAGCTGTTTGGGAATGTCTCCATAATCCAAATCGAAAAAACAAATACATCGAATTAAGAGTTAGTGATTGTGATTATAGTGGTTGTGATTATGGTTGCATTGGTTAGGATAGCATTGGCTGTGTATGTAGTAACAGGGGATACAATTACATAACGTGTTGTTGCAGCAGTGGGTTCTTCTGAACTAGCAGTGGATGAAGACACATTGTAAGTGGTTTCAACCAACCGTTTACAAATCGTTTCTATGTATTTATCTAGTGCGAAACCATCAACCATAACATCCTTAAATCTACACAAACACTTACACTCACTACAGAACAATGCCTAGGAAACCAAGCCAATGCCTAATGAACAATGCCAACACATTATTTAGGTTAACCATCAGAATATATACAAGCACAAATAATGTATGTTACAAGTAAATTCTAACCTTCAACACCCATGTAAATCCATACATAGTGTATGTTTGTTCTTTTTTTGGATCTTTTGGAACGGGCTTCTTTGATTCTGCCTCAAGATGCCTTGGAACAACATTCACCGTTCTTTTATAAAGATGAGCCCACATGTATTCGCCCATGGATACTCATTCCATACACAAAATCCTCAACATTCCTTAGCAAATGGTCGAACATTAAACCTTCCTTCCGACCAATAAATACAAATGTTGCAATCACCAACAAAGCAACCTCACAAAGATCTTCATCGGATAACAATTCCCACCTTTTCGCCGACTTTACCAACGCCAAAAGGTCATCACCCTTAACTTTTTGTTCTTAGTTTTTTTCGGAAACAACCGATCAAAAAGGACTATATGTTAAACCTTAACAACATGGCCGTGGTCACTTTCACTTTATCTATCGGTCCTAAACAAAACCCGTTAGAAGACTAAATTGTTCACGGCCAAAATCAAAAACATTATCACCTAGTACAAAAGTTAAAGGTGGACGACAATCACTAACTTTTGACACCTCAACCGCATTTTGATATAAATAATGGTATAAGTGGTTGTCGGGGAATACTTAGGAAAATCTAACCAAGGCGAAAGACAGTTTCTCTAAACAATTTGGTTCTATTCACATTCAATGCACCTTTAATAGTAGCAATATGTTCTAATCTAGATCTGACCGTTAGCTTTGCATCAAACATGTTCGTGGTTGGATTCTTGAGATGTTGAAGAACAACGATTGATTGTACGAATATGCGTTGGATTGATTTGAATGTACGAATGTGCGTCGTAGGATTAGGGCGTTGGATTATTCAGTTTGAGAGGGAAGGATATGTGTTTCAACTTGCAGATTGGTATGTTGCCTTTGAGAGGGAAGGTGTGTGTGGGGTAAACCAGTAGTGTGTGTGTGGGATGATTTGGGTAATTTTTGTTTTGTATTTAGGTGTATTAGGAGAATAAATAATTATTTGGGATGTGTAATTTGGTTTATTAAAATGTGTATTTCTATGGTATAGAGTGGTATTTAAAGAGAGTTGCCCAAGAAGTACATATGTGGGGGCAAGTTGCCCAACTTATTTGTATTTAAAATTTTAAAATAAAAATTTTGCTTTTTCACTAAAAAGACAAAAATGTCGATTTCCCAACATATTAGGTCAAAGTTGCCCAACGGATAAAGTGTTAGATTTGTACTTTGTAAGTACAACGTGGCCCAAATATTTGATAGAGTTGCCCATGGGAGAGTTGCCATGGGCATTTTGAAGTGAAAAAAAGTGAGGTATTTGGGGTAATAAAGTTGGGCAACTAGGGCATTTTGAGAATTTTCCCTTTATTTTCTTTGATGCAATCATCACGTGTTAAAGCTATTAAAAGTTGACCACACTCTGCGATTATCCGAATTTGTTAATAGCGAATTCCACAATTTGATAATATATTACCGCATTAGTATATTAGTAAGTATATTCTCATGATCATACGAATAACGATATACAAATTACAATATTTCTTTACATGAGATTATGAAAAGTCCGCACGATCGGACCTATTTTATATTTTAGTCCGCACGATTGGACCTAAGAAAATATCCGCACGATCGGAGCTATTTTATCTTTTAGCGCGAATTAATTCGCGCAGACATCTGTTTTACGGTTGATGCGCTGTTTACGCTCAAACAACGCGGTCGCGATAAATCTACCCGCATTGGGCCGTGCGTTCGGACATCTTCGCAGAAGCAGCGTGCGCGCGAACACCACGATGCTAGTCAATCGCCATGATGCGCCTTGGACAAAGGTCGTGGTATATACATCCGTGATCATCCACAAACGCCGAGTCTATGCGGTTACGATAAATCCATCTGCGTCTATTAGTCGCGGTCACGGTACATCCATCCGAGTTTTTATTTTATACATTTAAAAAAAAAAAAAACATAATTAATTATTTCGGCGACGCATCCCACGACGGGTGCGAAGCGCCAATTCTCTTATATATTATTCATGCTATGTGTTGTCTATTGTTTCAATTCATTAGGTTTTATATCTGCGATTCGCGGCATATACTTTAATCTTTGCATTCGGTGTTTTCATGATTAAATAAGTTTAATGCTCCTACGAGTAGCACCATCAAACTTGGGGGCTACCGGTATATCTACCACTTGTTTCCGACGCGTCACGCAGATTATTTGGAAGCGGTACAAAGGCGGATTTAAATATTCGCACATCTTTGCCGCAGGGAGGCGTCCTACATCGGTTGTAAAACAGATGTAATGCGCGAAGCACGTCTTACGTCGCACCTATTTGTCGCGCACTTGCGCGAAGCACGTCTTCCGTCGCACCTCTTTGTCGCGCAAGACGCGCCGCACCGCGAAGCACGTCTTTTGTCGCGCAATGCAAGCACTTATGCTATAAAGCACGTCTTACATCGCACCATCTTTGTGTCGCCTCTGGTACAAAAGGCGCGCTTACCGGGATGCGAGATACGGGATCCACTTTCACCCACGGTCATCGAACTTAAGTCTAGCATAACATATTTGTCACACTTGTGGGGCGAAACGCGAGGTGTAACATAATCAATATACATCACAAAGAGATATAGTACAATACCATTATTTAAATTTAAAGAAATATTGTAACATTACAACAAGGTTCTAGCCGACCTTGGCAATTGAAACATAAAGTTTGACTTCCAAAGGATAACATTTTACTACCTGACGAGGATAACTTGGCGACTCCTTTATTTAAAATCTTCATAATATAAGCTAAACAACGATCACCGAAATGCATGAGAAAAGGGGTCAACTATGAAAATAGTTGGTGAAGACACGAGTTTATGTAAAATAAAATATCGATTTTGAAGGTCCGATTGGCAATGTCCTGTCAACTCACTATGTTACAAATCCGCCCATACAAGACTTGTAACATATGAATTCACATACACTTCCATATTTTAAGTCAAGTGAAAATGCACATATGGTCACAATAACGCCTCGTATATAATAAAGTATCGGCAAAGCCCCTAAAATAAATAATATGCGTTCCGTGAGAGGGGCGAGAGGTTGGCCGACCTCTAATAGCGCTACTCATACTATCTATCGCCTGCACGCAGGAGGCCGTTTGAGCAGTGCGTATAATTGGAGTGCGACGGCAAACCAATGGGGACTAACAATGCGAATGTACGAACGAAGACATCATAACAACTATTATATACTATCAATTAAGATTGCTCCGAACATGGGAGACTCGCGATTGCTCGAGCGGGAGACTTTAGGTCAAGGACGTACGGTCCATCGAGTTCAAACAAGTCATAAATTTATAATTAAGTCTAAGGGTTCAAAATATATCAAGTAGTTCAAAAACAATTTAAGTTTAAGATCATGCATTTCACCCCAAATAAGTAAAGCAAGTAAAAAGGGTTGTGAATACTCACATGCATAAAAAGTTCAATAAGTTCATAAAACATTAGTTAATTTAATTCGAGTAAAATTCATGCATTCCACCCCAAACGATTAAAACATTTAAAAAAGGGGTCGTGAATACTCACTTTGGCAAAAGCAGTCTAAAGCGGTGATCGAAATAGAATTATTGGATGGCGACCGACACGCGACACAGATTAGCATGGCAAATTTAGTCTTTATTCATGATTATGACTCGACAAGGTTTAATAAAGGTCTTGTTGTTGCTTGTGTGGCAATGATTAATGTTTAATATACTTTTGTAGATTTTGGCTCTTGGAAGTGCATAAATGCGAAATAAGAAAATGTTAATGAAAAAAAAAAAAAAATCTTGGTTTGATGGCAACGAAAGGCGGACGTCTGGAAAATAATTACATATAATATTAGACGTTATTTAATTATAATCAAAAGTCGTTAAAGTATATACATTTATATATGATCAATACTAATTGGTGATAAAAGTATATTAAAATCATACTTTATGTGATGGTTTTATTAAAAGATTTATATTAAAATACTTTTAGTAGTTATAAATGTAAGATTTTATAAAAATAATTGAGCATGACCCGAGTATACATTATAGTTTTTCTGTGGTAATTATGAGTTATAAGGTATATGTTTTAAGTAAGTATCCGTTTTATATTTTATAAAAATCATATAGGTTTCTATAAAACATATTAAGTTTATACAAGCTAAATAGTTCATTTAATCAATAATCTTATGAGTAGGTTTGAAACTTGTAACTTTAGTTTAGACTAGCTTTATAAGTCTTTATAGTTGTAGTTGTCAGATATACATATAAATATTTAGTTTTGATTGAATAGTCGGTTTTAGCAACTCAAAATAATATTCATCACAAACACGCGGAATAATGCCGTGACTAAATGAGTTGTGTGAGTCGTGAAATATATTAGGGAAATCAATTACTCGTAACTCGATTAGAATGACGATTCGGTTGTACACTAAACCTTTTATTATACACCTAAGTTATTTTATATCTCAATTGATTTTATATATTTGTCTTGTATAACTTGTTTCCGACGCACCCTTTTGTGGTCTGCTGGGCTCGTCACACTCAGGCCCAACACACCCTTTGTATGTACAATTAACTTTTGTTTTATCCAAACTCAAATGCACCCTTTGCAAGCCCAATTATAAAACCATTTTACAAAAGAGGTGTTTAGCAATCTTATGTTGGTGTCGTGGTATTGCAAAAAAAAAAAAAAAAAAAAAAAAGTTCCTCATATATCAAGTACTATCAAAACAAAATATTGGAGGTGAATTTGGCCACACCAAGATTCGAACCCGAGACCTATCGGCTTGGTGACGTCGCAAGGAAAAGAGCAGTCAACAAGAAGTCAAAACTAACATTTCAATAAGAAGGTTTAACACAAAACAATAAAAATCAAGAAATAAACATGCCAAGTTTAACTAAAAAAGATAAAAAAAATCTTTTCCTTTCCTCTTGTGTATCGACAGTTGCAACAACAACATGAATTAACATCATCTTTTACTAATCCAAGCAATACAAAGTTCGAAGTATAAAAGATTAAACAACAACTTATTCAAAATAACAAAAGTATAGTTCTTACAACAATTTGGTGGGTCGAGTGGTATGAGAACCGAACACCAAATGCTCAAATTTAAGAGACTCAAGATGGATTGGAACAATTAACAACTTGGAAAAGCTTCCTTATGCACCCAAGAACAAAACCCTCAATCAATTTCAAAAAGCCCTTTGATTTACCAAACCCTAATTTTTGTAAAAGTGGTGATGAGAAACTGTTTTGGAGCTTTTGCAATTCGACTATAAATGTAGGAGTATGTTGAGGAGGAGTTTGGTTATCTTTCTTCTCTTGTCTTGGTTTGAAGCCAAATTTGGCTAGCTTCCAAAATCTTAGGCGAATCTTGGACTTGCTCAAGATGGATTGAGGTGAAGATATGATTCTCTTGAGTGATTATATCTTGATTTCCCTTGGATTCGTACTTGATGTAGCAAGAGTATCAAAGTGAGGATTGTGAAGCTAAAACTTTCATGGATTTGGTATGAAAGAGGAGGATATGATGGATGAATATGTTGGGTTATTCTCTCTTGGGAAGATTCGGCCTATGGGGGCGTAGGCTAGGGTAGTGAGAGGTTGAAGATGAGATTTTGCATATCTTTGGTTTCCTGATCTTTGTTTTTGTCGTGAATGGGAGAGGAAGACAAAGAGATATTTGTTTTATTATTAAGGGTTATTATTATTATTATTATTAGATGTATATTATGTACTCGTACCGTATAATTTGTTCTGCATCTGAATAACGTTTAATTATGTAGAATATTTTCGGTATCCGTATTTTATAAATTTTATATTTTTGGAGACGTTTTGTGACGTAATTATTATGGTATTATTATTACTTGAAATTTGAAAGTAAATTTTACGTAAATTTTATTATGGTGTCGATGACGCGTGTGGTCGGAACTTTAGAAAACACAAGATAACTTCTCGTTTTGAGTTATAATGGTCAGAAAATAAATAACTCGCGTAGTTTGATATAAATAATAATCGGAAAATGACGGATTGTCACAATCGCCATGCTTATTTATCTCATACTTAGACTTGGGGAACATGGACGTATGGTCGGGGCCAGAATGGGTCAGCGCAGACGCTAATCACTTCACGCCTAAACCCTAATCTATCTCTATAAATCATGATGCGTTATCTCTAACCCTAACTAACTTGGATATCTTCGTCGATCTTAAGCTTGGCCGTCGGAGGTGGACCTACGGCCCGGGTCACTCTAACGGTTCTCTTTGTTGACAGGTCTACTTGGGAACGAGAAGGCGATTAACGGTAGGAAAGTCGTTGAATCCGTCGCCAGGATTATGCATCAACATAAAGCAAGTATTAATCTTTTGTTTTGAGTAGGTTTGTGTTGAATTTGGATCAGCCAAAGTGTCTAGATTTTTTATATAGCATGAATCAGCCAATTTAGTAAAGAATAAGGCACAACTATGTATATCGGACAAGGATCATTTAAGAAGAGTGCTAGGAGCATTTAGCATTTTGAATCACAAGTTTGTTTGAATACGGACGTTTTCTTTTTTTAACGACGTTTTCAAGCGTCACCAAATATTGAGGTTGAAGAGACGTTTAGAATTAGCCTTTCTTTATCATTTTACACTTAATAATTACATATAAAACTACGATACCAAACAATTACTTCTACGGCAAAAGTCAACAACTAATACTTCAAAGTAAACAAGTGCACTTGTGATCAACTTCTTGTGCTTCAAACCAATATTTCAAACTGTGGGACAAACATGCGTATGTTCAATGTCTTGCAACTTATTTAACTCATAAAAGACAAATTGGTCTAAGAGAAAACTTTGCTAGTTTTAACCCCATAAGCATGTTTGTCCCCATAGGCTAAAGAGAAAACTTTGCTAGTTGATATACCATGGCGTCAGGAAACATTTGCGTTGAGGTTTGTGTCACGTTTTAGCTATTGTCAAAGGAATTGATCTTGCACCACTTTTTTGATTCATTCACCACTTTTTACGCATTCTGAGGTTTATACAATTTTTGATTCATTCATGACTTTTATGCATTCTGAGGTTTATCTTGTCACAAACCATAATGCATAAAATGCATGAATGAATCAAAAAAATGATGATATCACCTCCCATTGTCAAAGTTGGCTAGTAATGAAAAATTAGTGATTTTGGCAGTAGTTAAAAATTGATCAGATACTTAACTTTTTAGGTTATATCCTTTTTATCTACGCTTTAACTAATTATCAAAAAAAATTCATTTCAAATTTTCACTTATGCCTAATTAGTTTTGCATCATTTGACTTACATCTAATTGAATTTTATCAAAACATTTATTAAGCGTTTCATTTTCTCATTTTACCCCTTTACTTTTGCAATATTTGAATTATAATTTATTGAGTTATATAATTAGTTGTTATTCAAAACTAATAAGTTGTTATTATTTAATTATATGAATAGTATTTTTTTAAAAATTTATAATAAGGATAGATAAGTTTTGATTATTTTCCGGTTTGCCTTTTTAGTTTTGCATCACTTGACTTATAACTAATTGAGTTATATAATTAGTAGTTATAATTTAAGGGTAGATGACTACTAAGTTACTTTTTAACTACTTGAATTGTAGATTTTTTTATACTTGATTACAAAAGTAGTTAAGTTTTATTATTTAACTAAAAATTACTAATTCAGTGGTTACTTGGATTAGCTTAATTTGTTAGAGTCTTTATGTACATGAATATGAAACAGTTCATACATCATGTTTTCGGCTTATAATGTCTTCATCAATTTAAGCTCATGTGATTAAACAAGCTATAAACTCATTTTTCCTATATACCAATTTTCAAGGAATGAGTGAAATGGATAATAAGTTGACTTTGAATGTGCTGGGGAAAGATTTAATATGTTGCAAGTTGACTTTGAATGTGTTGGGGTAAGAGTTGAGGTTGTGCGATCAATTTTGTGTCATTCATGATAATGTAAAATGGAGAAATAAGAGTGATGCAGATGACCAACTTGTGTTCAATCAAGCGTATCTTGAATATCGTGCAACGTATAGTCGACCTTTCACGATCATCGAGTCTTGGAAACTTTTAAGGAGCATAGTAATTGGAAAGAGGTTGAGATGCCAAAATTTTACAAAACCAAAGAAAAGGCTCTCAAAAATCAAAGACATCGAAACCACCTAGCACGTCACATCGGACTCGACACATGGTGGTTTTAATCTCAACGACGAAGCATATGAAGATGAGGAGGAAGAGATTCGGGAAGTTCGACCAATGGGCGGGACAAAGCTAAAAGGAAAGTGTCATCCTCCCTCTTCCTTGGAATCTTCACCACTGCACCTATTCTTGTTGATATGATAGTTGATAAATGGAAAAGGAAAATGATTTGCATGACTAATAAACATGCCTAAAAATATGCCTAATACTAAGATTGGTGTTAGGAATTAGAAATTCCGGTATTAAAGAGTCGGTCACCTTCAGTATATGTAATCGTAGAAAGCTCGTAGTCGTAGTTCATTTAAGTTAAGTAGTATTTAGTTAAGTAACACCGTGGAGGACAGACGGGTCTTTACCAGCTGTATGCACGATCCACGACCCGATGTGTGGCGTTTTATGTAAGACTATAAATACTCTCTACCTCCCAAGGTAGAGTTGGAGCTCATAATAATATCTTTCACTTTCTCTCACTAAGTTCCTAAACCTCTAACTTTCTCTCTAGAATTCCATCTTATCGCCACCTTGTGTTATGGTTTGATGTGTATGTGAAAGTTAATATCTAACAATTGGTATCAAGAGCCATGGTTAGATCATATCTTGCACATCTTTGGATTTATAGTGGTTTTAGGTGGTTTTGAGTTTGAAAAAGTTTAGTGGTTTTGCATCATTTGGTTGATTTCTTGTGTTAAAGTTTGAATCTTGTTGGTACTTTTGTGTTTAGAATCATCAAAAGTGTTTAGGTTTTCATTTGGTAAGCTTGAATCATCTTGGTTGGGTTGTTTTGGATTGAAAAGTGATGTTTATATGGTTTTCATGGTAGCGAGTTAGTTCACGGATAAGTTTTCTTCATAGCGACTTGCTTCATTAAATTGTAGCGAGTTACGATGTTAAATCTAGCGAGTTAGATCTAGCGACTTAAAGTACAAGTAGTGGACTCTCCACTACGGGTAGCGACTTGTGGTAGCGACTTGGTGCATGTGAGTTGCTCTTTAGCGACTTGCATTGTTGGCGACTTGAGTGGCAATTCTTTGCCAAATTTTGGTTAGCGACTTGGTGTGTGTGAGTTACTTCTTAGCGACTTGCTTCATTAGCGACTTGGGTTTCTAGCGACTTGGATTTCTAGCGAATTAATAGGTAGCGACTTAGTGCATTTGTCTCTAGCGACTTAGTGCATTATCATCTAGCGACTTGGGTGATTGTTTACGGTTTTCTCTTGATTTAGTAAAATCCGTGAAAGAATCTATTTCCGGTTTAATCATAGAGTTATAAAATCCCGTATAATCATTAACATGTCTACCAACGTTCCCACTGTTCCCCCATCATCTCCTTTGTTGCGAGGATGTTCAAGCGGTGGCTCGGATACTCGTCCACCCATGCTTGAGCAGGCCGACTACGACTCTTGGGCTCAGCGAATCAGATTGTATTGCCTTGGAAAGGAAAATGGTGTCAACATTCTTAAATCCATTGATGAAGGACCATATCGTGTTGAGGCGACTAGAGACATACTTGATACTAATGAAGATGGTACTCTGTTTACGGAATGGAGCGGACCTAAGATGTATGATGAGCTTGATGATAAGGAGAAAAGAGATTCGATCACGGATATCGGGGCTTCAAACATTGTTCTTCAAGGTCTTCCTAAAGACATCTACAAGGCGATCAATCATAACAACGATGCAAAGGTGTTTGGGATAACGTTAAGATGCTTCTCTCGGGTTGAATTAACTATGGAAGGGGGAATCCCAACTCTATGATGAATTTGAGCACTTCAAGATGAAACCGGATGAGAGTGTCTATGAGTACTATGTGAGATTCCATAAGTTAGTGAATGACATGAGGAACATCGAATGACTATGCCTAACATTCGGTTGAATTCAAAATTTGTGAACAACATGAATCCCGAATGGCACAAGTTTGTTACATTGTGAAGCTCACTAAAGGATTGAAGAACACAAACTATGAGCAACTCTATGCCTTCCTCCTTGAGAATGAGAGACATGCCATGTTTGAAAAATTGATTCTCAATCGGTTCAAAACTAACCCGGAGAGACAAGCTCGTCTAATGATTCAAGCGCCTTCTACTCGAACATCGGAATCAAAACCAAAGCTTCACAAGTCATACCCTTGGGTAATGGTAATCACAAACTCATTTCGATCCTATGTACAAACAAGGCGATCTTTGATGCACACGTGGGAAGCTTCATTAATCAACTAGCTCTTACGATTAGTCAAAACATGAATTCTCTCCCTGAACCAACAACAACCTCGAGCGACATCTAACCCACACAATCAAGCTCTTGTTAAAGATGGAAGGATCGTGGTGCAACCGATTCGGGAAAGGCAGTATGATCGGGGAAGGGGTGGTCTTTGGTAGAGGCTATGTGGGCAATCGAATCGAGGAAGGAATGGTAACCAAGGTCAAGCTAAGCCGATCAAATGCTATAAGCGTGGTGGTGAGGACACATTGCAAGGCGCACATCTCAAAGCGTCCAGAATCTTGATTACTTGAGAGATAAGATGTTACTAGCACAAGCTCGGGACAATGGTGCTGCGTTGGATGAAGAGGAATTCTTTGTTTCTTCTTGAGGTAATGCCAAGACCTATGATGCGAGATGTGGATGAGCGACCTATTCGGAGATAGGTCACAATCATCGAGCGCCTTTCAAGTCGTTGTTGTGATGCTTACGACTCGATGTAGATGATGGACCTCTCGCACACACAATTTTATGGCTAGCATCTCTCCAATGGTTTCTCCCAAGATCTCTTCTTCACCACAAGTGGCCCATCCAAGGACAAACTCATCTCGGAGGTATTAAAGCTATCGATGATCTTGATGTGCAGCGGATGCATGACAAAGTACAACCAATGAAACTATTGAATCAAATATTGAAAATATGGGTAATATCAATATTGTCCCATACGATCAATCGTGAAACAAAGTGAAAGTGAAGTTGTACCAAGTGATGCATCTTCTGCGATCAACAATGACTATGTCTTTGATGAATACTTTGCATGTGCTCTGATGATTCCATAATTTACGAACTAAATGCCTATAAGGGCGTGTTGCTATTTATGAACAACGTGCAAAATTTGAGTTGACCACTCGTGAGCGAGGAAATGGATGTCCAAGTGAGTACGATAATTAGAAAAAGTAAGTTTAGAAGAAGTATTGAAACAAGAATTAAATTCCTTGCAAGAAAAACTTTCTAAAACACTAAACAAAAACAAGAACTTCAAGAAAATGTGAAAATGCTTAAGCAAGAATTTAATGCAAAGGAATCAAAACTCTTGAGAGATTTTCTAATCGAAAACTTTGAAAAACAAACTAGAAAACAAGTTGTACATACAAGGAAACACCATTGATTGCTCACATGGTGACCAAACATCGAGTCTTAAGCGATAAGCATAGCATTTCCCTTGTTGAGGAACCGAATCGGAGGTAATTAAAAGGCTAGAAATGCTCATAAGGTGCTTTATGATGGTGATGAAATCCTTAAGCCTAAGCGAGAATCCTAGTTGCGTTGAATGCCTTTGAGGAAGATAAGAAATCGAGATGAAGTCACTAGGAAAGGATGAACAAAAACTAGATGACCCGAAATGCAAAGAAAAACATAAATATCACTCCTCATGATTATAAGAAGGAAAAGCTGGATTTCCTTAAACAAGTTTAAGCCTCGAGACTTTGTTGACTCCGAACAAGTCTTACGGAAAAAGGATTTAGATAAGCGAAAGCGGAAAATATTGTTGAAACTAACCCTCCCTTAGGAAAATGCCTAGAAGCATTGTGTATCCTCCTAATACACCAATGCATCTTGTACCTAGAACAATTGCCACTAAAAGCAAGACATTAATTAGCCAATCGTCATATTCCAACTATTTGTTGATTTTGAGAAAACTTGCAAGAAAAGGATCACTCCCATTGGTATAGCGAAGGTGAAAGAGGTTTTGAACAAATGAAAGAATGTTATTTAAGCGAGGTCATGCCTTTCTTTAAACTTCTAAAAGATCACTTTGAGAGTCTTAAAAGGGGTAGAAGGCGATATTAAGGGTATGGAAAAGGAATTTGATGCAATGGTTCTTTGAAGTTAGTGATTATGGCGTGCACTAAAATATAATGAGATTGAGAGAAAGAACTTACATACATTAAATGAGAATCTTATTCTTGAATGTGTTGCTCAAGATGTGTTTTTCTTTGCTTCAAATTGCTCTATTAATGCTTCCAAATTTCATGAATTATCTGTGGCCTGAAAGTCTCCCATGATCGTGTCATTGAGCTTGAAAAACTAATTCTAAACTAAGCGAGAAAATTGAGCTGGATGATCACGACACCTTGGTTAAACATTTTCTAAACTAGAAGTTGAGTATTTTAATCTACAACTAAAATATCAACATCTCAAAGAAAATGTCAAAACCTCAAATATCAAGACATCTTGGATGCTCGAGTTTGATGCGAGTTTTCAAATTAACAAGCGTGATGAGCAGATTCAAGCTCGGTGCAACACGATCGAGAAAGTTGAAAGCCCAAATCTCACAATTAAAGGGTCAAGCGAACAATATGACGGGCTCCCAAATGCCTCCTCCTTTAGATTCTCGAATTCTCAAGCGTTTCATCTTCAAAACCTAGTAAATGCTTTACAAAAGGAAAGCGAAAGTTTTCTAGAAGAAAATGAAAAGGTTAAACGTCATTTCAATGAGTTGTTTGAATCAATTAAAGTCACTCGTAACAAAAACAACGAACAAATAACTTCATTGCAAAAGGAAATTGAGAATCGAAGAGTCGGGTAAAGGGAAAATGCCAATGATCAATGAGGAGAATGTTGTATCTAAGGTTCGCTCTAGTAATAAATATGCTTTATCGTGACATATGTCCCCTCATCTAAGGAACAACAAACTTGCCATTCAAACATATTTCTCATCCCTTAAGGATTGCTTAGAATGTCTGCGTGAGATTGTTGAAGAGGATAAGCTAGAGAAACCTCATGATAATGCAATTGGACATGCTTGCTTATATGCCAAACGATCTCAAGAAATCTTAGAATGCTTGATCACAATATGCCCAAAGTCATTAGGTGAGAGAGTTAACCCTTTGATTCCATGCTCAATGCCTAAAGCTAAGTATGATCGCATTCGATTCCCAATGTTTTGAAAGTGAGCAGTGGTGTGCCTTTAAGCATTTCGATTCGGATCATCAATGCTAAGAAAGAGAACTCAAGTGTGCCTTCTAGGAGTACAAATCACGGTACCTCTAGTTTTAAGAAAGTGAACCTTAGTGCACTGCATGTAGTTCGGATCGATACATCTAAGCGGTGATGCAAAGAGTAGTTAAGCCAACTAATGTTCCCATTCCTCTACAGAGAGTGTCGGTGACATTAAGCGGAGCGGTCAAAGTCTCAAGACAATACAAGGAATGATAGGACCTCTCAAGCTAAGAATGTGCCTTTGGAAGAAAGTAGAAGAACAATCTAGGAACTTTAAGCTTGAATTGAATAAAGCGAATCGTGTTGATTCTAGTAATTGCCATAGGCGTCTTGTAATTAATCCGAATTCGATACTATTTGCAAACCTTGTCGATGATGTGCTTGAATTACATTTCTAATCATGAATGTGGTGTTCTTGTTACGCCTAATGATGTTAATTGTCCGATTAATATTGTTAATGCTAAAATTCATGCTAAAAAGGCTAAAAGGCAAAAGCGAAAGAAAGTTAGAAAACAATGAAACCCGGGAAGAACATTATTGAGAATAGGTTTTATTGGATACACATTGGTCATAAGACCAATCGAGATAATGCCCACTAGAAAATGGATGCCTCTTGGTAGAACTATTCCCTTAAGAAGTAGTCACACTATAAGCAGGCTATCTGAGACACTAGTATTGCATCTACTCACAATGATTCCATTACCTCACCATCGATGTGAATGCTTCTATTTACGATGTGGGTGTTCCAAGCTGTTGCTACTAACCAAATGGAACCCATTCTTGCATGGGGATCCCAATTATCCGATTATCCATTCTTATGCGTGTTCAGCTGCGGATCGTTCAAATCGATTACGTGGTACACGGACTCAGTTTGTTCCAAGCATATATTTGGAGACCGGTCACGGCTCATGAACCGTGAGCAAATTCATCGGGGCTATTAGATTTGGTAATGATCATTTTGGTGCTATTATGGGTTATGGAGATTATGTTGTTGGTGATAGTGTCATCTCCAGTGTATTATGTGGAAGGTTTAGGTCATAATCATTCTCTGTTGGTCAATTCGTGACTCGATCTAGAAGTAGCCTTGAGAAAACATACACCTTTGTTAGAGATCTTAATGGTAAGGAGCTGTTGAAAGGAACTCGTGGCTCAAACCTTTACACCATCTCTATCGATGACATGATGAGGGCTTCTCCAATCGCTTGTTATCAAAGGCTTCAAAATCAAAGTCATGGTTATGGCACCGTCGTCTAAATCACTTGAACTTGGCACCATCAACGATCTTTCGAAAGGACTTAGTTGTAGGATTACCTAGACTAAAGTATGAAAAGGATCATCTTTGTTCGACATGTCAATTGGGAAAAAGCAAGATGTTTGCCCATAAATCCAAACCTACTAACTCATCACGAAGTTCTTCATATGATTCATATGGATTTATGTGGACCAATGAGGGTGCGAGAATATCTTTGGGAAGAAATATGTATTAGTTGTGGTTGATGATTACTCTAGATTCACAGGTCAAGTTCTTAAGAACAAAGGATGAAACTCGATATCATCATCAAACTCATCAAGCATTGCGAGTTCGACTTAACAAAACCGTCGAATTGTCGAGCAGACAATGGGCGGGTTTGTCAACAAACAACTTAGTGAATTCTATGAAAGCATTGGAATCGACCATCAAAGAAGTGTTCCACGAACCCCTCAGCGAGCGGTGTAGTTGAAAGGCGAAATCGTACTCTTGTTGAAATTGCTAGAACAATCTTGATCTACTCAAAGGTTCCAATGTTTCTCGGGTGAAGCTATTGCCCTTGCATGCTACACACAAAATCGTTCCACGATTCACACTATTCATGGAAAAACTCCATATGAACTTGTCCACAACGAAAACACGATCTTTCTTTCCTTCGTGTGTTCGGTGCATTGTGCTATCCAACAAATGAGGTCAAGACTTAGGAAACTTAGGGCTAAAGCGACATTGGAGTATTTGTGGGATCGCACCAAACAAAAGGGATACGAATCTACAACAAAAGAACCCGAAATATCATGGAAACAATTCACGTTACGTTTGATGGTGACCGGTCAAATGGCTCTGGACACTCCACTCGGGACCCGCACTTCAAACAGTCCATTGGTTCATCTCTAGTTCCAAACTCTACTCATGAAACTCCATATGTACCTCCATCCGAAGATGATGTAAAGAAATTGTTTGATCCAATGTTTGATGAAGCTGTATGAGTCTACTACTAATGAGGTGCTTGATCCTACAACGAGAGGATGCTCACATTCCGGTGAATGAAGTCGATCCTTACGTCTCAATATCTTTAAGCCAAGAAGCACTGCTGCAGATCCTTGATCTCATCAACAAATCATCATTCTTCAAATGTACATCATGGAAATGCTTACGGCAACAATGATGAAGTTAATCCCTTTGCTACTCACGAAGATGCTCCATTTGAAAATATATTTGCTACTCACGAATCATCATCGAACCATCTTCTTGAGGAGACATCGACTCGACTACCTCGGTTCCTCAACAACGACCACATGAACACCTAAGAAAATGGACTCACGATCACCCCTTAGACAACATCATTGGAAATCCCTCTCGTCCTGTATCAACACGGAAACAACTCGCAACCGATGCCTTATGGTGTTTCTTCAACTCCGTACTATCTAAGATCGAACCAAAAGATGTTAAAACCGCCATGAATGAAGATAGCTGGTTCAATGCCATGCAAGATGAAATTCATGAGTTTGATCGACTTGATGTATGGGAGTTAGTACCTGCTCCCGACTGTGCTATGATTATAGCTCTCAAATGGATCTTCAAAGTAAAACTTGATGAGCATGGTGATGTGTTGAAAAACAAGGCACGATTGGTTGCTAAAGGATATCGTCAAGAGGAGGTATAGACTTTGAAGAATCATTTGCTCCGAGTGGCTCGAATCGAGGCAATCGAATCTTTTGGCTAATCTTGCAAGTAAGAACATGGTGGTTTATCGGATGGATGTAAAGGCGGCATTTACGAGCGGAGATCTTAAAGAAGTCGTCTCGTCGACCAACTGAAGGATTTGTGAATCAAGAGCATCCTACTCACGTTTATCGTTTGAAGAAGGCTCTTTACGGTTTAAAGCAAGCTCAAGGGCATGGTATGATACCTTTGTCAAAGTTTCTTCTATCAACCGGATTGACAAAGGAGCGATTGATCCTACATTGTTCACCGAAGTCGAGCAAACATTTAACTCATGTTCAAATTTATGTTGATGATATTATTTTGCCTCGTGACCCAATGGAATGTGATCGTTTTCTAATGAAATGAGTTCAAAGTTTCAAATGTCAATGATGGGACAAATGTCATTTTCTTGGGATTACAAATTTCACAAAGTCCGGAGGCATTTTCATAAATCAATCTAAATATGCATGAGATTTTAAAGAAATTTGGATTTGATTCAAGTGACCTGTCGACACCCCATGATTGATCGAACCAAACTAGATGAGGACCACTCGGGGATCATGATTGACCAAACGAAATATCGTAGTATGATTGGATCACGATGTACCTCACTGACTAGTAGACCAGACATCTTGTTCATTTGTTTGCATGTGTGCTAGATACCAGGCTAAGCCTACTAAAAGGCACCTTGAAGCGATTAAGCGGGTCTTCGGTATCTCAAGGAACCATCAATATGGGACTATGGTACCCGAAGGACACGGTATGTCTCTAACGGCCTATCACGAGATCTTGATCATGCGAGTTGTCAAGATACACGTCGAAGTACATACGGAGGTGCTCGGTTTTGGGTGATAAGCTTGTGAGTGGTCTTCAAAGAAGCAAATGAGTACTTCTATTTCCTCTCTGAGGTGAATACATAGCCATGTCATCTTGTTGTGCTCAAATCTTATGGATGAGATCTCAATTATCGACTATGGCTTTGAATTCAACAAAATCCTCATCTTGTGATAATAAAAGTGCTATTGCTCTCTCATGCAACAACGTTCAACACTCAAGAGCAAAGCATATCGACATTCGACATCATTTCATCGGGAACAAGTGGAAAAAGGTGTGGTGGAACTATATTTTGTGAGGTGCGAATATCGGTTAGCGGACATCTTCACCAAAGCTCTTCCAAGAGAGCGTTTTGAGTTTATTCTTCCACGTCTTGGCTTGAAAAGCCTTCAACGAAACACTCAAGCGTCTTGAGGAGGAAGGCGAGGAGTAAAGGTCTATCTTCATCTATCTCTTGTAAATATTTATTCGAAAAACAAAATAGAAAAATATAAAACTTCCAAAATTCATAAAAATTTGAAAAATTCGAAAAATCTTCAAAAAATATTGTCTTTTTGTCATGTTTTTCTCGATTCGATTATATCTACGGTCTTTGTCTTTGTCATTCAAAGAATGACACGGGACTTTAGATATTGTTCGAATTTTATTTAAAAAAAAAAAAAAAAAAAAAAAAAAAAAATATTTTTGGGAGAAAGAGAAACTATGGTTTATTGTCATCTTGAGGCAATAACCGGTTTTAAAAGAAAAAACGAGCCATGTTTTATCATGTTTTCAAAATTCCATGCTCGATTCTATAAACATTTATCTCTTGAAAACTAAATGCTTTGAAAAATAACTCGATCTCTATTCTTTGATAATCATCGGGACTTATTTGTCAAAATCTCTATCTCTCAATCAACAACCCATGTCATTGATTGAGGGAGAATGATTTCAATTAAATTTAAAAGTTATTTGGCATTAAAGTGTTTTCAAAAGATGTACATGCATGTTTTATCAATGGAGTTTAAAGTCTTAAAATCCGATCATTATCAGTTAAGAAGCTTTCATAATCAAGTCACATTTCTCCTTAAAGCGTTCAAAATCAATTTAAATCTATACGAGATCACAAATCTCAAATGTTTTGATAATTGTGATCGGGGAAATGTGATCTAAATTGGATTTAAGCGATAATTCGGTAAATGGTTGTATAAGAATGTACATGCTTGTCCTTCCCACATGTGACAAACGATTTCAAATTTTCATGCACATGTTGAGGGGAGCATCTATCTTAAACCTATGATTTGAAGCGTGATCACTTATCCCAATGTGCGGGTTCTCTCTAGTATGTGCAAAACTCTTTTCAAACCTCGAGGCACATATTGAGGGGAGCAAATTTATGGAAACCTCATCCTTCCGGAAATGCTATTTCTACTTGATTTAATGTGGGAAGTGATGTTGATATCTTTAGAAAATGGTAATCAAAAAGTAATTTCTTTCTCTTGCCTCCGTGTGCAAAACATTTTCAAATACTTGATGCACATGTTGAGGGAGTTCCGTTCTAAAATATCAAAAACAATTCGGTACAAAATGCTTTGATAATATATCACAAGTATACGAATTGATTTTCAAATGGTTTTCAATTGGATCCATATGGCGGATGAACAATACCAAATTGACCGACCAACTTTACTTTATATGCGGTGAAATAAGGATGATAAGGTTAGGTATTGGTTCCCATGATCCGCTTGAACCGGAGGGATCTACCGAGGACAATCCACTAGTTAGTGTAGAAGTCCTTAGGTATGATGAGAAAAGGAGAAAAATGAGATATGGGAAGAGTGCGGACTAAGGCGAGCTAGTCTTGGAATAAACCCAACAAGGTTCTAGCTATGAAGTCTTGGTAAGCTTGAAGGGTTGAAGAATTAAAAGAATTGAATGAGAAAGGGTGAAAACAAATAGCCTCCATTTATTCAACCTTAGGCGAAACCGGGTTCACTTCATATACTCTTGATGGTAACATCGGTATTGAAGACAAGGCGTCATGGACCCGGTGGCGCATTGCACTTCAACTTTCAAAACCACTCAAGTTCCTCTTAAAAGGACTTGTTTCATTCTCACGGGAACCGACATTATCTATCGACTTTCTCTTAGAGATTGTTGATATTGAAGAAGGAGACCTCTCCTAGTCTCGGCATAGGATCCAAATATGCACTAATTGAGTCTAGAGCCACGAGATCATCAATAAATCTCATTAGGACACTTTCAATGAAGACTCTCTGTTTCACACAATGTGGAAAGAGATTATATCTTGAGTCCCTCGCATTATCCTTGTGGTATTGCGAACATCCGAGTGATGTGTTTACACATTCACAATGAAGATGGAAAGCCTTACGGAGCCAACATCAAACAAGCTCTGGTAGGTGGCATGTGAGATCTATTATATGGATCAACCATGTGACAAGCTGAGCGAAACAATGGGGCGATTCAATTTCTTGAATCAATCACGGTTCGAGTTAGGGATTGCGGATACCTTTGAAAAACCGGTCTTTGTGCTTAACAAACCTTTTATCTAGCACATCGACCGTGTACTCATTTTCAAATCAAAGGTGTTTTATGATTGATAATTGATTTTCAATAAAACCTTCGTTGTATTGCAAAAACAATTTCTATTGAGCAATACGATTGTTTTCAAATCTCTTTTCATCAATCGGTGGACTTAAAAATTATTTGGTTCACTCACTCCGTGTTGTCTTCTTTGAGATGTTCGGTTTGAGAACGACTAGAGCATTGCGAAAACCTGTCAAGGAAATTCTTAGGAATTATACGATCACAGGCGGTACTTGTCTTGATCAGCGGGAACCGTGGGCGTGTACCTCAATTCAACGAAAGTGATCAAAGACACTTTCGTGCGATTTATTGCTAAGCTGTTGTATGCGAGTCGCCCGGCGTTTGCGGTGATCGAATGAAGCGGTCAATCCATAGCCGCATGCTCACTTAACACATTCAACTCAAAAGAAATCATGATTAGTGCATCAATGACTCGATATTTTCACTCCATGCTTACCTTCTGCTGCTGTCAATATCATGATACAAAAATGCTTCCGCTACTACGATGAGAAGATTTTATGATCCGAATGTGAGCATGTCGGTCCTAATGTCACAACACCACAAAGAATGTCAAAGAGATTTTTGATAGCAGATGATCTCAAATGATGGCTCATAATTTATTATCACGTGGATCAGTAAAAGACCTCCACTTGAAGTAACCAAGCATGCAATGTGAAGAATCAATGACTACGAGCTTCGAAGCAAAGCACTACATCAAGAATGCAAGATCAATTTTAATGTAATATCTGTTTGTATTCAATGTAATTCTAGTACATGATTGAGGTGACCTCCTTAGGGAGATTGTTAGGAATTAGAAATTCCGGTATTAAAGAGTCGGTCACCTCAAGTATATGTAATCGTTAAGCTCGTAGTCGTAGTTCATTTAAGTTAAGTAGTATTTAGTTAAGTAACACCGTGGAGGACAGACGGGTCTTTACCAGCTGTATGCACGATCCACGACCCGATGTGTGGCGTTTATGTAAGACTATAAATACTCTCTACCTCCCAAGGTAGAGAGTTGGAGCTCATAATAATATCTTTCACTTTCTCTCACTAAGTTCCCTAAACCTCTAACTTTCTCTCTAGAATTCCATCTTATCGCCACCTTGTGTTATGGTTTGATGTGTATGTGAAAAGTTAATATCTAACATTCAATTGATGACGATAGTCTACATTCAAGATTCTGAACCCGACCAATGACCGCTACTAGCGAGCCCAACACTAACTCAGGCTAAGCCGATAAGTGTTTGGGCTCACGAAGGCCCAAACCCAAAAGTTATTTATGGAATAAGATATCGATATCTCCTATCTTTGGAGATAATCGTTTACCAACCGACTTAGGCGATATCGCTGAAGGTTGGGGAACACGAAACCAACAAGGATTTCGTGTGTATATAAAGGAACCCCATCCTCATTAAAGGTACGATCTAAAACCCTAATTCTCCATTAACCCTAAAACCGATTACTTACTCTCACGCGGAGGATAATCGTAGGAGACAATCCCACGATAAGCCTAACGGTGTTTTCTGCTTACTTAGTGCGTGGTCTCAAGCATTAAGATCCAATTGATACGGAACCGGAGTCCAAACAAGGAACGCTTAACTTTTGTATCAACAAGTGGCGCCATCCGTAGGACCATCACTAAGAACTAAGAACTAGAATGACGAGCAAGGAAATCAAAACCGGCGATCGCATGGTGACATACATGGAAAAAAGCGACAAAGTGGGTCGGCTTAAACAAGCCTGCAGGACAACCGGCGCTACTAGAAACCGAGCATCGTGCCCAGATCGGTCTTCCACTGTGGAACCACGCCGGGGACAACCAGTGCCACCACAACCACCATGGCGCAGAAGGTCCATGCGCGCTCCTTTTACCACTCCACTTAATCGGTGCTAGAAATGGACCTTACAAAAGCATCGACGACCGATCGAAACAAAGGTCTAATAGTAGAAACAGACACCCTTGCTCTAGAAGGGGTTGCGCTGAACTAGCGCCAAGTGATTTCGTGTCTTAAAACTACGAAACCTTGGTCGCTTCTCATGCAAGAGGAAGCAAAAAGAGGTCGGTCGGAGTTTGCATGCCCGACTCGATTTCGCCCAAAATATGATATATCTTCATCGCGCCATCGAAGGAAAAGCGCGGAAGGAATAGCCGCCAACGCCCGGATTTACCGAGATTGGGAGGAGAATTGAGAATGATGAGGCGGCGGACATGTAATACCTTGGGAACATGAAGAGAGGACGGCGTACCAATGTCCACGCTAGGCTTGGTAGTCGCAGGTCCATGACAGACTCGGACGACGGTACTCTCCAAGCGAAAGCCCAGTGAAAGCCCTTCAAGCGCGAACTCGAGGGCGGTCGGCGAACGCCGAAAGAGGGAAAGCTCATCCTCCGTAACTCCTCGGACAACGAGGATAGCGAAACCGGCAATCGGAAGTCCAAGAGGAAATATCGCGACCGGTGAGGAGGAGGACATATCCTTCCGTGGCACCGCCAAAAGGTAGATCGTTCACTCGGCGCATCGGCAATTTCTCGAGAAAATAAAAGGAGGCGCATGCCCGCCAATGTGAAAACCTATGATGGAACAGGTGATCCGGATGATCACCTAAAAATTTTCGAATCGGCCGCCACCGCCGAGGCGGCCACAACCCGTGGTGCCATATGTTTAATTCCACACTAGTAGGAAACGCGAAACTAGTTCAAGAAGCTTCACACGAAGCATAGATGGCTTTGAAGAGTTGCGGAAGGCGTTCGCTAAACTTCACTCAAAGGAAGAAGTGCGCTAAAAACCCCGTCGAACTCGACGGGGTGAAAGCAACGCCGGGGAATCTACAAGCGCTTCGTGGGCGCTTCAAAGATGAGTGCATACAGGTTAAGGCATGCCCGAAGTCAAGATCTCGGGGTTTATGAGCGGGATCAATAACCCGAACTCATTAAAGGTTGAACGATAAGATCCCCAAACCTTTGATGAACTTATGAAACGCACAAGGTCCTTCATCCAGGAGAAAGCCGCAAGCGGATAGCAAGAAAGGCTACTCAAACTATCGGTCACAGAACATAATCGAAGACAATCCACCGACCGAGTAGCAACCATAACAGAACTACCGCGCGGTGGGAGCGGACGGGATAATGCGAGATATACCCCACTAACCAAGACTCAAAGGAGATATTCACGACGGAGGCGCGAACTTCCCAATGAATGTGTCCAACTGCGCCAACTCGGAGGATCGGCGTGGGGAGTGGATATGCGACTATCATGGATGAAGGGCCACACTACCAATGAATGTGTCCAATCGCGCCAACTCATTGATAAACTAGTAAAGAAGGCGATTGGACCATTTGGTTAAAAACATCAAGGAGGGCAAGGATAAGCAAAAGCGGGAATAAGAAAGAAGTACCCAAGGATAAGCTGGCACCATCTACATGATCTGATCATGGCGTGGCGTAACTCAGCGTAAGATCGGCCAAAAGTTTTCTCGTGGAAGTGAAATCTCTTTCCCACCTTGATCGCGGACAACGCAGTGGTAGAGCCGCTCACCATTGAAATTAATGCGTGGGGTCATGATATCCACCGCATGTATATTGATGGAGGATCGTCTGCGGACATAATGTATGAACATTGTTTCAAGCCATCGCGACCGAGATACACGATCGGCTAAGCCCTTTCACGACCGCTTAATCGGTTTTACAAGAGAAAGATATGGCCTATGGGCAAATACGCTTACTAGTCAACGCTGGCAATAAGGAACACTCGTGATACTGGATGAATTTATGATGATCAAATCCCTTCGCCATACAATGGCATTATCGGAAGGCCGGGGATATCAACCATACACGCAGCACCGCCTACAAAGATACATGGGATGCTCAAATTCCCGGTGGAAGGAGGTATTGTTACTCTCACAATTCCACCGCACCACCCAGAGAATGTAACACGATTACATGAGGCTGCATGCGAGTTGAGCAACGCGCACCTAAAGTACCAAACCCGAGGATTGCATTCATCCCGACTACCGGATCAAGAAGTATCGATTGGGGATCGTTGTCGATAAAGGCGGGCGGCCGTAATGCGCTTGTTGCAAAAAGAATCTGGATATCTTTGCATGGGAACCAAAGCACATGACCGTGTACCACGCTCAATTACGAACACAAGTTGAGAATCCGGCAAGGATACTCTCAAGCACGTCGAAGAAGCGCGCCGAGCTTGGAGCGCATGCAACAATTCCGCGTAGTACACAAACTTGTGGACGCTTGGTATCATGCGAGAGGTCTATTACCATGTTGTTGTCCAATCCGGTGATGGTCAAGAAAAGCGACAGTAGTTGGAGGATGTGTGGACTTCACGATCTTAACAAAGCATGTCCACAAGAGTGTTATCCGCTACACGAGATAGATGGAAGATAGAGTCTTTGTGTGGATACCCACTTAAATGCTTCCTAGACGATACAAATGATACCACCAAATCCGGATGGCTAAGGAAGATGAGGAAAACGGCCTTCCACACAAGCCAAAGCGCCTATTGCTACACTAAAATGCCTTTTGGCTTGAAGAACGCAGCGCCACCTACCAATGATCGGTTGATAACGATTTGAAAAGCAGGTGGGCCGCAACCTAGAGGTTTACGTTGTGACACGGTCATAAAAGCCACACCGAGGATGAATTGGTGTGTGATGATGTCTTTGGTTGTGTACAAGTTTTAAATTTATAAAGGTGAATTACCAATATTACCAATAACACATACGAGCAAGTATACTCGTCCGTTATAGCAAGATTATGAAGGTAAGTCGGGATCGTTCGCGAGGATTTGAGTGAATCTAAACACAAGTTTGAATTAACGGAGTCTATCCAAAACATATAATAAAGCAAATAGGTATAATGAAATTCGGATGATTAAAAACTACACTTGCTTAAACTAGTTTCATATCATAGATTAATGTGATTGTGTTAACCTCTTAACATGTTGGTTGTGATAATTAGTTGGAAGACTAATCTATTGTTCTTACAAGTTAAACCTTCGTCAAGATTTTAGTTCATAAAACAAGCATTATGTTTAACCAATCAATT
Organism: Chrysanthemum lavandulifolium; assembly: GCA_022545495.1. Lineage (NCBI taxonomy): Eukaryota > Viridiplantae > Streptophyta > Magnoliopsida > Asterales > Asteraceae > Chrysanthemum > Chrysanthemum lavandulifolium. The sequence goes on from CM040241.1 coordinate 275,019,584, forward strand.
CAAGATCAATTCAAGTTTCATAAGTTTACATACATAAACTTAAACACAAAAACATCCACTTGTTCATCAAATTGCTTAAGAAATGGTCAATACAAAGGTAACCGATCATAGACAAAAGGCTACAATTGATTCTCAACAACTAATCTTACGACCATTTAGATGTTTCCAACCAATCCAATTTGATAATCAAAAGCGTTTCTATTACAACCACACCTTAGTTCCTTTGTATAATCAAGAATAATGGGTAAAACAATCATCCATAGACAAAATGATTATGACTAGTTGAATAACAATAAGTTCTTTCGACCCCAACGATTACTATCAATTAGCCAAACTTGATTAACAAATGTCACTATGAAACTTTAGCACAATTGGATCTTAGAATCAACTTGAAATTGAATTAAAACATGTTAACACAATCACTAACTAATCATATGATAATCAACATCATTTAAGCAAGTGTATAAAGAAACTAGCCACTCATAGCAAACATGAACATAAACTCGAATTTTGAACATTAGAAAACATGATTAAAAGTCTTACAATGCTTGGAATAAGATTACAAATGGTGAAGTAATGATTCCCAAAGTATTGAGGTAGACTTCTTGGTGATTTGGCCTCCAAATGTGGAACACGGAACTCCAAACTTCTACGGACTTCTAAGGACGAATTTTGAGAGCTTAAGGCTTTGTTTGATGAGTAGAGATTTGTATTTGAGGTGTGTCTCATATGCTCACAATTAGCCTCTATTTATACTAATTCCAAGGCCTAGGGTATTAATTGTTGAACTTGGCCTCCAAGGAGTAAGGAAGGGACTAGAATACACCAAGAGAAGGACCTAGAATCGTTTGGATGCAAAGGAAAAGCTTAGTGATGAAGATTTGGCAGCTGCGACTTCTCCAACCGGATCGGTCATCGACCAACCGATCCGGTTGGTCTTCTAAAAGCGGCCAACCGATCCGGTTGCGGGTTGCGACCGATCGGTTGGTGATGGTTATAACATTGTTTACGGCCGTTTTCCAACCGATCCGGTTCTGATTGTAACCGATCCGGTTGGATTCTCGAGTTCTGAAACTTGATCTTTTCTTCACTTTGTCTTGTAGAACTTGGTTCTTCAATCACTATGGTCTTCAAAGGTCCTTGAGATCTTGATTTAGACTTCTTGAAGCGGAATCTTCGTTTCTTTGAACATTTCTTTATTTTCCTCCGTTTCCACGCACTTGGTTATAAACACTAGACAAACATCTTTTGATGCGTTTAAGTACTATAATCACGCAAATATAACCAAATAACAGATATAAAAGTAAACATAACGCTACTAAAACATGCACAATCGGCGTTATCAAATTCCCCACACTTAAACTTTGCTTGCCCTCAAGCAAATCTAGGAAAAACATCCTTTGGTACAAGATCGTGATTATGAAAATGTGATGCAAATCAACCACGTATAAATACGAGAGGATTCATCAATTATGCTTTATAAAGGTGAAACATCAAGATGTTTGACAATATCCAATGATTTTCTTGCATGATTAACATTTCAAAACACCTCACGAAAAAGGAGCGAAATATAATTCACTCAATCACTCATTTTTAGGGAGTAACAAGATAAATCACACTCATTGCTCGGTCATGATTAGATTATTACCATAAGCTTGTACAAGAAACAAAACTCCACCGACGTGGCGTGAGCACCAAGTAAAAACATCTAAAGAGGGCTTTTATTCGGGTTATAATGATATGGCTAAGGGTTAAGGGTATGGATAAGGCATGGGAATGTTTATGAAATTGGTGTAAAATAAAAATGAAATCAAGTCTAATACCCATGTTGCTAGCTACCAAACATTCCACTAACCAAATAAGCGATTATAGCTTTGCTTTCTTCTTTTCCACTTTCCACGACTTTTTGCATTTGCCATGACAATTGTTCCTCGATCATAGCTCATTGGCTATATTTTTTTTTTTTTATAAACTGCTCATGGCTCAATCAATCTCATAGGATGTGGTACTCATAATCATTTGAACAATCTTTACTTTCCAGGTGACTAGCAACTAACCGTTAGACATTGATATGGGGTAGGCTAAGGTTTAAAGTGTAAAATCTTTTTGTATTTTTTGGGTTGAAGCAAAAATGAAAGGGATGGCTCAGAAGGTGTAACTAGGGGTATCTAGTGCTAAAAATGAGCACTACAAATGGGTCCATGTGGGTGGTTAACTAACCAATGTGGCTAGCTAATAAATCATTAAATGTAAAATGGAAGGCCATTTGGGTTAAATCCTAAAGTGCCTCTTTATCACACGAATTCACTTATATCGCACGAATGCAATCTCACTGCGGTCTGGTAATGATTTACAAGCACAAGTTCTAGAATAAATAAAATCACCGGCACACTCATAGCAAAAGATCCAAGCATAAAAGATGTATGCTAATAAGAAATAGGCTCAAATCCTCACAATTTAGTGGAAAGGGTATAATATGTGCTAGCAAATGTTTATCGATCCCAGAATGGATTGCAATAGTAATCGGAACACATCTCGAAGTTTCAAATATTACCAATTTTACCGATTGGAATGATCCGGTTATTCTAATAGATAATCCTAAAAGTGTGAAAACAACTAGATCACAAGGGCAAACAAAATTTTAAATTTAAGCATGAAAACTCTAATTTTCCTATTCACCCCCACACTTAAGTTAGACATTGTCCTCAATGAAAAGCGAACTTCAAAGTATAGAAATAGGAAAATAGAGATGAAACCAGATATGTCAATGAGTTTATCGACTTAAAATTCTTTCTTCATTCTGGCGTCCACTAGAGAAATCATCACGCACACAATCTTATAAACAAACAAAGGTTTTATTAAAGGATGGCACCCCCACTTAAGTTCAACCGAAGGTTTAAACTTTGGGAGTGACCATAGAAAATCGAAACACACGGGTTGCCTCCCGAGAAGCGCTTGTTTTATTCTTGAGTCATCGGCTGACTCGAATCTTTCCCAATTTATTTAGTTGCAAGGCGCTTTGAACATTTTGAAAAGTTCGGGATGTACATGAATTCTTCACGGTAGCTTCAATATCGTCCCAGACGAACTCGTGAGATGGTTTCCATGGAACAATTTGTGGGATTCTTCACGGAAATGGTGCTACAAAGGTGATAGTTTCGAATTCATTGTCATGGGAAATTGTCGCAACTGAAACTTCTTTCGTTTGCTCCTTGTCGTAATATAACTTGATTCGGTGTCCATTAACAATGAAACTTCCACCTTGTTTGTCATAGAGTTCGACATACCCAGATGGATATCCATGTTTAACGACATATGGTCCAAACCATTTTGGTTGTAACTTAGGAGCTTTGAATTTGAATTTCATGTTAAAAAGCAGAACTTTATCTCCGGCTTTGAATTCTTTTCGAATTCGTAGCTTTTTATCGTGATAAGCTTTTGTTCTAGCTTTGTACAGTTTGGAATTTTCATAAGCTTGGAGTCTTAATTCATCGAGTTCGTGCAATTGCAGGAATCTTTTCTCTCCAGCTATTTTGAGATCGGTGTTACAATTCCTGAGAGCCCAATAAGCACGATGTTCAACTTCGAACGGCAAATGACAAGTCTTTCCATACAAGAGTCTGTAAGGAGTTGTGCCAATTGGAGTTTTATAAGCCGTACGAAATGCCCACAGAGCATCGTCAAGTTTCTTTGCCCACCTTTGAAGGATTGTCCTTCTTTTTTTTTCTAGTATTCTTTTGAGAGCTCTGTTGGTATTTTCAACTTGACCTTTGGTTTGTGGATGATAGGCCGTCGCAAATCGATGATGAACTCCATATCTTTTCATGGTTTTCTCCATTTGTTGGTTCTGAAATGGGTTCCTCGATCGCTTATTAATGCCTTGGGAATTCCATAACGAGCGAAAAGCTTTTGAGGAAATTAACGACGACACGAGCATCGTTTGTTGGTAAAGCTTGACACGCCCATTTGGACACGTAATCTATAGCGAGAATGTATTGAATTTGTGGGATTTAGGGAAAGGTCCCATGAAATCTATTCCCCAAATATCGAATATTTCACACACTTGAATGCTTGTTAATGGCATTTCATCTCTCAGAGAGAGATTGGTGGTTCTTTGACAAGCATCACGTTTTGAACAAGTGTGTGTGCTTCTTTGAATATTGTTGGCCAATAGAATCCGGCATCAAAAACTTTCTTAGTTGTGGTGGAAGGACCATAATGTCCCCAGTTGGGCCATGATGACATTCGTCGAGAATTTTTCGGGTTTGGAACCGAAACACATCTTGGATCATCCCATCGGGACACATTTTGAAAAGATATGGCTCTTCCCAAAAGTAGTATTTAAGTTCGAAAAGAATTTGCTTCTTTGAGCATGAGTTAGACCTTTTCGAGAATTCCTCCGTGAGGTAGTTCGCAAAGTCGACAAACCAAGGATCGTCGGTTCCATCGATGGTCATGAGAGTTTCATCGGAAAATAATCATCGATTTCTTCTTCTTTTAATTCCTCAAGATTGGGATTTTCGAGGCGAGATAAGTGATCGTGACAAGATTCTGCTCCTTTCTTATCTTTGATTTCGATGTCAAATTCTTGGAGTAGCAAAATCCATCGAATAAGGCGTGGTTTAGCATCTTGTTTGGTGAGCAGATACTTGGCTGTTGAATGATCGGTAAAAGCGATTATTTTTGAGAGCACGAGGTATGATCGAATTTGTCGAATGCGAAAGCGATGCCGATAATTCTTTTTCGGTGACGGTATAATTTTCTTGAGCACTATTCGGTGTCTTGCTAGCAAAATATATGGGCGAAAGTGTTTTCCTTCGCGTTGGCCTAAGACACTCCAACGACAAAATCGCTTGCGTCGCACATAAGTTCGAAGGGTAGTGACCAATTAGGTGAGACCATGATCGAGCACTAGTAAGTTGAGATTTCAGTGTTTGAAAGCTTTTATGCAATCGACATTGAAGTCAAAGATAGATTCTTTCTCAAGAAGTTTTGTCATAGGACGAGATATTTTGGAAAAATCTTTGATGAATCGGTGGTAAAACCGGCATGTCCTAAAAACTTCTAACGGCTTTGGCGTTAGTTGGTGGTGGAAGTTTTGAGATGACATCGACCTTTGCCTTGTCTACTTCCATTCCAAGCCTTTGGAGATTTTGTGGCCAAGCACAATTCCTTGGTCACCATAAAGTGGCATTTTTCGATTAAGAACAAGATGTGCGACCGCATCTTTCGAGCATTTTATCGAGATTAGAAAGACAAGCTTCAAATGAGTCTCCAAAGGCGAAAAGTCATCCATGAAAACTTCCATGGAGGTTTCTAGCATGTCTTGGAATATGGCGATCATACACCTTTGAAAAGTCGCGGTGCATTGCAAAGACCAAAAGGCATACGCCGATATCGTAGGTTCCAAAAGGACAAGTGAAAGTGGTCTTTTCTTGATCGTTAGGATCGATGGGAATTTGGAAATATCACGAAAATCCGTCAAGGAAACAAAAGAATTTATTTCTGCCGGTCTTTCAAGCATTTGATCCATGAGCGGGGCGGAAAGTGATCTTTTACGGTGGCTTTGTTTAACTTACGATAGTCAATACAAACGCGCTTGACCCGGTGTGATTCTAGTTGGAACTAGTTCATTTCGCTCATTAGTCACAACCGTCATTCCTCCTTTCTTGGGAACACGATTATACGGGGCTTACCCAAGGGCTATCCTCAATTGGGTAAATGATTCCGGCATCGAGAAGTTTTATGATTTCCTTTTAACAACTTCTTTCATGTTGGGATTGAGTCGGCGTTGACGTTCTACCACAGGTTTAATCCCTTCTTCAAAATTGATTTTGTGTTTGCGAAGTGGGACTAATTCACGGGATGTCGGATGTTTTCCAAGCAAAAGCTTGTTTGTGATTTTGAGGACGAAACTAAACTTTCTTTCTCACTATCCTCGAGCAATGAAGATATGACTCTTTGGAAGAAGAGTTTTCCTCCAAATAAGCATATTCAAGATGATCCGGGAGAGGTTTGAGTTCGAGATCGTGGGTGGTTCTTCGATAGAGGATTTAATTCGCATCTCGTCATTGAAAGTTATTTCTTGAAATTTTCTTCCTCTTCCTCCATTTCTTCTTCTTACGAGTTATCTCCTTGAATTCTACTTTCATGAAATCATCAAATTCTTTGTCAAAATCTGTTTCATTGATTTTTTGAAGTAGTCATGAATGGATCGGATTCGTTAAGTAATCGTCTAATTCTTCATCGGTGACTTCATCAATAATATCGATGTTAAAACAAGTGTCATCTTTGGAATGTGGGTAGCGCATTGCTTTATCGATTAGAAAAGTGATTCGATCTTCCCAACTCCAAGGTTGAGTTCTTTTCCTTTCACTTTGATGATTGCATCGGTATTTAGGAAAGGTCTTCCTAGAATGAGTGGAACTTTACTATCTTCTTCCATTTCCAAGATCACAAAGTCCACGGAAAAATGAATTTACCGACTTGAACAAGCATATTCTCGCGATTCCACAGGATATTGGTAGGAATGATTTGCCAATCGGATGCTCATTTTTGTTGGTTTCAGGCTGTTGTTGCACAACTTGGAATATAGCGAATAAGGCATCAAATTGATACTTGCGCCAAGATCGGCCAGAGCATCACATTTAACATTATTCCCGAAAGTACATGGAATAAGAAAGCTCCCAGGATCTCCGAGCTTTGGTGGGATTTTGTTTTGGACAATAGCTGAGCATTCTTCGTTAAGAAAAGCTGCTGATATTTGCTCAAGCTTGCTTTTGTTATTAAGTTCTTTGAAATTTCCGTAGTTGGGCATTCGGCTAAGACATCAACGAGAGGAACATTGAGCCTAACCTCTTTGATTATTTCAATGAACTTTTATAACGCTCTTCCATCTTTTCTTTCTTAAGGCGTTGAGGATAAGGAATCTTTGGTGTATCGCCTTGGCGGATGGAATGTTTTTCTTTTGGTGGTTTGAGTTGTGTTTGGTTCCTCGGTTTCATCCTCACTATCAATGGTGGCGGGAGTATTAGGATTAGGTGGTGGATCGTCACGAGACCACTTCTTGAAAACAACATTGATATGCTCATTTCTTGTTTGTGGTGGACGATGCGTCTTATCATTCGATGGTTTTGGGTTGGATTGGGTGTTACTTGGCAATGAACGGATGGTCTAGAGGAATGTTGGTCGAAAAAAGTCATAAGCTTGTTTTCAAGATCTTGGATAGATGCTTGATGATTTTACGTCCTTGCTCAACTTTGGCTTTGAGATTGAAAAATTGATTTTGATAAAATCATTTGCGGATTTTGACCACCACGAATTCTCTCATGGTTTTGAATTCGGTTTCTTCCATCTTTTGTCGGGATTTTGTGGTGGTGGATCGTCGGTTCGTGGTTGAGAGTCACGGTTGTCATCCCTTGGTCGGCGATCTTGCCAATTTCGAATTTCGACCGTAATAATTACTACGATATCCTCCTCCACGGTATCCTCCTTGGCGTAATTCGCTTCTCCTTCCTTGGTCCACCCATAGGTTTATCGTCGCTTTTCGGACGATGGGTGATTTCCTCCACAATTGTTGCATCCGTCTCGCATTTCTTTCATTTCATCTTTGATATCTTTGTATTGCGAGTCGATTTTTGAGGTTAACGCTTCCATCTTCTCCATGAGTTTTGAGGTGTCGGTATTTTCGACAAAAGCAACGGTTTTTCGGAGAGGTTTGGTTTTGGAATCTTTGGACCAATCAAGTTTGAGAAGTACTCGATCTTCGAGCAATTTATGTGCATCGTTGGGAGTCTTATAGAGAAAAATTCCTCCAGCATCAAGGATGCCTTGAGAGATTTCATCTAGTCCATGGTAAAAGATTTGGATAATGGTTCCTTTTGATAATCCATGTCCATGACAACTACGAAGCAAATCTTTCATTCGAAGCCAAGCTTCGACAAGTGATTCGTTTGGGTTTTGGTTGAAAGCGAATTTCTCCCATTAATCGATCAAACATGGCGGTGGAAAGAATCGGCTCACAAAAGCTTGCCTCATCTCCTCCCAAGTATTGATGATTCCGAGGTTAATTCATTGTACCATACTTTAGCATCTCCGGTGAGTGATGATGGGAAAAGTTTGAGTTTGATGGCATTGACATCGGTGTCGCCATAACGAAACATGCCGCAAATTTCGATGAATTCGGCAATGTGCTTATGCGGATCGGCCAGCGCATGCACGCCATCGAATTGTCGGTCTTTGATCATAGAAAGGTGATGTCCCTTCACGGTGAAGTTGTCACCAAGGTTAATAGCAACAATAGCACTTTCGGGGTTGGTGCTACGGTCCGGTTGGTTCCACATGGGTTGATCGTCCGCCATGGGAAAAGGTAAATTGGTGAAAGGGTTGTAAACAACTTTGGCTTCAATGAGGTTATCAAATGGTGGGTTTGGTACTCTTGGTACACGATTTTCCAATGGTATGAAACGTGTTCTCCTTCTTCTTGAATCAAACGTTCGGGGTTGGTAAGAGGTGTAATTGGTTCTATTCCATTGCTCGAGTGTTCATACAATGTCCTAGAGAATCCGGGCAATATCTAAACACACGGACAAACAACGAAAACAGTTTTATGGGTCGAGTAGGTAACCGGATCGGTTGCGGGATGCGACCGATCGGTTAGACCGATTGATTGATGGGCAAAATCGTAACCGATTCGGTTGAGGGCAACCGGATCGGTTAAGGTTTCGAGAAAATTTTTTTTTTTTTGGGTTGAATCGACTTAGGAAATTCAAAACTTGTTGAAACACAATCAAATCCCCGGTGGCGCCAAAAACTTGATGTCTTTGGTTGTGTACAAGTTTTAAATTTATAAAGGTGAATTACCAATATTACCAATAACACATACGAGCAAGTATACTCGTCCGTTATAGCAAGATTATGAAGGTAAGTCGGGATCGTTCGCGAGGATTTGAGTGAATCTAAACACAAGTTTGAATTAACGAGTCTATCCAAAACATATAATAAAGCAAATAGGTATAATGAAATTCAGATGATTAAAAACTACACTTGCTTAAACTAGTTTCATATCATAGATTAATGTGATTGTGTTAACCTCTTAACATGTTGGTTGTGATAATTAGTTGGAAGACTAATCTATTGTTCTTACAAGTTAAACCTTCGTCAAGATTTTAGTTCATAAAAACAAGCATTATGTTTAACCAATCAATTCAAGATCAATTCAAGTTTCATAAGTTTACATACATAAACTTAAACACAAAAACATCCACTTGTTCATCAAATTGCTTAAGAAATGGTCAATACAAAAGGTAACCGATCATAGACAAAAGGCTACAATTGATTCTCAACAACTAATCTTACGACCATTTAGATGTTTCCAACCAATCCAATTTGATAATCAAAAAGCGTTTCTATTACAACCACACCTTAGTTCCTTTGTATAATCAAGAATAATGGGTAAAACAATCATCCATAGACAAAATGATTATGACTAGTTGAATAACAATAAGTTCTTTCGACCCCAACGATTACTATCAATTAGCCAAACTTGATTAACAAATGTCACTATGAAACTTTAGCACAATTGGATCTTAGAATCAACTTGAAATTGAATTAAAACATGTTAACACAATCACTAACTAATCATATGATAATCAACATCATTTAAGCAAGTGTATAAAGAAACTAGCCACTCATAGCAAACATGAACATAAACTCGAATTTTGAACATTAGAAAACATGATTAAAAGTCTTACAATGCTTGGAATAAGATTACAAATGGTGAAGTAATGATTCCCAAAGTATTGAGGTAGACTTCTTGGTGATTTGGCCTCCAAATGTGGAACTTCGGAACTCCAAACTTCTACGGACTTCTAAGGACGAATTTTGAGAGCTTAAGGCTTTGTTTGATGAGTAGAGATTTGTATTTGAGGTGTGTCTCATATGCTCACAATTAGCCTCTATTTATACTAATTCCAAGGCCTAGGGTATTAATTCTTGAACTTGGCCTCCAAGGAGTAAGGAAGGGACTAGAATACACCAAGAGAAGGACCTAGAATCGTTTGGATGCAAAGGAAAAGCTTAGTGATGAAGATTTGGCAAGCTGCAGCTTCTCCAACGGATCGGTCATCGACCAACCGATCCGGTTGGTCTTCTAAAAAATCGCCAACCGATCCGGTTGCGGGTTGCGACCGATCGGTTGGTGATGGTTATAACATTGTTTCGGCGTTTTCCAACCGATCCGGTTCTGATTGTAACCGATCGGTTGGATTCTCGAATTACGGAAACTTGATCTTTTCTTCACTTTGTCTTGTAGAACTTGGTTCTTCAATCACTATGGTCTTCAAAGGTCCTTGAGATCTTGATTTAGACTTCTTGAAGCGGGAATCTTCGATTTCTTTGAACATTTCTTTATTTTCCTCCGTTTCCACGCACTTGGTTATAAAATCTAGACAAACATCTTTTGATGCGTTTAAGTACTATAATCACGCAAATATAACCAAATAACGGATATAAAAGTAAACATAACGCTACTAAAACATGCACAATCGGCGTTATCACACAACAGAGCTAACACCTATCACGCGCCATGGCCATTCTACAAGTGGGGTATCGACATTGCGGTCCCTTCCCGTGCGGCGAGGAGGATTGAAGTTCCTCATAGTAGCCATAGACTACTTCACCAAGTGGATCGAAGTGAAGGCGGTTGTAACAACCATCGCAATCGTGTAAAACACTTTGTTTGGGAAAATATTGTATGCCGCCGGACTACCCGGGAAATCATCTCGGAAAACGGAAACAATGCAGCGACAACCCTTTCAAGGACTGTGCGAGAAGTTAAATATCATACAAGATTCGCGTCGGTCAAACACCACAAACCAACGGCTTAGTAGAAGCGTGTAAATCAAGTCGGGTGAAGGAATTAAAGCACGCCCGGACAAGTACAAAGGAAGGTGGGTGGAAGAATTATCGCATGTTCGTGGGCACACCGCACTTCAATCAAAACTAGCACGGAGACACTCCTTTTCTCGGTCTATGTGCGGTGCCGCCATACCACCAAAATTGGGATGCCAACTATTCACACTGCTGAAGTCAATGTTGCAACCAATGACGACGAAAGGCGTATTGACTTAGACCTGTTGGAAGAGAGATGCGAGCGCGCAACTATATGTGAAGCGAGATCCAAAGCAAAAATGAAGGGATACTACGATGCTAAAGTGTGAAGTGTTTCATTCAGACCAGGTGACTTCATATACCGCGCCAATGATGCGAGCCACGCAGAAGATACCGGCAAACTTGGACCGAAGTGGAAAGGACCCTATGAGGTTACTGAAGCATTAGGAAAAGGCGCGTACAAGCTACGAGACATGGATGGTCGTGAACTACCACACACATGGAACATTTGCAATCTTAAGCGATGTTATCTCTAGGAATGGCTAGGGCCCAGCACACGGACATTCCCGCATTTTAGAAGTGCCCAATAAATATCCGTGTATTTACATTTTGTTTTACTTAGGCAAATGTCTAATTTATTTTCTTTCACAAAACTTGCAAGTATTAATAAACGTCATGTTTCTAGCTAACTCGTGACACATTTAAATTTGTTATTTCTATATACTTTATGTCTTAACATTTTTTTATCTTTTGCCTACATGGCGTGCATGCACTTAATAAACCCACGATGGTAAAAGGATGAGTAAACCTACTAAATAACTCATTGAGTAAGAGGGTTGCAAATCCATCAACATTGGATCATGTATCCTTGTTAAACACCTTGTTCTCAAGACGTTGGAATAAGTTCGGTGCACATCCCACGACGGGTGCGCAACAATGCATACTGTGCGCGTTTAACAAATTAGGAATCAATACACTTGACTCCTTGATATGATATTTACAGTATGCTGCATATCACACCATACACGATTATGATACAAGTACTTAGAAACTATGTTTTAAGTATACCGTGAATTTCATACATGATTATGAACTTCATATATTATTCGCGCTTATGTAACAGTTTGGTTCTTAGACAACAAGTACGTTTTTTTATGCAAAGACGAATAACTAAGTACTAACATTACAAGTTGCAATAATATCAACACGCATTCAACAAAAAGAGAATTTTATTAAGGACTACAAGTCCTTACAAAATGATATTAACACAAGTTACAATCTACATGCTCTTACAAAGCCTAAGAGAGGTGTTAATACAAATAAGCCGTAAAAACGTTTATTTATATTTTACGATCTTCTAATGTTTTGTCGATAACAAAAGTAAAATCATATTAACGAAACAAATAAAATACGTAAATGGTTTGAACTAATAGTTTTCTAACACACTTACGTTTTCACATAAAACACTATAACAAGATTAAGTGATTTTATATTTTAGATACACATGTACAACAACTAGTGTTTACATATTGGCTTAACAAGTTTAAGTAACTCTATGAGTTAGATACATATGTACAACAACTAGTGTTTACATATTGGGTTAATACATACTTATATTAAGTACACTAAAATGGGTAAAACAAGTATATACTAAAATGGGTAAAAGCAAGTATATACTAAATAGATAAAAACTAGCAAATGGTTTTGACCCATAACCCATGGTTTTATATATACCACTTACACAAGTTCAATGTATCCTTAAGGTACATTGTATCTAGATAGAAAACCATGGATCAACCCATAACCCATGACCCATGACCCATAACCCAAAATACCCATGGGCAAAGAGGCGGACCACGGATCCCTAGCTTTGTGCTAGCGGATCCAAGTGGAAGGGATCCGTGGGATCCGGGAAGCGATGAGGTTTTTCCTCTATAAATAGTGAGCCATTTCTTCATTATATCTTACCCTTTACACACATACTTCCCCAAGTATTCTAACCCTCTAACCTCGGATCCAAGAGATCTATGTAGCTTTTCTCTTTTGTTTTGTGTGATCTTGTAGATTCCTCTTAAAGGAAAGATCACCACATCTTGAAGACGTGCATGCTCAAGTCCATGAGTTGCCATGCTTCGTCATCATCAAGACAATGAAGGTTCTCTTGTTGATAGTTCTTCATTTCTCCATAGATGATTGGGTTGAAGGCATTAGTGAAGAATGCCGAAAGTGTCAAGATGAAAGCATTAGTGAAAGATGCTCATCATCCGCCAAAGCATTAGTGAAGAATGCTTAAGGTGTCAAGACGAAGGCATTAGTGAAGGATGCCAAGCGTTGTGTCAAAGGCATTAGTGAAGGATGTCAAGAATCAAATCAAGTAGCATTTGGGAAGAATGTTTAGGTCGTATAATCGATGAGGTGCATCGTTATACATATAGGTGTTTATTTATTCACAAGGATGGTGATATCCTTGACGATGTTGTAACAAGGAGTAGATCTCCTGATAATAGGTGTTGTGTCGTGAAGGGTAGTAGTTCCTCCATAATGGAACCAGGTGCTTAGCCTAGTACCTAATAAAGGGTAGGCTACGTTGTGATAGGATTAGTTCTCCTAAGGTGTGAAAGAACCGGTGGTTAGCCTAGCATCCGTATAAAGGGTAAGCGACGCTGTGTTAGGTGTGGTTCGCCTTGGTGTGAAAGAACTCGGTATTTAGCTTTGTACCGTAAAAAGGTTGCGGCGTCGTGAAGGCTTCTCCGCCATAAGGAGTTGGTGTAGTGTTTACGAACTCTCAGTAGGTGACTCGGGAGTGGAGTAGGGCAAGGAAGGTGTCCTTGTGGCGAACCACTATAAATACTTGTGTCGTGGTGATGTGCTTCTTACTCTTTATCTTTCATTATATATTTATATATCTATCTATCAACGTCCAACATAAACAACCAAATAGATTGACATAAGTCGATCTAAATATTTAAAAGGAAGTTTTAAATTGGTAAAACTATTCAACCCCCTTCTAGTTTTCCACAATTGGCATCGAGCTTCGTTACTAAGTTTCTTAGAGTATGTTGTACTTTAAAACTTGATACGATCCATGTATGTTTGAAAACTACAAAGAAGGATTATTTTTGTCATAATTTAAAAATCAATATATTGTTTATTGTTGGACAATGATTGAATGCTCTAACATTTTTTTAGCATTATCCATACTTGGATTTGGAACTACCAAAAGATCATGAAGGATTCATCTTAATTGTTCCTCTCGCAAAAAGAATGTTTAAGTATCCTTACAACATAACCGAGATTCCAAGAAACATCTAAATATTTCTTTTCCTTAAAAGAATATTTGGCAAAGGTATGATCTTTAATTACTTATCTTTATTTGTTATTATTAGTATCTTGATTGCATGTCTTAGTAGTAATAATTCTAGTAATTATTCTTTTATAGTATTTTTCTATTTAGTGTTCTCCGATTTTGTTTTGTATACTTTATTACCAACTCATAATAATGATATCTAGCTATATGATAACATCAATCATTATTCACCACAAAGGATTTATTGACATCTCATGCACATCAATAAATATCCATGTGAAACTTCTTATATTATAATAAAATGGGATTTTATTATAATGTTTGAAAAGCTTCCCAAGAATCACGACTATTTCTTAAAAAAGGGAACCTTGTCTAATAGGAATAGTATTTAATCATCAAAACCTCAAACCACAAGTTTTAGAACATTAAACACCAAAATACTAGGTATCTTAGAACTCCCAAACCAAAGTTATCAAGGAATTTCTTGGTGACTTTTATCGTCATCTGGGATCCCTAAGTTTATACTAGACGGATCCCAAATGAGAGGATCCATGGATCCGTGCAACGAAGACAAGATAAGCTAAAATGATCTTGTGGATGTTTCACCATCACTCATTTCACGGACTCACGAACAAGGACTACATTCTTGCTCATAGGAGCTAATTGATCATTTTCTCAAGCCTAACAATCACGTGTGTAAGTTTAATCTTCACTACATTGTTAATCTAATTCCTTGATTCTTAGAATTACAATTACTTCATCTTTAAGAGTTGGGTTCAAATGGGTTTACCATTATTTGTCATCACATTGTTTTCTAAGATAATCTAAATCAAAGATTTAACATTGTTAATACAAATTAAACACATGTTGAAACAGACAAAGACCTTGATAGATCTTGAGCTCGTGGATCGTTATATATGCCTATGTAATCACAAGCACAATAAAGATAATCTCTACTACTAATGTTTATCGTGAATATAAACACAAGTAACAAATAACTAAGAACTTCTTGATCCTCTATGGATCTTTATATTAACTAAAGCGAGTTTTTCCAATCGGTACATAACTCTTTCTAATGTGTTCCTTTTATAGACAAGGAACCTAAACAATATCGCTAAACCGTTTTCCAAAAGCGTATAATCATAAAACTAAATAAGATATACACAATCACTTCCTAATAAAGCTCATGTATATCCACACTAAATAAACTAAATACGGAATAAACACTTCCATGAAACCAACTAGTCACTATTATACTTGGTAGAATAAGTCTTGGCGAGAATCCACTTCACTTGGTAGAAACACTTGGCATTAAGTTCGGCATAATCCGGACTTTCACATAATTCCCAACAATCCTCCCTAAAGCGGAATTTGACTTGTTAAGTTCGGTTTCTTGATAGATCTTCTGACACGGAGGATTGGACACGAACAACGACAACGACAAAGAATCCAAAGAACATCTCTATGATGAAGAAACTCTAAAACTCCATATCTTTGCGGCAACAAATGACAAAAGGTACATCAAAAGCAGTTAGTTTCATACTATTCTCATCACATCCGGTGTGTTAACTCCTGTGAGAGGTGAATCATTGAAAATAAATGGATTTGATGTCTCTTCCAATAGCCATCACTCTTGGAGTAGCCATATGTTAAGTTAAGTAAACTATGGTACTGCGATAACCATCGATTTATGGGCAAACCGGCAACCATATAAGCGGTTTGAAATGTCTTTACACGTGGCCGTTTGCTCGGGACTAGTCAATTCTTAGAATTGGTGAATTGAGAACCAAATATGGAATGCCCTTGCCTTTACCACAAGCCATATACAAGTGGGCTAGCCAATTCTTGGATTCCAAATAGGAATAAACCATGGTGAATTGAAAACCATACAACACTCAACAATTAAGCATGGGTGGTTGCATACCCTATGATTTTGAGCAAATCATTACGACTATCAACATTTGATGTGTCTTTACCAAAATTTGTACCCTTTGGACTAGCTAACTCTTTGACATACACAAAGTATATCGGTGAGTCAATAACCAAAAATATACAACAAACACGCAAGAAAAGTTAGATAAAACCAAAAACATTTTTTTTTTTTTTTTTTTTTTTTTTTTTTTTTTTTAACTAAAAGAAACAAAACAAATATTACAAACTAGTACAATCAAGATGAACACATATGTGATAGAAGGCGATTCTTAATCAAACCAACACATTGAGTAGCATGCGGTCATCATTGCCAGCAATTAGGAGGCACTTCCAACTTGTGTTTGACAACCTTTCCATAAAAGTATCGGATAAAGGATAAAGCTTATCGATAGCATACACAAAATCATCCCACATGTAGTCCGAACTACATGAACACAAAACAAAGGATAAAACCTCCAACTCTCAATCTCCCATTTATAAGAATTCTTCCAAATAGAATACCCTTTACCATTTGGAGAATTAGAATCAAACATAACGAAGATCACCCATGAGATATAAACGAGAACCGGTTCTTTGAATGAGACTTATAATCTTGAATAACATGATCATACAGACATTTTCAAATCATGTCTATTCACTAAATGAAGAATATCCTTCAAGAAGTTGAACTCAAGAACAGTATTATCCAGCCTATACACAGTGTTAAGCTTTCCAGCTTTCCAATCAACCAATATCACATGAGTTCCTTCAGGAAAATCATCAACAGTTCCAACTTCAATAAAAGTAGATTCATCAGCCTTGATATCAAAATCAGTATTCCTTGAAGCATGTTTCTTAGCCAATCTGTCAGAACTTCTTGTAACCAAACTCTGCTTTCCCATACCATCAATGTTTTCAGTATCAATCTGTAGATCAGTCTCCTGAATCAGAGAATCACTAAGCTCCACACTGGACAACATTTCGGAAGAAATCAAAGAAGATTCGTGAAACAACGGATCGAGAAGAAGGAGTAGCATCGGAAGGTGTTTGGAAGGAACAAGCGAAGATACCACGAAGGCAAAACGATATCAAAATTATCCACAATTTCAAGCTGTTTTACGTCTCTTGGTTGTAGGAACATCGGTCATTGAATCACGATTTTCCAATGGAGAAGAAGAAGTAGTACCTTGTGAAGAAAACTTCATAACAGATTATCTTGTCTAATCAAAGCATCATCGAGACAAAGTCATGATTTGCTTCATTGACATACGAATTATACATAGCGACATTCTTCACAACTCTCCTCATATAATTCCTCTTACGAGCAAGCTGTCATAGGTTTTCTCTTTTAGCTTTATTTCTTTGATCAATAAGAGCTCTTCTCTTGCGTGATTCTAGCTTTCTTTGATTACCAAGTGCCTTCATTTTCTCCACAAAATTATCATCATTAAAAGAATCTCCTAAGATAAGTTTTGCAAGATTAGGATCGAAGCACCTTGAGAAATATAACCATCCATTGATCATCGATGTCGTAGGAAATAATTCATCAAGCTCTAATTTCCTTTCGAGTCAAATCGAAGCATCTTGATCTTGAAGAAATTTAGCCACAACACGACTCTTACGGATATTCTCATAATCGACAAACAATCTAGACTGAGCTTGATATTGTTCTTTAGTCACTTTACGACTTGACAAATCATCAATCACGAGTCTGTCTGTCTCGGAAGATGTCTCGTGAGAACCAATTTCGTGAGAACCAATGTGAGCTTGAAGCAATCAAACCCGCATCGGAGGAAATAGGTTGAGACAATTCCTCAAGCGGTGTAGAAAACTTGGGAGAAGCATTCAACTTATACATTCTCCCAGCAAGAAAAACCTCTTCATCATCTACTGAAGGTGAAACATTTGAATGTTCTGGTATAGACGAAGTTTGACCATGATTAGTAGTAACCTCCTCCACTAGGACATCAGCAGATGCATCAACCATATGTGGCTCCTTTGAAGTATCAGCATGTACCTTATTCAAATATTGTCTTCTTCTTTTGCTAGCATAAAGAATAGGCTCCTTGCTCTTTGAAGATTTAGCAATAGAAGAATGAACATCAGATGTAAGTGCCACATCAGCCAATATCTCAAGAGATTCATTAAGATTCTCTGCATCCTCCTCTTCAGAAGAAATCAAACTTCTCTTTGTACCTTTCTGACTTAGCAATTTCTCCAAGTGCTCAACTTTATTCTCCAATTCCACAATCTTATTACCAAGAATAGACTTGGTGTCTACAAGTTCTTTCTTAAGACCAGTCACCTCACCTGTAAGCTTGTTCACCAGAGCATATAATGAGGTAAGTGTAATAGGATCTTCATCAGCATCATGTGATTGTTCAGTTGGAATTGGAACTTCATTAGAATGTTCAGGAGCAACATTAACCTGATCAACATTAGAGCATCCTTCACCAAATGGAGTCCTAACAGGACTTGGTGTAGGCAATCTATCAGTATCAACCTGAACTTCATCAATTTGATCCTGAACTTCTTCAATAGGAACTTGGATATGTGCTGGACTAGAACATGGTCTTGGTGAAGGTATAGATGCTTGACAACAACGAAGGACCCTCATCACCATCTCTTGAAAGATTTCCATCGGTGGGATTGGAAGAAGGTAAAACTACATTAAGCTCATTATCGGTCTCATTCTCACGAGGTAACATGGCTAACAAAGGAAAATGTGTCCCTTCAAATTTAGTCCTCATTGTAGCAAATAACTTAGGAGTCGAACACTTATGGGATGAAAAGCACGGGTTTGTGTAGAAACATTCAATATCATCTGTAAGAACCTAGGGTACATCAAAACTTACCCTTTTTCCTAGTTATATTTTCTACCATATTATCAAAGATATACTTAGAGAAATTATAAGTCAAACCCTTAGATAAGCAAACAATACCACATCCCATTTGTGTTGAAAATTGATCCCATCCTCGGACTTATTGCTCATGCATTGTAACAAAGTATGAACCAAGAACCTCCACATAGGAATGAGCTTATTTTTCAACCACATATCGTCCTCGTGCTTTGATATCCAATAGCTCTAAGTCCTTCAAGCACCATCGTAGAATCGAATGATAAACCCCATTCTCATCGTCCAAGCGAAGTTGTCTTGATCAAATCCTCTGTCACCACATACACTTGTCCATCAACACTTGCAACTATCTCAATTATCACCTCTCTTTTTGCGGCGCCCAAAATTGAGTAATCAAAGTTTCATATATAGCATTTGGAGAATGCGTCAATGCATATACAATCTTTGATCTTAGCAAGAAAGAAATCATCGGCCTATAAAGCTCATCTCCTCGGCGGATCCAAGAAAAGCAACCTTATTATGATCATGTTTAAATTGAAGTGCCATGAGAGATTTTGAGGATTAGGGTTAGGATTTTGCACAAAAGGAAGTGTTTTTAATGATAATAATAAGCGAATCACTTAATGTGGGCGAAAATATGTCGTAACGAATAAATAGAAATTTCCCAACTTTAGTCAAAGTTGACCAAGGATGGCGTGGACTTCTACTTTTACTTGGATTCACTTATAACCCGGTGAAAGCGAAACCATTCTGTTGAGTAGAATACTCGATGAAACGGATGACTTACTCATGAAGCTTGGTAAATATCTTTTCTTGTTTCACCCCACGCATTAATTCTCTTACCACTTGAACCCGTCTATAAAACAATCCCAATGCACATTGACTTCTTCATCAAAATCCCCAAATAATATATCAAACCCTAATCTCTTCAATCCTTCAAAATTAACCATAATCATCATGAGTACCAAACTTGAGATCATAGATCTCACAACAACATCCTCATCATCATCCTCATCATCTAGTGAAGATACCAATACATGGTTTAACTATTTTCCAAAACCATATCCACTACCAAAAAGTCACCTTTTCTCTCCTCATCGGAAGATGAAAGTGTTGAGAAACCAAGTGTATCTGTGAAGATTCGATGAATCCTATAATGAGGAACATCTTACTCCCAACCCTCGGCACCTAGGCCTCAACGAAGGCCACGGGCCAAAATCCACCACTTCCTATGGGTAGAAAGGTGGTGCTTGGTCTCTTGGCATCATGTTTTGGTGCATCATCACATATCGTGTCGAGGAATGGAAAAAGGAAAATGATGTAAGTTGATGTATGATTGAAAGAGTAGATGATGCACAAAGGAAAATCTTTCCTTCTCATCTCTACCACAATCGACTTGACTTCTTCGTTTGCATCAATCCATCCTCTCCATTTTGATCCTTAGCATCTGTTAGAGTTGGTTATGCTTTCACAAAGGCATAGCCGACATTTAGTGCCAAAAGATGTGGCGATCGTGCATATCCAACGACTATTAGTGTGAAAGATGTGGCGATCATACTCATCGTGCTCATCTTTAGATGTTGGAATAGATGATATGTAATAGATTAGGACTATTAGATCATGTAGATGCTTTTGATGTTGCTAGTACTCTGTGTCATGGTAATGTATGTTGTTTCTTGAATGAATGAATGATCTATTTGCTACATACTTCTTTTGATTGAATCATATAACTTGATACTTCAACTTGGAGGAAACAAATAACACACTTGACACAATGAATTCGGTGGAAACAAGCTTAAGCTTTCTTGACCATATCACAACTGATCGAGACAACCATTCTGCAAAACAAACACAGAAATATACACAAACAAACATAGAAACACACTAAAATTACATTAGCAGGTTAGAGTTAGTTACCAAAACGACCAAATATACAAAATTACATAGCAAAAATGCAAAGTTATACACAAATCCTCCCCTGAGGCATATGCCTCCCCTGAGGCCTATGCCTCCCCTTAAACTTTGCAGTTAAGGGTTAAGCATGCCAATATGGACCACAAGGTGTTGAAACCTTGGTCCTTCAAAAGCCTTTGTTAACAGATCAGCCACATTATCATCAGTATGAATTTTGACCACATTTATCAAATTTTTATCATATGCATCTCTTATAAAGTGGTGCCTGATTTCAATATGTTTTGTTCATTGTGAAAAGCTGGATTTTAACAATGCATATGGTACTTTGATTATCAATAAAAATTGTTGTGTTCATGAAATTATACCCATAATCCAACAAGCGATTTTGAATCCAAAGAACACATCCTGACAATTAGCGTGACCGCATACTACGCTTGATAGATGAGGTAGCCACAATAGTTTGTTTCTTGCATTGCCAAGAAATCAATCTCTTTCAAGGAATTGGCAACCTCGGTGGTGGACCTCCTATCGATTAGCACCGGCATAGTCACTATCACTATCGCTTCCAACTTAAAGGAGACTCTTTTGGGTACCAAAGACCAAGAAGAGGTTGGCCTTTGAGATACTTAAAGATCTTCTTATGACATTGAGATGGGAAGTCGGTGGAGTAACTTGATGTCGCGAACAAACACTCACTGACAAAAGTAATATCGGGCTGGAAGGCTGTTAAATACATCAAAGACCCAATCATAGACACTGTACAAATGAACATTCACGGTGGATCGGCTTCATTATTGGTCTTTGTCTTTGGAGCTTCATAAGGTGTAGTAGCGATCCTTACACCCTCCATACCAAACTTCTTCAAGATGTCCTCACATATTTGTCTGACTGATAAAAATACCATCGGTTTTTCTTGAACTTGAAGACCCAAAAGAAAGTCATCTCTCCCATTGCACTCATCGAAACTCTCCTTCATAAGCTCCTCAAACTCACGCACCAAGCTTCCTTTGTGGATCCAAAGATAATGTCATCCACATACACTTGCACAAGAATAATGTCGGTGGAATTCTTCTTTAGGAAAAGAGTCTTATCAATAGCACCTCTTACGTAACCATGTTTGGTGAAATGTAGAAACCTAGCATACCGGGCCCTAGGTGCTGATGTAGTCCATAGAGAGCTTTGACTACCTTATAAACATGATTAGGATGATCGGATCTTCAAATCCTTTAGGTTGAGTGACATACACCTCCTCTTCAATTTCACCATACAAGAAGGCTCCTTTAACATCCATTTGATAGACCATAAAGCCCATATAGGATGCATAAGCTAAGAAAATCCTTATAGCCTCAACTCTTGCCCTTTGGTGCAAACACTTCATCATAATCGATCCCTTCCTCTTGTCTATAACCTGTGCAACCAATCGGCTTTGTTCTTGATGACAACACCCGAGCATCTCTTATTCTTCTTGAATCCATTTTGTCCCAATAGCATACTTACCATCGGTAGTGGCACCAATATCCAAACCTGCTTGATTTTGAAGCTGTTGCATCTCATCTGCATTGCTTCAAGCCAACTTGAGTCTTCAAGAGCACGAGTAACCTTGGTTGGTTCCACTTGTGAGAAAACAAGCAAGCAGACAATGTTGATAGTACGTGTGATTGTCTCTCTGTTGATTTGAGACATAAGAGACAAAAGCCACTGTCCATATTTAGAGCGCGCCACGGTACCTCTTGTTCTAACAGGTGCATTAGGATCACCAATAATATTAGGTTGTGGATGAACATTGTTGATCCTTGTTGTAGTGGTGGTGTTGACATCAATGGAATCATCAAGATTAGTCACGATGGGTTCAAAGTCGATTATCATAGGAAGGTGTGTTGAAGATGCACCTTTAGGTTGATGATGACCAAGATCGAAGGTTTTGGAAACCTTGTATAAGGTTCACCAAGATCATTGACACTTTAGTAGACATAGGAGTAGAGTCAACATGTCTTTCGGCCGAATTGGAGAGGTGAGAGAAGCAGAATTCCTTTCGTGAATTGAAGTTTCTGCAGTCTTGCATTTGAACTTTCTTCAACATTCCTCTCGACATCTAAATTTCTTTGCATACTCTTGTTTCTTGATCTTGCAAGGTCCTCGGCATAATAGAATTCATCTTCACCCACATCGGTATAATCTTTAGAAGTGTCACCTACAAAATTGTTAGGAGAGAAGGAAGGTACTACAATGGGTTGTTCATCATCGGACCAGCTGTCGAATGAGCATCCAAAGTGTACGCATTTGAAGTTGGAGATGTACGAATCGCATTTTGATCGACCTTATGTCTAGCATATCCCAAGTAATCGGTCAAGTAGTCAAGATCAAATGACCAAACATGACCACGGCCTTGAACATTAGGCTTGTCTTCAAGATACCTCAGATTCAATGTCTCCTCAATTTTCTTTGCGGATACATTGTAAACTCTGTATGCCTTACTATGAGCGAGAATACCCCACAATGTAACCATCATCGACTTTCTCATCAAATTTGCCCAAAGGATCACTTTGGTATTCAAGATTGTCACTGGCGACCAAAGCGGTTTAAGGTAATGAATAACGAGGAACTTTCCCAAAAAAAGTTCATAAGGTGTTTTAAGATGTGGTCTTGTAATGGACACTCTATTGAGTACATAACAAAAGTTGTACCAATGCCTCGGTCAAAACATGGTAGGAAGTTTAGAGTGCGCTAGCATTGATCTTGCGACCTCTATTAAGGTTCTATTTTTCTTTACGCCACCCCATTTTGTTGAGGGGTTCTTGGAGTGCTATAGTCCCTTTTATTCCCTTTAACTGCGAGTTCTATTAGAATGGCATTTTTGAACTCGTACCATTATCACACCTAATTCCTTTCACCTTTTGTTCAACTGATTCTCAATAAGGGTAATGAAGTCTTTCAAAATTTGGATGTTTCATCTTTGGTCCTTAGAAAGAATACCCAACAAAATTTGCTAAAACCATCGGTGATCACCGGACAAAAATATTTATGATCAATGCTTCTCACTTTAGTTGGACCAAGCAGATCCATATGAAGCGGTGAAGAGGTTCGAAATAATGGTTCTTGCATGTGAGAACACCTTTATATGAGGCTCTGTCTTGCTTTCCTTTGTTGCATGCAACACGTTATGATCATTGGTGAATACTTTGGCGGGAAGTCCTTGAACAAGGCCCGGTTTAGAGAGGTGGTTGATGGTCTTGAAATTGACATGGGCCATCCTTACATGCCATTTGGTGGACTCATCCACGGATGCTTTAGCCACCAAACATGTTAAGTCACTCTTTGGTTGGACATTAGTTAAGTTGAATGTATCTGATTATGACTCGAGGAACCTTGATGGAATTGAAGTATCTTACGGGAGTTTGAAGTCTTTAGACGACACAAGACATTCATCCTCTGTGAAGAGTACTTTGTTCTTAGTGTCACATTTGTGAGGCGAGAACAAATTAAAGTGTTGAAGTTCCTTGACATAATAAACATTCTCAAAGTCCGGTGAGGTGTTTTGATGGTCCCTTTTACGTAATTAGTCCATCACTTCCTCCAAAGGTTACATTGCCTCCACCTTCAATAGGTATAAAGTTATGCATCATGTCCTGTTTCACGACATACTTCTAGAACGACCCGCATCAACAATTCCAACATCTTTATGCTTAAGGGATGATCCTACAACAACAACAAAATATCTGAGAATATTAGTACACTATGGAGGCTCAAGTCATTCTTGACTTGAACACCTTATGGATCATATGAGTTGTGCCATGTAGAAGTATAAGATCCACTATTGTTCTTGGGTTTCCAATGAAACTTAGGTCTATGTTTATTCCAAGAACAACTCTTTGAGGTCTTGACATGATATCGATACCCTCTCCCATCGGTCATAGGATTTATATATCTAGGCCAAAACCATTTTAAAATATTCTTTGGTTGGTTGAACATATGGTTTTCAAATGATCTTCTCCAAGGAAAAGATGTATTATAATTAGAAGCTTGTGGAACATAAGGTGGTATTTCATTCACATTGGTCCACATTGGCCTAGTATTCCTAGAGTCACCACACCTACTCATTCTTTGCTCATGATAATCACAATCCTTAATTAAATGAGATTTACTTCCACACACAAAACATTTCTTACGAAGAAGATTTATTCAAACCAAAGAAGTATTCTTACAAGCGAGTATTCAAACCAAAACCATGAAAAGAATTGTTTTAACGGTATTATTATGCAAAGAATTAAAAGCAAGTCTTGAGAGGCAGCTGTCTTGGAAGAGCATTCCTTGGCGACAACTCTGTCATGCTTATTGGTAGTCTTGGGTGCGAGGGGGTGAAGACTTGGGAAAGGCGAGACTTGGGAAGGTCGGACTTGTCATTTGAATCACACTCTGTAGACCCTTGCTTGGAGGACTTGTCACTTTGTTAACACAAGAGACAAAGTCATTAGTAGAAGTATTAGGGTGCAGCAAGTCTCTTGACTTTTGCCATACGAGATGGTGTGATCCATCATAGTCTTTAAGAGTGGAAAGGTCAATGGGCATGTGCTCACCTCTTATTGGTCCACGTCTGACATGTAGGTCTCCTTCTTTCACAAAATTAGCTAGGCTCTTTGGTGTAGATTTCGTGTGTCATCCCTAGCTTCTAAGCCTACATATTTCTTAAAACCTAAGGCCCTTTGTAGAATTGGTAGCTTGACTACTATAAATGAGACTAGCCAACTTATTACCATTCATCATCCATTCATTATTCCTAGCAATTTCCTCCTTAACTTTCTCCTTAAGCTTTATATTTTCGACTCTACATACGCTCTTAACTTCTCGGACCATTTTAACTCATTTGTAGCACATTCAAGATCTCTTTCTAAAACACCTATTTTCTCACCATAAGCTATTTCATTCTTACGTAACCAAACCTTTTGTCTTTCTAGTGTTTTTAAAGCTGTTTATAAGCTTCTACTTCACATAGCATTCATTATATTTTGGTTCCATAATATCATAAGCTTGTTTGAGTTCATTATAACGCTCACTACAACCAAACAAACAATTTTGTACACGAGAGATGCCCATCAAGGCAATCGATCATGCCTATCCTCGAAATACGACTAGCAATCAACCCAACATTATCGGGACCATCATTATCGGACTCCTCATGTTGCTTCCGGTCCACATTGCTATCGAGTGACCAAAGCGGTTGATCCCTTTGGCGTTCTGCCTCATTCGATCTGGCGATAAAAGTGTATCTTGTCTCATCACCGACTTTCTGTCTTTGCATTCTCTAGAAAAGTGACCCAGCTGTTGGCATGTGAAGCATTTAACCTTCCTCTTGTCAAACCTTCTTTGGATCACGTCCTTTGAATCAAACCTTCTTCGACTCTCGCTCAAAACTCTTGATGTCCATGGAAAGCATAGCCAATTGCCACTTGACTTCATCTCTTCAAATTCAATCGGATCCACTTGATCAAAATCCTCATAGGCGGATCTGCTGAGGATCATAATCGACAAAGAAAGAACCAAGAACATCTTCCATAACTCCACTTTGGATCTAGGAAGAGAGCTCGATGAAGGAGCGACATAAGATGATGATGGATATGGGCTTGGACCATAGCTAGACTTTGGAGTAGAGGCTCCAACAAATGCGATATGACTAGCGAAGAAGATGATCGAAAAGGGCTTCTAACATCATGTTCAAGAGCTTTAAGTTTGTTATCTGACTCATCAAAGGTCATCATGTCCAAACCACCTTTAGCTTTTAAAGCTATGCTTACATGTAGCCAGGATGGAGGTAATGACCTCGAAACTTAGAGTTCTGATCATCATTATCCGGCTTAGCTTTGAAGGTGGTTCAATGACTTAAGATCTTGTGAAACTTATCATAGCCCTTGTGAATTCCTTCCTCTTGAGAGATCCGAAAGTCCTGGCTGTTGTCTTAGCATGGACTTCTTGACCTTCTAGACTCCTCATTCCCACGAACTTTGCCTTAATAGCTAACCATATATCCTTGGCGTCATGCATGAAGTGAAAATCACTCAAGTGATCCTCGGGAATAGCTTGCGAAGAATAGTTCGACCTTTGTTTCTCTACGAGCGCTAGCAACTCTTGGCGATTTTGGGAGGAACATTAATCATGTTCAATGACATCCGTGGTAGTTCTCTTCAAATTGTTCCCCTTCAAAATTATCGCCATAGATTCCAATCAATGTTGGAAATCCAGTTCGCATCTTCATAGCCCAAAGATCATATTCCTCCCTTTTAAGGTAAGGAAACTTAGCATTGCTATTAGCAAGACTTAGTTCTTTGCGAGATGGGTGGAGTTTTGGTTGTTGGTGAGTTCGATGTCGACATCCGAACCGGGCATGATGTTATTGTAATGGTTGTATTGGTGTTTAGAAAAAGCTTGTCCTTAGTATCGTAGAGACTCTCACGAGGCTCGATACCACTTGTTAAACAGACAAAGACCTTGATAGATCTTGAGCTCGTGGATCGTTATATATGCCTATGTAATCACAAGCACAATAAAGATAATCTCTACTACTAATGTTTATCGTGAATATAAACACAAGTAACAAATAACTAAGAACTTCTTGATCCTCTATGGATCTTTATATTAACTAAAGCGAGTTTTCCAATCGGTACATAACTCTTTCTAATGTGTTCCTTTTATAGACAAGGAACCCTAAACAATATCGCTAAACCGTTTTCCAAAAGCGTATAATCATAAAACTAAATAAGATATACACAATCACTTCCTAATAAAGCTCATGTATATCCACACTAAATAAACTAAACACGGAATAAACACTTCATGAAACCAACTAGTCACTATTATACTTGGTAGAATAAGTCTTGGCGAGAATCCACTTCACTTGGTAGAAACACTTGGCATTAAGTTCGGCATAATCCGGACTTTCACATAATTCCCAATCATCTTTGCATTAGATCCTTCCCCACAATCCCTTGATCATAACTTTTGCAATAAGGTCATGGTTCCACTAACCGAGGGTAGAACAACAAGGTTCATGGTAGAAGGCAAAATGCCACATCCACCTACGGATTCCTCGGACGAAAGGGAGAGGCAAGAAGAAGGTGAAGGTGAAGGGAGTAGTAGCAACCCACTTGAGAATATGGATCTTGACCCTTTGGACTACATTAACCAATTGCCAAACATCCCCAATCAATCGCCCGAATGGCAACAAACCAAGGGAATCTTCAAATGCTTCGCCAATTTCTTGAGGAAGAAGAAGTGAAGATGGTTTGATAAAGGACGGGTGAAGAAGTGAAGAAAGGTAAAGTCCTAAAACTTAAGTACTTGATGAACAATTTTGAAACAATGGTTTGTAAACAACTTTAACTATGCTTGTAGTATGTAGGTATTGCCATATCTTGGCACTAAACATTCTAGCTTAGGTATTTGAAAATGAGATTTTACGACCTCTTGGTATGGTCGTCGTCACTCATTCTAGGAACTCGAGTGTTTCCCACTTTGATACAAGTCTTATTAGTTATGTTCTTGTACTTAGTCTACTTAGAAACAACTAAGAAAAGCATTTTCTATAATATGCATAGTTGCACATTTCCTGCAAGCCTTCTGATCTACAGATTGGCGGATCCCAGATTTTCAACTGGCCGGATCCTTCCCATAAGGGAACCGTGGGATCCGTATGCAACTAATGTGAGAAACAAATTTAGCTTCATCAAAATAGTCCACTAGAACACTTCCAACTAGTCAAAACTCACCATTATTCCGCTCCAACACTCACACATTATCCATCACATTTGATAGCACTTAGTTTGATATGTCCTTCAATTTTAGCAAATTGATCCCAATCTCCTTTGACTCAAAATTAGAGCCAAAATAAGTTTTTTTTTTTTTTTTTTTTTTTTTTTTTTTTTTTTTTTATAGATTTTAGTAAATCTATTCTAGGACATCATCGACTTTTAGGACTTAGTATCATCATTTTTCTCACAACATATTGAAAGAAAACCTTGACTAATAAATAGTTAGATTACCCAAGGTAAGTGTTCTTAGTCTAACCATCATTAAGTACCATTACTTGTTATGGTTGAGGATTTGAGATATCCAAGAGCTATAAACTTCAAAGTTAAGTCAAAACCTCGAAATCCATCACTTAAAACCTTACAAAGGCATGATGACTTCACTTAGAACTGTCGATAGCCGGATCACGGTCTATAACCGGGCGGATCCTCTTGAGAGGATCATGGATCCGTACATCTGAAAGAATAAGGATTAGCCTCCTTAATTCAAATTCAAGTTACCTTTTTCTCTAACCACCTTTAAGCATTCATTAATTACCCTCCTAGAGCTGATCAAAATCTCAAGAGCATGCTTAATCCTCTAAGTGGTCAAGGATTTAATTTCCTATTTCAAATTTTCCTTTATAACCAAACAAACCTTAGGACTAAGTTACCACTCTTAATCACATCTCAAAAATCAGAAATTTGAAGCTCACATTAGCACCTTCATCATCATGACTAAAGCTCTTAGCAACAACTCCTCAAACATAGGATCATCCAAAAGAAAAGGCCAAATGATCCATGAAATTTCATCCACGAAACATCCCTATTAGAGATAATGACTCTAGAATCCCACCTCATCAAACCCATCCAACAAAAGCTAAGAGAACCGCAAGGATTAGCATCAAATCCCTCCAACTAGAAAAGGGATCATCTAGTTCCAAACCTAACATGGATAGTTCTAGCAAGCCATCAAAACCTTCATTCATTGAGAATGGACTACACTCATTGAATGAGCCTCTTCCGCATCCAAACATATATTCATTGTTTCATTCATCACCAAGAACCTCCTATTCACCAACCTTTTCATTGAATCGGGAACCACCTACAACACCAACTAGCCCATCATGGGAAACAAGGAACAACCTTAATCATATGGAAGAAGTTCCATTACCACCCTCATTTTAGAACCTCTACCTACTTCTCAAAATGAAGACCCTCAAAACACATTGAGCCCCTCAAAACATCCTTTTTCCTTGGGGCCAAACCAAGACAATACTTGCCCAAATTGTCTAAAACTCAAGGACTTGTTCAAGAAGTACGAAATGAGATACATTTCATGTTCAATCATCTTCTTGCAAAGTTGGATCAATTCAACAAGTCCACCCATCCCTAGACTAAAGCACATTGTCACATTCTAAATCCCGAAATAAGATTAGTATTAGTAGTACTTATATGGCTAAAGTTCATTCTCTTAGATTTTAGAGATTTGGTTGTGTATCTCTTGTTTTATTGAATGAATACTTTTATGCCATGATTATTATATGTGTTGTGCTTGTATTATTGTACACTTATCTCATCCCCTCAATTAGCACTCCTTGACATTTCTTCACCAAGAAAGCAGAATGCAGATAGTAGGATCCTTTCACGATAACTAGACGGATCCCTCCTTGAAGGGAACCGTGGGATCCGTGGTACGTACACAAATTTCTACTAACTTGAGTCTCTTTGCGGAAATTATGCACTATACTCTTGTTTTTCTAACCTTTACTTTGTAGATTTTCAAAATAACACATGAAGATTTTGACACCATAAAAGCTAGGGGAGCTTTGTGTCAAACAATATTGCAAAATCATTTGCAACTTAATCCAATTTTGGATTACACTTCATGATACCCCATTGCAACTTTGCAATATTGGAGGGGGAGCACGTTCTCGTCACTTAGACGAACCATTTGCAAACTTAATTGCAAACACAAGTAGCTTATTCTACATTATGTCCTTGACGCCCTTTTCAAAGGATGGACTCGCTCAAGGGGAGTTAAGACGAGTAACATTCCGTCACTTGCTCTCGTTAGATTTTTATAATTTTTTCTTATAAAAATTGTGTTAGTTTCTTCAAACACTTTTGTTTCGACAAAAAGGGGGAGAAGAAAGTAAACTACAAATTCAAACGTTTACAAATTTTAGCTTTTCCTTAAAATAATTTTATGTTTTGTCATCAACAAAAGGGAGATTGTTAATACAAATAATCCGTAAAAGCGTTTATTTATATTTTACGATCTTCTAATGTTTTGTCGATAACAAAAGTAAAATCATATTAACGAAACAAATAAAATACGTAAATTGTTTGAACTAATAGTTTTCTAACACACTTACGTTTTCACATAAAACACTATAACAAGATTAAGTGATTTTATATTTTAGATACACATGTACAACAACTATTGTTTACATATTGGCTTAACAAGTTTAAGTAACTCTATGAGTTAGATACATATGTACAACAACTAGTGTTTACATATTGGGTTAATACATACTTATATTAAGTACACTAAAATGGGTAAAACAAGTATATACTAAAATGGGTAAAAGCAAGTATATACTAAATAGATAAAACTAGCAAATGGTTTTGACCCATAATCCATGGTTTTATATATACCACTTACACAAGTTCAATGTATCCTTAAGGTACATTGTATCTAGATAGAAAACCATGGATCAACCCATAACCCATGACCCATGACCCATGACCCATAACCCAAAATACCCATGGGCAAAGAGGAGCGGACTACGGATCCCTAGCTTTGTGCTAGCCGGATCCCAGTGGAAGGATCCGTGGGATCCGGGAAAGAGAGTTTTTCCTCTATAAATAGTGAGCCATTTCTTCATTATATCTTACCCTTTACACACATACTTCCCCAAGTATTCTAACCTCTAACCTCGGATCCAAGAGATCTATGTAGCTTTTCTCTTTTGTTTTGTGTGATCTTGTAGATTCCTCTTAAAGGAAAGATCACCACATCTTGAAGACGATGCAAGCTCAAGTCCATGAGTTGCCATGCTTCGTCATCATCAAGACAACGAAGGTTCTCTTGTTGATAGTTCTTCATTTCTCCATAGATGATTGGGTTGAAGGCATTAGTGAAGAATGCCGAAAGTGTCAAGATGAAAGCATTAGTGAAAGATGCTCATCATCGCGTCAAAGCATTAGTGAAGAATGCTTAAGGTGTCAAGACGAAGGCATTAGTGAAGGATGCCAAGCGTTGTGTCAAAGGCATTAGTGAAGGATGTCAAGAATCAAATCAAGTAGCATTTGGGAAGAATGCTTAGGTCGTATAATCGATGAGGTGCATCGTTATACATATAGGTGTTTATTTATTCACAAGGATGGTGATATCCTTGACGATGTTGTAACAAGGAGTAGATCTCCTTGATAATAGGTGTTGTGTCGTGAAGGGTAGTAGTTCCTCCATAATGGAACTAGGTGCTTAGCCTAGTACCTAATAAAGGGTAGGCGACGTTGTGATAGGACTCGGTTCTCCTAAGGTGTGAAAGAACTCGGTGGTTAGCCTAGCACCATATAAAGGGTAGGCGACGTTGTGTTAGGTGTGGTTCGCCTTGGTGTGAAAGAACTCGGTATTTAGCTTTGTACTGAAAAAGGTTGCGACGTTGTGAAGGCTTCTCCGCCATAAGGAGTTGGTGTAGTGTTTACGAACTCTCGAGTAGGTGACTCGGGAGTGGAGTAGGGCAAGGAAGGTGTCCTTGTAGCCGAACCACTATAAATACTTGTGTCGTGGTGATGTGCTTCTTACTCTTTATCTTTCATTATATATTTATATATCTATCTATCAACGTCCAACATAAACAACCAAATAGATTGACATAAGTCGATCTAAATATTTAAAAGGAAGTTTTAAATTGGTAACACTATTCAACCCCCCTTCTAGTTTTCCACAAGAGGAGCTCCCCACACGGCTTGATGCGTCCTTAACCTCGCTTAACTTCTTCAACAAGTCGGAGTCTTGGCGGGATACCGTGGCAACACTAACCGGCACCCCGTCAGACCTGGGGAGATGAGCTGCGCCAATACCGCACAAAATGGCCTTGCTTTTAATACCTTCCTTCTTGGCAAGCCTTGTAGCATGAGCTTCCAAGACTTGCTTCAAAGGAACTTCCTTCTCCAAGGCAAACGGTTTCAAGATATCGCGAGGGCGAGCAAACACAGGCACCTGCAGCTGGGA
This sequence comes from Chrysanthemum lavandulifolium, assembly GCA_022545495.1. NCBI lineage: Eukaryota > Viridiplantae > Streptophyta > Magnoliopsida > Asterales > Asteraceae > Chrysanthemum > Chrysanthemum lavandulifolium. Next base: position 275,052,482 of record CM040241.1, read on the forward strand.
CTCATTGGGTTTCAAAAAATAATCAAGTTGCGCCTCCGCATTTTCAGCACGATGCCGAGCCAAGGTTAGCCCCTCCATAATTACCCCGATGGGATAATCTTGGTCGCGCTCCAATTCAGCAATTAGAGGCAGCTCCAATAGCTTCATCTTTTCCATTGCGGCAACTAGATCATCATATGCATGCTCATTATAGCCAGGTACCTTATCAGCAGGCACCTTCAACAGATTAGCCTCATGGAGCTCCTTTACAGCTTCGGCCTTGCCCCGCGCCAACGCGCACTGCACGACCCCTCCAAAAGCATCTACCACCTCTTTTGACTCCAAAGTACTGAGAGTGGCAAGGTGCAGCCCATGACCAATGAGCCACCGTGCTCGGCAATAGTAGAGACTAAGCATGGATAAAGCTCTTCATCATACTCAATGCTCGACTTTGAGACTTCATCTCTGCTTCTTCAACATCTCATCTCTGATGCACGAAACTCCCACCGAGCGAAGTGCTCATCTTTACCATGTTCCATAAACCCAAGGGCCCAGACGGGTAGCTTTATACTCTTTTAGCGGACCGCTCGACTCACCGGTAAGAAGTGACATCTTCTCTTGGCAAGTCTCTTGGCATACGAGCTCATTGCGCTCGATTCAACTCGAGCACCGCCAATAGCGCCTCGGTTGTGCAATCTCTTCATCCTTTTGAGCGATTTGGTCGCTCTCTCCATCATACATTGTCTTTAGTCAGCAACCAATGCAACACGGTGCTTGTGAATGAAACAAGTTCCCCATTAGTGACCACCGGCACGCCCCGGTGTCAATGGCTCAATATCTTTATCCTTGAATCCCGAGGTCGACAAGCTTAAGGGCGGCCTTAGGCAATGAATCTTCGATCGCTCGGGAAGATAACCTAATAGCTCGAGCATCGCACGCAAAGAGACGACAATTCATAACGCGATCAATAAATAAGACACGTGATCTAGTAATCATACTTACTTGGGTGGAGTGGTCTCCTTGGAGCGAGAGGCTGAAAGATCACTTGATGAAGACTCCATGTCAAGAATTACAGGGCGCTTCTTCCTCGACGCACTTGCACCATCTCCACCAAGCACTCTCTTGCACTTCAGGCCATGGCTCTCTTCTTCTTCCATGCTCTCCGCCACATCTATGTGCGATGGCTCTACCGGAGGGGACGATACCCGAGGACTGGGTAAGCTTTGCACAGGAATAGCCTCCCGCACACCTGCCCCACTACTCCCAGCCTCCTCTAGGTTCAACTCCATGACACGCCCTGCAGTCGAATCCAAAAGGGGGACTTCACCCTCCTCACCGGCGCGACTCCCACGTTATTTGGCGGCGGCCGCTAACCGAGCGACTTCGAATAGATCCATCTGCGAAACAAAGAAAAACAACAAACAAGGTTACCAAAATACAAAGATGAAAAGAAATGCTCACATTAATAAAGCAAAGGAATGTGAAAGGATGAGCACCCACACGCCATCCGCGTCTAAGAAGATTGGCACTTCATCGGTCTACCAAAGTAGTTACGACCGATGCCCATATGTACCAAAATTCCTCGGGGTAGGAATTAATGGGCGAACGATTGGCGCTTATCATTTACGCATCTTCGCGCTATATGATCCGGGAGGGCGCTCATCCTGGGCAACGAACTTTGGGTGTAAATGCGAAACACCACGGTAAAACACTTCATCGACCCGAAAATTTTTTCCTCCGGTTCTAAGCGCGTCCACTTTATCGATATAACATTGTAGCCTTCTGCGGCGCTTAGCGACGACACCCATCCATTGACCACGTTGTGTGGTAGAATGCGCGAAAAAGGTAGATCATGGGGTTTATTGCGATGAAACGACGTTGATCTCAAAGTTAATTATTTTGCCGCACCTATCGGTACGGTGAGATATGTGCGGCGATATAAAATTTAACACATCGCACAAAAATAAGGATATAAGCACACGTTGATTCGCGAACTCTAAAAGCGTGTGTACCCCTACTTTCCCTGGGAAATCCGCTATGGACGCCTTCGCGCGCCGGCACCTCCGGATGCAGAGCCATCGGGATATAATAATCCGAGGTGAACTCACGCAGTTCATCCTCGGTCGATCGAAGGTGAATTCACCAAACCACGGACCATGGTATAGTTTTTAAATGCGCACGTGCGGTTACATTTGGAATATTAAGTTTTCTTCTTTGGAAAGATTGAAGATTTTTAACAATGGCGATGATTTTACCGTGATAAACATGAATGAGGAGGCGACGTTTATATAGTTTTTACACCACGCGATGATCGACACGTGGATCCCACTATCTCCAATGTGTGGCTAGGATGACTTGACGTGACACCGTTACAGTTGCCAGTTACTTTCCCCCGATTTACGAGGCATTCATTTGAAATATTGTGACTAGATTCACCGAGCATTTTTTAAGGTAGGAAACCTTTCGCTTCTTCGCTACGCTTCGCAGATTTTATTGGCTACAACTATTAGTCTAGCAACCGCAGTTGGTCACTGCGCATACTAGACTGGGGGGACATGATGACGTATAGTCTACATTCGGGTCACGAACCCGACCAATGACCGCTACTAGCGAGCTCAGCACGAACTAGGCTAAGCCGATAAGTGTTTGGGCTCACGAAGGCTCAAACCCAAAAGTTATTTATGGAATAAGATATCGGATATCTCCTATCTTTGGAGATAATCGTTTACCAACTGACTTAGGCGGGATACGCCGAAGGTTGGGGAACAAGAAACCAACAAGGATTTCGTGTGTATATAAAGGGAACCCCATCCCTCATTAAAGTACGATCTAAAACCATAATTCTCCATTAACCCTAAAACCGATTACTTACTCTCACGGCGGAGGATAATCGTGGGAGACAATCCCACGATAAGCCTAACGGTGTTTTCTGTTTACTTAGTGCGCATGTCTCAAGCATTAAGATCCAATTGATACGGGAACCGGAGTCCAAACAAGGAACGCCTAACTTTGGTATCAACATCAATGAAATGTTTTTAGTTATTAATGGAAATTTAGTTTTAGTACCTAAAAAAATGAAAATGAGAAAAAGAAAATGGTCTTTTCGGTCTCTTTGTTACACTAAGTTGGTCATAAAATTACCCTAGAGAGAATGCTGATGTGATAGTGGAGATTTTGGTGTATTGGTGGTCACCATTGCACATGGTCTAATACCATTAAAGATTTTTAAAATCAGCTTACACGAGCTTTCGCAAACTTTATTAAGTAGGGCCGAACAAACATGCCCGAAACACAAATTGAACTGAGTGTATACTGGTACGGTCCTCGGGTCCGTCATTTGTTTCATATTGAGTTCTCAGTTTGGTCTAGTTCGATTCAGTCTTACGCGCAACCCGTCAATAAGTTTTGTTGGGTCGAACCCAGCCCAACCAAACACATTTTGGTTTGGTGTTTTGTACCAACTCGATTTATGGTCCACTCTGGTTTGATTTCTAAATCCCGATCCGGCAAAAGTTCAATATAGAACCAAAATTTACCATAGATCCAATCAACCAATAATAGTCATTCATTTTTTTATTATGATAAACTTTCACCCTTTTTAAAAATTAAATATCTCGCAAAACCGTTAATCGTTACGCTGATAAATATTATACCATCGTGGCGAAATTAAATTATCTTTCTATAGATATGCACTACTATATATTTTAACAACTTTTTTTTCAAAATTTGGTCAACAAAATCATATATGATTTGTGAAAATCATAAATGATTCGATTTTAAGAATCACATATGATTTTTGAGAATCATATATGATTGTAAAATCATATATGATTCATAAAATCGAATCATACGATTTTTAAAATCATATATGATTCAGTAAAAATCATATATGATTTTTTCGGATTTGAAATTTTGAAAAAAATGTTTGTCGAAAATATGTAAAAGTGCATATCTATAGAAAGATAATTTAATTCTCGTCACGATGGTGTATTTTTTATATTTTGAAGATTTACCGTTTGTAAGATATGGTTGTTTTTGTTAGGAATTAGAAATTCCGGTATTAAAAGTCGGTCACCTCAGTATTTGTATTCGTTAAGCTCGTAGTCGTAGTTATTTTAAGTTAAGTAGTATTTAGTTAAGTAACACCGTGGAGGACAGACGGGTCTTTACCCTTGTATGCGATCCACGACCCGATGTGTGGCGTTTATGTAAGACTATAAATACTCTCTACCTCCCAAGGTAGAGTTGGAGCTCATAATAATATCTTTCACTTTCTCTCACTAAGTTCCTAAACCTCTAACTTTCTCTCTAGAATTCCATCTATATGCTACTTTGTGTTATGGTTTGATGTGTATGTGAAAAGTTATATCTTACAATTGGTATCAAGAGCCATGGTTAGATCATATCTTGCACATCTTTGGATTTATAGTGGTTTTAGGTGGTTTTGAGTTTGAAAAAGTTTAGTGGTTTTGCATCATTTGGTTGATTTCTTGTGTTAAAGTTTGAATTTTGTTGGTACTTTTATGTTTAGAATCATCAAAAGTGTTTAGGTTTTCATTTGGTAGCTTGAATCATCTTGGTTGGGTTGTTTTGGATTGAAAAGTGATGTTTATATGGTTTTCAAGCTAGCGACTTAGCTCACGGAATATTTTCTTGGTAGCGACTTGCTTCACATTTTGTAGCGACTTACGGTGTTGGAGCTAGCGAGTTAGATCTAGCGAGTTAAAGTACAAGTAGTGGACTCTCCACTACGGGTAGCGACTTAATGGTAGCGACTTGGTGCATGCGAGTTGCTCTTTAGCGACTTGTATATCTAGCGACTTGTGTGGCAATTCTTGCCAAAATTTGGCTAGCGACTTGGTGCATGCGAGTTACTATTTAGCGACTTGCTTTTTGTCTAGCGACTTGGGACTCTAGCGACTTAGGGTGTAGCGAATTAAGGGTTAGCGACTTAGTGCATTAACTTCTAGCGACTTAGTGCATTATAGCGACTTAGTGCTAGCGACTTAGTGCTTTATCTTCTAGCGACTTAAGTGATTGTTTACGGTTTTCTCTTGATTTAGTAAAATCCGTGAAAGAATCTATTTCCGGTTTAATCATAGAGTTATAAAATCCCGTATAATCATTAACATGTCTACCAACGTTCCTCATCATCTCCTTTGTTGCGAGGGATGTTCAAGCGGTGGCTCGGATACTCGTCCACCCATGCTTGTGAGGCCGACTACGACTCTTGGGCTCAGCGAATCGGTGTATTGCCTTGGAAAGGAAAATGGTGTCAACATTCTCAAATCCATTGATGAAGGACCATATCGAGTTGAGGCGACTAGAGACATACTTGATACTAATGCAGATGGTACTCTGTTTACGGAATGGACGGACCTAAGATGTATGATGAGCTTGATGATAAGGATAAAAGAGATTTGATGCGAGATATCGGGGCTTCAAACATTGTTCTTCAAGGTCTTCCTAAAGACATCTACAAGGCGATCAATCATAACACGGATGCTAAGGCGGTTTGGGACAATGTTAAGATGCTTCTCTCGGGTTACGAATTAACTATGGAAGGCAGAGAATCCCAACTCTATGACGAATTTGAGCACTTCAAGATGAAACCGGATGAGAATGTCTATGAGTACTATGTGAGATTTCATAAGTTAGTTAATGACATGAGGAACATCGAATGACTATGCCTAACATTGATTGAACTCAAAATTTGTAAACAACATGAATCCCGAATGGCACAAGTTTGTTACATTGTGAAGCTCACTAAAGGATTGAAGAATACAAACTATGAGCAACTCTATGCCTTCCTCCTTGAATGAGAGACATGCTATGTTTGAAAAATTAATTCTCAATCGGTTCAAAACCAACCGGGGAGAGACAAGCTCGTCTAATGACTCTGACTTTCTACTCAAACATCGGAATCACAACCAAAGCATCACAAGTCATACCCTTGGGTAATGGTAATCACAAACTCATTCACGATCCTATGTACAAACAAGGCGATCTTGATGCTCACGTGGGTAGCTTCATTAATCAACTTGCTCTTCTCATTAGTCAAAACATGAATACTCTCCCACAAACCAACAACAACCTCGAGGCATCTAACCCACACAATCAAGCCCTTTGTTAAAGATGGAAGGATCGTGGTGCACCGATTCGGGAAAGGCAGTATGATCGGGGACGAGGTGGGTGGGAGAGGTTATGTTGGAAACGAGAATCGAGGAAGGAATGGTAACCAAGGTCAAGCTAAGCCAATCAAATGCTATAAGCGTGGTGGTGAGGACACATTGCAAGGCGCACATCTCCAAAGCGTCCGAGAATCTTGAATACTTGAGAGATAAGATCTGCTGGCACAAGCTCGGGACAATGGTCTTGCTTTGAATGAAGAGGAATTCTTTGTTTCTTCTTGAGGGCAATGCCAAGACCTATGATGCGAGATGTGGATGAGCGACCTATTCGGAGATAGGTCACAATCATCAAAATGCCTTTCAAGTCGGTGTTGTGATGCATACGACTACGATGTGGATGATGGACCTCTGCACACACAATCTTTATGGCTAGCATTTCTCCAATGGTTTCTCCCAAGGTCTCTTCTTCACCACCGGTGGGCCATCCCATGACAAGCTAATCTCGGAGGTATTAAAACTATCGATGATCTTGATGTGCAGCGGATGCATGACAAAGTACAATCAAATGAAACTATTGAATCAAATATTGAAAATATGGGTAATATCGATATTGTCCCATATGATCAATATGTGAAACAAAGTGAAAGTGAAGTTGTACCAAGTGATGCATCTTCTGCGATCAACAATGACTATGTTTTGATGAATACTTTGCATGTGCTGATGATTCCGTAATTTACGAACTAAATGCCTATAAAGAGCGTGTTGCTATTTATGAACAACGTGCTAAGTTTGAGTTGACCACTCGTGAGCGGAAATGGATGACCAAGTAAGTACGATAATTAGAAAAAGTAAGTTTAGAGAAGAAGTATTGAAACAAGAATTAAATTCCTTGCAAGAAAAACTTTCTAAAACATCTAAACAAAAACAAGAACTTCAAGAAAATGTGAAAATGCTTAAGCAAGAATTTAATGCAAAGGAATCAAAACTCTTGAGAGATTTTCTAATCGAAAACTTTGAAAAACAAACTTGAGAACAAGTTGTACATACAAGGAAACACCATTCGATTGCTCACATGGTCACTAAACATCGAGTCTTAAGCGATAAGCATAGCATTCCCTTGTTGAGGAACCAAATCGGAGGTAATTAAAAGGCTAGAAATGCTCATAAGGTGCTTTATGATGGTAATGAAATTCTTAAGCCTAGGCGAAACCTAGTTGCGTTGAGTGCTTGAGGAAGATAAGAAATCGAGATGAAGTCACTAGGAAAGGATGAACAAAAACTAGATGACCCGAAATGCAAAGAGAAAAAATTATTATCACTCCCCATGACTACAAGAAGGAAAAGCTGGATTTCCTTGAACATGTTCAAGCCTCAAACATTCTTGACTCCAGAACAAATTTTACGGAAAAAGGATTTAGAAAAGTTGAAAATTTGAAAATATTGTTGAAACAAACCCCCTTTATGGAAAATGCCTAGAAGCGTGAGTATCCTCCTAATACACCAATGCATCTAGTTCCTAGAAAAATTGCCACTAAAAGCAAGACCTTAATTAGTCAATATGTTATATTTCAACTGTTTGTTGATTTTGAGAAAACTTGCAAGAAAAGGATCACACCTTTGGTATATGAGAAGGAGAAAGGGTTTTGAGCAAATGAAAGAATGTTATTTAGCGAGGTCATGCCTTTCTTTAAACTTACGAAAGATCACTTTGAGAGTCTTAAAGGGAATTGAAAGCGATATCAAGGGAATGGAAAAGGAATTTGATGCAATGGTAGGTGAAGTTAGTGATTATGGCGTGCACTAAAATATAATGAGATTGAGAGGAAGAACTTGCATACATTAAATGAGACTCTTATTCTTGAATGTGTTGCTCAAGATATTTTTCTTTGCTTCAAATTGCTCTATTAATGCTTCCAAATTTCATGAACTATCTGTTGCCACTGAAAGTCTCCATGATCGTGTCATTGAGCTTGAAAAACTAATTCTAAACTAAGCGAGAAAATTGAGCTGGATGATCACGACACTTTGGTTAAACATTTTCTAAACTAGAAGTTGAGTATTTTAATTTACAACTAAAATATCAACATCTCAAAGAAAATGTCAAAACTTCAAATATCAAGACATCTTGGATGCTCGAGTTTGATCGATTTTCAAATTAACAAGCGTGATGAGCGATTCAAGCTCGATGCAACACGATCGAGAAAGTTGAAAGCCCGGATCTCTCAATTAAAAGGTCAAGCGAACAATATGGCGGGCTCCCATATGCCTCCTCCTTTAGATTCTCGAATTCTCAAGCGTTTCATCTTCAAAACTTAGTAAATGCTTTACAAAGGAAAATGAAAGTTTTCTAGAAGAAAATGAAAAGGTTAGCGTCATTTCAATGAGTTATTTGAATCAATTAAAGTCACTCGTAACAAAAATAACGATCAAATAGCGTCATTGCAAAAGGAAATTGAGAATCGAAGAGTCGGGTAAAAGGAAAATGCCAATGACCAATGGGGAGAATGTTGTATCTAAGGTTCCCTCTTGTAATAAATATGCTTTATCGTGACATATGTCCTCCTCATCTAAGGAACAACAAACTTGCCATTCAAACATACTTCTCATCCCTTAAGGATTGCCTAGAATGTCTGCGTGAGATTGTTGAAGAGGATAAGCTAGAGAAACCTCATGATAATGCAATTGGACATGCTTGCTTATATGCCAAACGATCTCAAGAAATCTTAGAATGCTTGATCACAATATGCCCAAAGTCATTAGGTGAGAGAGTTAATCCTTTGATTCCATGCTCAATGCCTAAAGCTAAGTATGATATGCATTCGATTCCCAATGTTTTGAAAGTGAGCAGTAGTGTGCCTTTAAGCATTTCGATTCGGATCATCAATGCTAAGAAAGAGAACTCAAGTGTGCCTTCTAGGAGTACAAATCACGGTGCCTCTAGTTTTATGAAAGTGAACCTAAGTGCACTGCATGTAGTTCGGACCCAGTACATCTAAGCGGTGATGCAAAGAGTAGTTAAACCAACTAATGTTCCCATTCCCTCTACAGAGAGTGTCGGTGACATTAAGCGGAGCGGTCAAAGTCTCAAGACAATACAAGGAATGATAGGACCTCTCAAGCTAAGAATGTGCCTTTGGAAGAGAGTAGAAGAACAATCTAGGAACTTTAAGCTTGAATTGAATAAAGCGAATCGTGTTGATTCTAGTATTTGCCATAGGCGTCTTGTAATTAATTGAATTCGATACTATTTGCAAACCTTGTGCGATGTCGCTTGAATTACATTTCTAATCATGAATGTGGTGTTCTTATTACGCTAATGATGTTAATTGTCCGATTAATATTGTTAATGCTAAAATTCATGCTAAGAAGGCTAAAAGACAAAAGCGAAAGAAAGTTAGAAAACAATGGAAACCCCGGGAAGAACATTGACAAAATAGGCTTTTATTGGACACTGTTGGTCTTAAGACTAATCGAGACAATGCCCACTAGAAAATGGATGCCTCTTGGTAGAACTATCCCCTAAGAAGTGATCTGCTGTGAGCAGGGGCTAATGTTGACACTAATCTTGCATCTATTTCACATGATTCCATTGCCTCACTTTACGATATGAATGCTTCTATTTACGATGTGGGTGGTCCAAACATTGTTACTAACCAAATGGAACCCATTCTTGCATGGGGATCCCAATTATCGATTATCCATTTTTATGCGTGTTCAGCTGCGGATCGTTCAAATCGATTACGTGGTACACGGACTCATTTGTTCCAAGCATATATTTGGAGACCGGTCATGACTCATGAACCGTGAGCAAATTCATCGGGGCTATTAGATTTGGTAATGATCATTTCGGTGCTATTATGGGTTATGGAGATTATGTTGTTGGTGATAGTGTCATCTCGAGAGTTTACTATGTAGAAGGTTTGGGTCATAATCATTCTCTGTTGGTCAATTACGTGACTACGATCTAGAAGTTGCCTTGAGAAAACATACACCTTTGTTAGAGATCTTAATGGTAAGGAAGCTGTTAAAAGGAACTCGTGGGTCAAACCTTTACACCATCTCTATCGATGACATGATGAGGCTTCTCCAATCGCTTGTTATCAAAGGCTTCAAAACAAAGTCATGGTTATGGCATCGTCGTCTCAATCACTTGAACTTGGCACCATCAACGATCTTTCGAGAAAGGACTTAGTTGTAGGTTTACCTAGACTAAAGTATGAAAAGGATCATCTTTGTTCGGCATGTCAATTGGGAAAAAGCAAGAAATATGCCCATAAACCCAAACCTACTAACTCATCACGAAGTTCTTCATATGATTCATATGGATTTATGTGGACCAATGAGGGTGAGAATATCTTTGGGAAGAAATATGTGTTAGTTGTGGTTGATGATTACTCTAGATTCACAGGTCAAGTTCTTAAGGACAAAGGATGAAACTCGATATCATCATCAAACTCATCAAGCATTGCGAGTTCGACTTAACAAAACCGTCGAATTGTCGAGCAGACAATGGGCGGGTTTGTCAACAAACAACAATGAATTCTATGAAAGCGTTGGAATCGGTCATCAAAGAAGTGTTCCACGAACTCCTCAACGAGCGGTGTAGTTGAAAGGCGAAATCGGACTACGGTTGAAGCCGCTAGAACAATGTTGATTTACTCAAAGGTTCCAATGTTTCTCGGGTGAAGCAATCGCCCTTGCATGCTATACACAAAATCGTTCCCTAATCACACTTTGTACATGGAAAAACTCCATATGAACTTGTCACAACGAGAAAACCTAATCTCTCTTTCCTTCGTGTGTTTGGTGCATTGTGCTATCCAACTAATGAGGTCAAGACTTAGGAAACTTAGGGCTAAAGGCGACATTGGAGTATTTGTAGGATCGCACCAAACAAAAGGGATACGAATCTACAACAAAAGAACCCGAAATATCATGGAAACAATTCACGTTCGTTTGATGGTGACCGGTCAAATGGCTCTGGACACTCCACTCGGGACCCGCACTTCAAAACAGTCCCATTGGTTCATCTCTTGTTCCAAACTCCTCTCAAGAAACTCCATATGTACCTCCATCGAAGATGATTTAAAGAAATTGTTTGATCCTATGTTTGATGAAGCTGTATGATTCAATTACTAATGAGGTGTTGATCCACAACAGAGGATGCTCATATTCACATGAATGAAGTCAATCCTTGGTCTCAATATCTTTAAGTCAAGAAGCACTGCTGCGATCCTTGATCTCATCAACAAATCATCATTCTTCAAATGTACATCATGGAAATGTTTACGGCATCAATGATGAAGTTAATCCCTTTGCTACTCACGAGGATGCTCCATTTGAAAACATATTTGCTACTCACGAATCATCATCGAACCATCTTCTTGAGGAGACATCGACTCGGCTACCTCGGTTCCTCAACAAGCGCCACATGAACACCTAAGAAAATGGACTCACGATCATCCATTAGACAACATCATTGGAAATCCTCTCGTCTGTATCAACCCGGAAACAACTTGCAACCGATGCCTTATGGTGTTTCTTCAACTCCGTACTATCTAAGATCGAACCAAAAGATGTTAAAACCGCCATGAATGAAGGCAATTTGGTTCAATGCCATGCAAGATGAAATTCATGAGTTTGATCGACTTGATGTATGGGAGTTAGTACTGCTCAGGCGTGCTATGATTATAGCTCTCAAATGGATCTTCAAAGTAAAACTTGATGAGCATGGTGATGTGTTGAAGAACAAGGCTCGATTAGTTGCTAAAGGATATCGTCAAGAGGAGGTATAGACTTTGAAGAATCTTTTGCTCTGTTGCTCGAATCGAGGCAATCGAATCTTTCGGCTAATCTTGCTAGTAAGAACATGGTAGTTTATCGGATGGATGTGAAGGCGGCATTTACGAGCGGAGATCTTAAAGAAGTCGTCTCGTCGACCAACTGAAGGATTTGTGAATCAAGAGCATCCTACTCACGTTTATCGTCGAAGAAGGCTCTTTACGGTTTAAAGCAAGCTCAAGGGCATGGTATGATACTTTGTCAAAGTTTCTTCTATCAACGGATTCGATAAAGGGCGATTGATCCTACATTGTTCACCGAAGTCGAGCAAACATTTAACTCATGTTCAAATTTATGTTGATGATATTATTTTTGCCTCGTGACCCAATGGAATGTGATCGTTTTCTAATGAAATGAGTTCAAAGTTTCAAATGTCAATGATGGGACAAATGTCATTTTCTTGGGATTACAAATTTCACAAAGTCCGGAGGCATTTTCATAAATCAATCTAAATATGCAATGAGAGATTTTAAAGAAATTTGGATTTGATTCAAGTGACCTGTTGACACCCCATGATTGATCGAACCAAACTAGATGAGGACCACTCGGGGATCATGATTGACCAAGCGAAATATCGTAGTATGATTGGATCACGATGTATCTCACTTGCTAGTAGACCGAGACATCTTGTTCATTTGTTTGCATGTGTGCTAGATACCGAGCTAAGCCTACTAAAAAGCACCTTGAAGCGATTAAGCGGGTCTTCGGTATCTCAAGGAACCATCAATATGGGACTATGGTACCGAAGGACACCGGTATGTCACTAACGGCCTATCACGAGATCTTGATCATGCGAGTTGTCAAGATACACGTCGAAGTACATCGGAGGTGCTCGGTTTTGGGTGATAAGCTTGTGAGTGGTCTTCAAAAAGCAAATGAGTACTTCTATTTCTCTCTGAGAGGTGAATACATAGCCATGTCATCTTGTTGTGCTCAAATCTTATGGATGAGATCTCGATTATCGACTATGGCTTTGAATTCAACAAAATCCCTACTGTCTTGTGATAATAAAAGTGCTATTGCTCTCTCATGCAACAACGTTCAACACTCAAGAGCAAAGCATATCGACATTCGACATCATTTCATCGGGAACAAGTGGAAAAAGGTGTGGTGGAACTATATTTTGTGAGGTGCGAATATCGGTTAGCGGACATCTTCACCAAAGCTCTTCCAAGAGAGCGTTTTGAGTTTATTCTTCCACGTCTTGGTTTGAAAAGCCTTCAACGAAACTCTCAAACGTCTTGAGGAGGAAGGCGAGGAGTAAAGGTCTATCTTCATCTATCTCTTGTAAATATTTATTCGAAAAACAAAATAGAAAAATATAAAACTTTCAAAATCCATAAAAATTTGAAAAATTGAAAAATCTTCAAAAAATATTGTCATTTTGTCATGTTTTTCTCGATTCGATAATATCTACGGTCTTTGTCTTTGTCATTCAAAGAATGACACGGGACTTTAGATGTTGTTCGAATTTTTAAAAAAAAAAAAAAAAAAAAAAAAAAAAAAAAATATTTTTGGGAGAAAAGAAAAATGGTTTATTGTCATTTTGAGGCAATAACCGGTTTTAAAAAAAAAACGAGCCATGTTTTATCATGTTTTCAAAATTCCATGCTCGATTCTATAAACATTTATCTGCTTGAAAACTAAATGCTTTGAAAAATAACTCGGTCTCTATTTTGATAATCATCGGGACTTATTTGTCAAAATCTCTATCTCTCGATCAACAACCTATGTCATTGATTGAGGGGAGAATGATTTCAATTAAATTAAAAGTTATTTGGCATTAAATTGTTTTCAAAAGATGTACATGCATGTTTTATCAATGGAGTTTAAAGTCTTAAAATCCGATCCTTATCGGTTAAAAGCTTTCATAATCAAGTCACATTTCTCCTTAAAAGCTTTCAAAATCAATTTAAATCTATAAGAGATCACAAATCTCAAATGATTTGATAATTGTGATCGGGGAGAATGTTGGATTTAAAGCGATAATTCGGTAAATGGTTTTATAAGGATGTACATCTTGTCCTTCCACATGTGACAAAGCGATTTCAAATTTTCAATGCACATGTTGAGGGAGCATCTATCTTAAACCTATGATTTGAAGCGTGATCATTTATCCCAATGTGCGGGTTCCTCTAGTATGTGCAAAACTCTTTTCAAACCTCGAGGCACATATTGAGGGGAGCAAATTATGGAAACCTCATCCTTCCGGAAATGCTATTTCTACTTGATTTAATGTGGGAAGTGATGTTGATATTTTTAGAAAATGGTAATCAAAAAGTTAATTCTTTCTCTTGCCTCCGTGTGCAAAACATTTTCAAATACTTGATGCACATGTTGAGGGAGTTCTCGTTCTAAAATATCAAAAACAATTCGGTACAAAATGCTTTGATAATATATCACAAGTATCGAATTGATTTTCAAATGGTTTTCAATTGGATCCAATGGCGGATGAACAATACCAAATAGACCGACCAACTTTACTTTATATGCGGTGATATAAGGATGATAAGGTTAGGTATTGGTTCCCATGATCCATGAGCGGAGGGATCTACCGAGGACAATCCACTAGTTAGTGTAGAAGTCCTTAGGTATGATGATAAAAGGAGAAAAATGAGATATGGGAAGAGTGCGGACTAAGGCGAGCTAGTCTTGGAATAAACCCAACAAGGTTCTAGCTATGAAGTCTCGGTAAGCTTGAAGGGTTGAAGAATTAAAAGAATTGAATGAGAAAGGGTGAAAACAAATAGCCCTCCATTTATTCAACCTTAGAGGCGAAACGGGTTCACTTCATATGCTCTTGATGGTAACATCGGTATTGAAGACAAGGCGTCATGGACCCGGTGCGCCTTGCACTTCAACTTTCCAAACCACTCAAGTTCCTCTTAAAAGGACTTGTTTCATTCTCACGGGAACCGACATTATCTATCGACTTTCTCTTAGAGATTGTTGATATTGAAGAAGGAGACCCTCTCCCTAGTCTCGGCATAGGATCCAAATATGCACAAATTGAGTCTAGAGCCACGAGATCATCAATAAATCTCATTAGGACACTTTCAATGAAGACTCTCTGTTTCACACAATGTGGAAAGAGATTATATCTTGAGTCCTCGCATTATCCTTGTGGTATTGCGGAACATCGAGTGATGTGTTTACACATTCACAATGAAGATGGAAAGCCTTACGGAGCCAACATCAAACAAGCTCTGGTAGGTGGCATGTGAGATCTATTATATGGATCAACCATGTGACAAGCGAGCAGAAACAATGGGGCGATTCAATTTCTTGAATCAATCACGGTTCGAGTTAGGGATTGACGGATACCTTTGAAAAACCGGTCTTTGTGCTTAACAAACTCTTTTCTTTAGCACATCGACCGTGTACTCATTTTCAAACCAAAGGTGTTTTATGATTGATAATTGATTTTCAATAAAACCTTCGTTGTATTGCAAAAACAATTTCTATTGAGCAATACGATTGTTTTCAAATCTCTTTTCATCAATCGGTGGACTTAAAATTATTTGGTTCACTCACTCCGTGTTGTCTTCTTTGAGATGTTCGGTTTGAGAACGACTAGAGCATTGCGAAACCTGTCAAGGAAATTCTTAGGAATTATACGATCACAGGCGGTACTTGTCTTGATCAGCGAGGAACCGTGGGCGTGTACCTCGATTCAGCGAAAGTGATCAAAGACACTTTCGTGCGATTTATTGCTAGCTGTTGTATGCGAGTGCGCTTGGCGTTTGCGGTGATCGAATGAAGCGGTCAATCCATAGCCGCATGCTCACTTAACACATTCAACTCAAAAGAAATCATGATTAGTGCATCAATGACTCGATATTTTCACTCCATGCTTACGCTTTCTGCTGCGCCAATATCATGATTCAACAAAAGCTTCCGCTACTACGATGTGAAGATTTCATGATCCGAATGTGAGCATGTCGGTCCTAAAGTCACAACATCACATAATACCAACACCACAAAGGATGTGTCGAGATTGTTGATAGTGATGATCTCAAAAGATGGCTCAAAATTATTATCACGTGGATCGGTAAAGACCTCCACTTGAAGTAACCAAACATGCAATGTGAAGAATCAATGACTACGAGCTTAGGAGCAAAGGACTACATCAAGAATGCAAGATCAATTGTTAATGTATTATCTATTTGTATTCAATGTAATTTTGGTACATGATTGAGGTGACCTCCTTAGGGAGATTGTTAGGAATTAGAAATTCCGGTATTAAAAGTCGGTCACCTCAAGTATTTGTATTCGTTAAGCTCGTAGTCGTAGTTATTTTAAGTTAAGTAGTATTTAGTTAAGTAACACCGTGGAGGACAGACGGGTCTTTACCAGCTGTATGCACGATCCACGACCCGATGTGTGGCGTTTATGTAAGACTATAAATACTCTCTACCTCCCAAGGTAGAGTTGGAGCTCATAATAATATCTTTCACTTTCTCTCACTAAGTTCCCTAAACCTCTAACTTTCTCTCTAGAATTCCATCTATATGCTACTTTGTGTTATGGTTTGATGTGTATGTGAAAAGTTATATCTTACACTTTTCAATTTTTAGTTAAAATTTTGAAAATGAGAATTTCACATTTACGAAAATATTTAGAAGAAATTGTGAATAAATGGATTTTCAATTTTTCGAATTTCATATGAAAATTTTCTTAAAAAAATAAGATATTTTTTCACCAACTAAACTACCTTCGATTTACCTTTCTCCATTTTTTTCTCGCTAATAAATGAAAAGTAGAACTCCATCTAAACGGGCAAAATATTTCCCTATATTATATGCAAAATATTATACAGTTGTGTTTAGAATCAAAACTAGATTTTTTTAAATCAAATGCTTGTAGGCTAAGACTTTAAATGGGACAACGGGTGTGTCTGGGAGGGGTTTATACAGGGTTTATGTGGCTTAAATTTTAAAAATAAGCCCCAATTTAAAAATAAGTCTCGTTTGGCAAGAGGCTTATTTAGCTTTGGGCTTTTGAAGTTATAAGTCACAGCCTAAAAAATGAGGCTAAAATTTTTAGACCGGAGCTTATAGTATGTTAAATTACTTAATTACCCAAAAAAGATCTAATATATACATATGTTAATTTAATTACATGTCTTTTTTAGTAATTTTACAATAATAAACCCCAACTTAAACTAATTTGTCAAACAAGTTTATAAAATAAAAATTCTAGTTTCGGCTTATAATATAAGTCTCAACCCAACCCCAACCCTAACCCCCAACCCACCTGACCTCAAATTTCGACCTTCACCTCGACCTCGACCTCACCTCAAAACCTATTTTGCCAAACATACCCGACGTGTGTAATAGATGGACAAACAACCTATTGGAGAAGTCACAAAAGCTTGTATGACATGTTGTTTGAAATATTAAATGAAACTTCGTTTTAAACCAAGTATCAATCATTTGTTTTGTGAATGTTAATTCTCAAGTCTTTGTGAAAATAATAATAATAATAATAATAATAATAATGATAATAATAATAATAAAATCATTACTTCAATGCTTAAAAGCTTTTCAAAGACTTTTTGAAGCAAAAAAGCTATTTTCTACCTCTTAGTGGAGATGCTTAGTACTTGAATAAATAGTTTTTTCAAAGTAAAAAAGGTAGAACTTTGTATGTTGGACAAGGATCTGTTAAGAAAAGTGTTTAGAAGCATTAAGCGTTTTGAATCGAAGTTTTAATGACAACGGACGTTTATCTTTTCTCAACGTTGTTTTTCAAATGTCACTTGAAGTCTTGAGGTTGAAGAGGTGTTTAGATACGATATTTAGCTTTTTCGTCATTTTAACTTAATAATTACATATACAACTACGATATCAAACAATTACTTCTACCGCAACAAGTCAACAGCTGCTTCAAACCAATATTTGGAACTATGGGACATATAACTTTAGGCTGATTTTAGTGGTTAGCATGAATCTAATGCCTATGTTTAATGTCTTGCAACTTATTTAACTCACAAAAGACAGATTGGTCTAAGAGCCTTATGCCTTATTTTCAAAACGACTGATGAGAGGTTTGCCTAATGTATATTATGAGGATCACAACTCGAGAAGATAAAGGACAGGGATCGGTTAACATAACAAAATTCTTTGTTTCGAATTTACCGGAAGGGGCGTCATCAACAGATCTAAAGGAGGCACTTAAAGGGTTTGGTCACATCACAGGGGTTTATATCGCCAGAAAGTTGGATAAGTTCGGAAATAGGTTCGGCTTCGTTAGTTTCCAGAAAGACAGAGATATCCAAGATTTGGTTTTTCAATTGAAGAAAGTTAAGATGGGTCAACATAAGCTTTTTATTAGCTTAGCAAGATTTGTTGATGGAAAAGTTGTGGCCAATATGGATGAAAGGAGACGACCGGGTATTGACAGGCAAAAAGAGAATTTTAAGGAGGTGGATAGTTGTAAGTCGAAAGGTGAAGAGCCATTGAAAGCAAAAGAGGTGGATGGTAGTTTGTCTTATAAGGACAGATTATTGAATAAGAAGATACTGAAGAATCAAGATACGATCAATATTGATGATAATGTTCAAGCCTTCATCCATTGGCATGAGGTGGCGGTGGTGGGGAGGGTCAGGGAGTTTAGCGTTCTGACGGGACTGAGGAGTTTGTTGAAGAAGGAAAAGCTAGAAGGTGGAAGGATTAAGTATCTGGGAGGATTGTCGGTGATGTTGGTTTTCAAAGACTCGGAGAAGGTCCAGGATTTTATGAATCAAAAGGAGGTGTGGGATAAATGGTTTGAATCAATGGATTTATGGAAGGGTCAGTTTCTAGCGTATGAACGTATAGCGTGGTTAAAGATTCATGGGATTCCTCTTCGTTTGAGTTTAGATCCGGTTTTTAATGACATTGGAAAGAGGTTTGGCAAAGTGATTCAACCGGCGCAGATTAAGGATGACGACGGTGATTTAACTTTTATATGTTTAGGAGTTCTTGTTGATGATTGTTTAAGGATACAGGAGGAGTTAAAACTTCGATGGAGGAATAAGTTCTTCAGAATCTGGATAGAGGAGGATATGGGTGAATGGATCCCGGATTGTCTTGATGAAGATGGAAGCGTATCATCGGTGGATGATTATGAAGAGGTTGTTACGGAGAAAGAAGACGGGGAAATTCAGAGTTCTGAGATTCCGGTCTCTTTGGCCGGAAATCAAACGGAAAATAAGGAGCCGATAATTGAGGAGATATTGGAGGAAAGGACCGAATTGAATGAGAGTGATTCACATTCCATTGATGGGGATTATGTACATGATTGTAGAAACAGTTTTTCGGTGGATTTTAGATCTAGGGAAAAGAAAAAGGCGCCCAAAATAAAAAAGCGGTAGGCCAAAATCTGTTTCTCCTCAAGTCCAGGCTCGCCCAATGAAGAGACCAAGAAATGATGATGATCCTTTTGGATTGGACCGATTTATTGGCTGTTTTCCTGTAAATCCTATAACAGAGGTTGGGCCGTCTAATCTTAATAGAGGTAATGATGAGGTGTTTCAAACTCCAGATCTAAATAACAGTATAAGGACTGAGGAGGAGATCGGCGTGATACATGTCGAGAATGTGGAAGAAGGGTCGGAGATGGATAACTCTAGATAGGTAGAGGCGGAGGAAACTATTAGGTTGGGGGTGGAGGTGGGAGCCGAGAGACTGGAGGAGTTCGCTCAGTTGGTTACGGACACTATTCAGGTAGAAGGTTTACAGCAAACACAATCATGAATTGTTTGTCGATCAATATAAGGGGTTTGGGTGTATGTGGTAAAGTTAAATGGGTTAGGGAGCTTCGGCAGGAGCATGAGGTTTCAGTTATTATGTTACAGGAGACACAACATAGTTCTTTAGACGGTTTCAATTTAGACAATTTTTGGGGTAATTCGGGGTTTCAAGAAGATCATGTGGACGCCGTGGGAAGATCGGGTGGCATGTTGAATCTGTGGGATTGCAACGTGTTTCACAGGGTTGATAGTATAAAGAATAGAAACTATCTTTTAACTCGTGGCAGGTGTAAGGATAATGGGGAAATGTTTAATTTCCTAAATGTCTATGCTCCTCAGGATATAGTCGACAAACGGGTTCTTTGGAATGAGATTATTACGGTAATGGCTCGATTTCAAGGTTTGTGGGTCGTGGCGGGGGATTAAATGTTGTAAGATTCGAGGAAGAAAGGAGAAACTCGGTTTTTAATAGGGGGGCTGCTAATGATTTCAATTCTTTTATTGAGGAGGCGGGGTTAAATGAATTCTCGCTTAGAGGTAATAAGTTTACTTTCAATGCTGGGAATAAGTTAAGTCGAATAGATCGTATTTTTGTGTGTGGAGGTTTTTTGAATAAGTGGCCGGATTCTATTTATAGAGCTCTCCCGAAGCTTTATTCGGACCATAGTCCTCTATTATTGTTCGTTGAATCAAAAAACTTTGGTCCGAAACCATTTCGATTCTATAATTCATGGCTTGATCGTGATGATTTTGAAAGTGTCATTATAAGGGCGAGTGAGGAGTTTCAAGAGGAAGGGCGAGCGGACGTTTGTCTGATGAAGAAGTTTAGAAAGATAAGGGCGGCTATTAATGAGTGGAAAGAGATTAATAATAACAAAGAATTAGAGGAGGAAAGGTCTTTAAAAGCAGATATTGTGTCGATTGAGACAATTCTAGAAGGTAGAGACATTGACGAAGAGGAGTTTTGGGTTTTGGTTGAATGCAAAAAACGTTTGGCGGAAATTGAAGGTTTTAAGTATAAAGATTTGAGACAAAGATCTAGAGACAAATGGGCAGAATTGGGGGACGATAATACTAAATACTTTCATGGCATTATTAATAATAGAAGGGTGTGTAATAATATTCCGGGGTTGTTGATTGATGGTGTTTGGGTTTCCAAACCTTCGGAGGTAAAAGATCAGGTTTGGACTTTTTTTCGGGAGCGGTTCGAGGAGAAAATAAAATGGCGACCGAAGCTTGTTTGCTTTGATATTAAACAAGTGTCTCAGGAGGATAAAGATATTTTATCCATAAGGTTCTCGAAGAGAGATAAAAGAAGTCATCTTGATTGTGGTGATGATAAAGCCCCGGGTCCAGATGGTTTCAACTTTCGATTCGTAAAAAAAATTTGGTCTTTATTTGCTAAAGATTTTAAGGAAATCATGAATAGTTTTTATGAGCGGGGGTCGATTACTAAAGGTGTTGGGCCTTCTTTTATTACTCTTATTCCTAAAAATAAGAGTCCAGTGGGTTTGGGTGAATATAGGCCTATTAACTTGATAGGTGTTATTAGCAAGGTTATCTCAAAAATATTGGCTAATCGGTTGAAAGTAGTTATGGGAAGTATAACATCCGAAACTCAGTCAGCTTTCTTGAGTGGAAGATATATTCTGGATGGGCCTCTTATTATTAATGACATTTTGTCGTGGGCTAAGAAAAATAAACAAAGCTCCTTTCTAATGAAGATTGATTTTGAGAAGGCATATGATAATGTGAGTTGGGATTTTCTTATGGAGGTGAAAAGACAAATGGGTTTTCCGGTCAGGTGGTGCAAGTGGATACGTGGGGTGTTAGAATCGGCCTCTTCATCCATTTTGGTCAACGGGTCTCCTACTTTCATGTTTGATTGCTCGAAAGGTATTAGACAGGGGGATCCGATTTCTCCTTTCTTATTTATATTAGTCATGGAAGCTTTTGCTGGTATGTTCCGCAAGGCATCTAGTTTGAATCGGTTTAATGGTATTAAACTTCCTAATGGAGGTCCTTACTTGTCTCATCTTTTATATGCGGATGACGCATTGGTTATGGGGGAGTGGTCTGTGGATAATGTTAAAACTGTCAATAGATTGTTGAGAGTTTTTAATATTTGTTCCGGTTTGAAAATTAATTTTTCAAAATCTAATTTATTCGGTTTGGGTGTGGATAATCTTGAAGTTGATAATATGGCGAGAGTTTTGGGGTGCAAAACGGGTAGCATTCCTTTTGTTTATTTGGGAATAAAGGTGGGTGCGAATATGAACAGAATTAACAATTGGGATCCGGTGATGCAAGTGGTTAGGAATCGGTTGTCAAAATGGAAAGCTTCGGCTCTTTCTATAAGGGGTAGGACCACTTTGATTAAAGCAGTTCTTGAAAGTATCCCCACTTATTATTTTTCGCTTTTTAAAGCGCCTGCTAAAGTTATTGGAAACTTGGAAATGTTGATCAAAAGATTTCTTTGGGGAGGTGATGATGGTATAAAAAAGATACATTGGGTTGCTTGGAAAGATGTCACTCAGCCAAAGAGTCAAGGTGGTCTGGGATTATCGCGTTTGGATTGGTGTAATAAATCGCTTCTATCAAAATGGATATGGCGATACAAAAATGATAAACATGCGCTTTGGAAGACTGTTATAGAGGCGTTACATGGGAGTAATAGACAATGGGAGGCGATTCCATCCAACGCTCGGTTAGCATCTAATTGGACGTCTTTGGCTCGATTTGAAAAAAAATGGAAACCGGATGGTAAAAGAATAAGCGACATAATTCAAGGTGTGATAGGGAGTGGAAATAATGTGAGATTTTGGCTGGATATTTGGGTGGGATTGGAACCGCTTAGAAAGGTTTATCCCCATCTGTTCATGCTCGAAACCGACAAAAAGTGTTATGTGGCGGACAGACTTAAAGAGAGGACAGATCAGGGAGTTCTTAGCTGGGTTTGAAGCGGCGCGGCGTCGATTTGGAGTTCTGACTTTTTCGAGTCTTTGCGAGTTCTTGGATCGAGTTAGACTTTGACGGGGCACGATCGTGGCGTTGGCTGGGTATACAATCAGAACCTTTTTCGATTGGTGTTGTCAAAAGAATTGTTATCTGAGGTGGTTACAAACAGGAAGTGGTGTTCAAATGGGTAAAATGGGTTCCTTCTAAGTGCAATATTTTCATGTGGCGAGCGATTTTGGATCGTTTACCTACAAAGGAAGCGCTTCAGAAACGAAATATTATGGTGGACGACCAGGTTTGTAGTTTTTGCGGAGAGTTGGAGGAGACGGTCGATCACATCTTCACAGAGTGTCGTCTCGCGGGGGGGTGTGGCAAGCTCTTTCAAACTGGTGGCACATCCCTCCTATATTTGCGTTTTCGGTTCGAGACTTAATGGAGATTCATAAACATGCGGGGGTTTCAAGCGTAAAGGGTGAAGTGATTAGAGGTTTAATCATTGTAGCGTGTTGGGAAATGTGGAAAGCGAGAAATGAGCGGATCTTTTCACGGACATGTACTAGTGTGGAGATTATTTCGCATGTTAAAGCGATTGGTTTCTATGGTTCAAAAGAGGTCTAAATGTAAAGATGTAGAATGGGATAAGTGGTGTAATTTTAACATGATGTAATTGTTTGGGTTGGTATTCCTGGTTTCTCCTCGAAACAGGACGCCCCTTTTTTTGGTGGTTTTTTTAATTTTACTGACCTTTCAAAAAAAACATAAATCCCGATACTAAAGTTTTAACCCCATAAGCATGGTTGTCCCACATAGGCTAAAGAGAGAAGGCTTTGCTACTAGATATACCATGGCGTATACAAAGCATATGAGTTGAGATTGGTGTCATGTTTTCGTTGTCGGCAAAGTTTGACGGTAATGATTAAATTACCATCCTCTTTGTCAAACGCTAAAATTTGATGCAGATTCTTAATTTTTTTTAGGTCATATACTTTTGTAAGTTTTCATCTTATTTTTGCTAACTTTCTGAACTAGTACTCTAGTATACATTGATTGTTAGAGAAAATAAGAAAGCAAAATATTTACACTAGATGAAAAGGTTAGGTGCACGTGCATCTGCATATACAACAAATGACACTGTTCTCGTTGGTTAAGACAAGATTTTGACCAAAACTTACCGAGTCTCAGATATTTCAACGGGCTAAATTTGACGGTAGAGAGGAGACATCTCCTAACGTGAAATGTTAATGAGGAATAACAATATTCGGTATACACTTAAAGGCATAGAAAGTAAATATTAGGCAATTATGAAGTAACTTTTTTTTTAACCATCATTTCCGACCTTTTTGGCCGACCAATCCATGGGGTTTGAACCCGCGTCATGACTCAAACCAGGGTAAAGTTCTCCCGAGTCACAGAAATCTTGACTCGACCGCATTTCGCGTTCGGATAGTTCGCACTCAAGGCAGTGCGATCACGACTCGGATCCCTCGGGATCGCGATCTGGATAGCTATATTCGGCGTTCCCAAACAACATCAATCGGCGTACCCAAGTCTATTGGTTCTACGGCAACAACTAATAGTGCTCGTTTTTAAAAGATGAATTAAAGAAGTTGATTACAATTTAGTCTCAAAAGGGTGGAAATTATCACCTAGGGTGGCAAGTGCACTTGTGATCAACTTCTTTTGCTTCAAAACAATATTTCGAACTATGTGACATATAACTTTGGCCTGATTTTTAGTGGCTTGCATGAGTCTATTGTTTAATGTCTTGCAACTTTTTTAACTCACAAAAGACAAATTGATGAGCGGTTTGCCTAATGTATATTATGAGAATCACATAAAGTTTGTCCCACATAGGCTAAATAGAGAATACTTTGCTACTTGATATACCATGGCGTATATGAAACATTTGTGTTGAGGTTAGTGTTACGTTTTAGTCGTTGTCAAAGTTCGATGCTAACGAATAAATTAGCATCTTTCTTTGTTGATTCCTAAAAATTGATGCAGATTCTTAACTTTTTTAAGTCATATACTTTTAGCTTTTCTAAATCATATACATTTTTAACTTTTTTAAGTCATATACTTTTAGCTTTTCTAAATCATATACATTTGTAAGTTATAGTTATCTACCATCATTATCAATTAACAAAATAATAATAATAAAAAGAAAAAAAAAAAAAAAGCAGGTACCTACAGCGTTGTGGTACATGCGATACCCCGCGACGATTCTTGGAGAAAAAATCCGATGAGGCCTGGTTCACCGGTTTGTATCGGTTCCAATGGGTCATCTCTGGTTCGTTTTCAGATGGCTTTTATTGGCTAGCCGAACCGGTGGCGACACCGGTTCCCGGTTGAACCCGTTGGTCCGGTTTAGTTTTTAAAACTATATGTATCATCAACTTGTTAGCTTGTAAGAAGCTTTGTTTGTTTTTATTAGTTTGTATAACTGAATAATAACATGTATTTTTTATTTTATAGGTGTTTTATGTGTTTTATTATTTCAGATTATGTTGTAGCTTGTTTAGATTGTGCATTGTAAAATTTTATTGTAGTTTTTAGTAAGGAGGTGTTTTAATTGGTTGTATTCAATTTGGTAATTATGCTTTTAATAAGAATATTAATTATGAGTTAATTTAATGTCTTAATGCATTAAAAAATTGTACGATATGTTTCTTCGTTTGTATGTTTCAATTTTCAAGTTTGTACAAGATTGTTGTGCTGGCAATATTGAGCCATAACACTGAACTCCCGAGGAAGGCGTCCATAACGCCTTATACCCAATGCACTTACACTGGTCACTATAGTGGATGGTATATCGTCACCACCTTCTATCTTCACACGGGATCACTATAAAAGTGGTTCTAACCACGCTCCAAATGGTATATTTTTCCAATGGTTTGGTGGCCTTGGCCTGAAAAGTTTCCCATCATTTCTTCGTTTCTTTTGTGTAAGTGTTTGTGAGGTATATTGTGGGTTATGTTTGTATAAAATAGAGTATTTTTATATTGTGGGTTATGTGTTGAATGGTAATGTGATGCTTGTAAAGGTGAATCACTGAATGAATTATCATTGAAAGTTCGTTACTTTATAAATACTAGCATAGTGCCCGCGCAAAGCAGCGGCGCTACCCAACATGTCAGTTTTTCTCGTACCTTGATATTTAAGCGGTATGCAATGAGAGTTAGTATTTGATGGTTTACCCGTTTGATAGTTCGAAAAGAGTATATGCGTATTTGAATTTCCGTAAAGCATATCAATACAAATATAAATATCCATACTTATACTCATTTAAACTTTTATAAATTGAATGTTTATGATAAAATTACAACTATAAATTTGTATTATTTTAAGTTTGTAACATCCATTTTAATACTAAAATTTAATGTATATCATGAGGATCACATAAATCCCGATACTAAAGTTTTAACCCATAAGCATGTTTGTCCCAGATAGGCTAAAGAGAGAAAGCTTTGCTAGTAGATATACCATGGCGTATACAAAGCATATGAGTTGTTAGGTTAGTGTCACGTTTTCGTTGTTGGCAAAGTTTGTGGTAATGAATAAATTACCATACTCTTTGCCAATAGCTAAAATTGATGCGGATTCTTAATTTTTAGGGCATATACTTTTGTAAGTTTTCATCTCATTTCTCCTAACTTTCGGACCAAGACTCTAGTATACGTTGATTTGTTAGGCTATGCTATGCAGGCGACCTAGTTCGTCGCCTCCACATCGCCTTTCTCTCTCCGACGACCGACGACGACCTAGTTGCCACAGGTGGTGACCGAGATTTTTTTTTTTTTTTTTTTTTTTTAATAATTCAAATATTTTAAACACAAAATTAAAATTCATTAATAAAATTCTTAACATTACAACAATAATTAAAAACTTAAAGTGATAAAACGTAGAGCGTTACAATACTTATTAAAAGCGCAACTTAATAATCTAAGGTGTAACGTTCTTTGATTGAGGCCTTAAGTTGTTCAAGTTCTTGTAGTTGTCGTGCGGGCATATTTGGGTCGAGAGGTGTGTTGTAGAAAATTAAATCTTGCGTCCGGGTTGATTGTCTTTGCCATTGCAAGTGCGACGTTGAGCTCAAGTTTCTCCCTTTTTAACTCTTCGCTCGCCTTGCCGCGCCTCTGCAAGCTCCATCTCTTCCGCTTCAACTTTATGTATTCGCTTCCATATTCTTGGTTTTCCTTATTTGACTTTTGATCTTGAAAAGTTCTCGGCCATATTAGTAAGAAATGAAGCGGGTGGCTCGTGTGATTTCTTCTTGGTGCGTCACGACCTTTTGGTCGTGATTCTCGAGTCTCTTCTTCTTGAGAATCATCCACCTCTTGGGGATGAAAAGGACCTTTGTTGACCCAGGGTGGTTTCAAGTCCTGGATTTCTTGCGACTAGTCTTGGTGAAATTAGGCATCTCAACAGCTTTTCCAAGCGAGAATGCCCTCTCAAAACTTTCCAACACTCCTTCAATGTAAACTCATGCTTGTGAAGCACACGGTATTCGTTACAAGCCTTTTCATAGTCGTCTTCGTCATTCTCACCGCTTAGTGATTATCTTTGATATTATCCATAATTGCACAAAAGAAACCAACCTCGAGCGAATCCTACCCTTCCATTTGGTCGTTATGGAGTCGTAGCTTCTTGTTGAACCGTTTCACTTTCAAAGCACGCTATCACCTCATCCCAAAACCCACTCCGGTTGATAGAGTTCCTCTTTCGAATTTTCGACACATGTACCCAAGCTCTACAAAGCGCGACTTCTTCCGTTTTGTCCATGGTACGACGGGTGCGGTTGCAACATTCTTTCCCTTGCCCTTCCCCTTTGTAGCCCGTTTGTAACCTTCTTTGATTTGACGGGTGACGTCTCTTCGACATCGTCTTCAACACGAATAGAACCGTGGTATGAACCGTGCCCCGAACCTTGTCCCATCGAAGCATCTTGAGTCGGGTATGGACCTTGTCCCACCGAAGCATCTTGAGTCGGGTATTGTTGAGGCGTGAAGCATTGAGCGGGAGGGAATTCCATAAAATGCTCATAATCCATATCAAGATTAACAAAGACATGAAGCGGTGTAAACGATTGATTATGTTGGGAAGATTGTGAGAAATCCATGTTAGGATGATATGACGAACCGCTTGGTGCTTGGTTTTGATTGATACTCGGACGACCCGGTGGCAAATATGGACGATTGACGTAAAATGGGTTTTGATTAAGGTTGGGTTGTGGTAGTCGTGTTTGATAATTAAAACCGGCTGCTTGAAAACGAACATCCCGATTTTGTGGTGGTGTTAAACCGGTTAATTGAAACGGTGGATCCGGTGAGAAATTCAAGTTCGGGGAATTTTGGGGAAGTCGGGATCGTCGGGTTTTTGAGCTGGGAGTTTTTCTTTGTGACATGATGATTATTGAAGATTTGAAGAGAAGTTGTTTGAATTGTGTTTGAAATTGTGTGTTTAAAAATGTGTTTGAGGTTGGTATTTATAATGTTGTAAAAGTGGTAAAGTTTTGAAAAAAAAAAAGGTGTGGCTTTGTTTATACTCGGTTGGCAAGCCAACCGAGTTTGGGCTTCCTCCTTCCCCAACCGACGACGACCGGCACCTCCACAAAGGGAGGACCGACCACGACCGAGCCAACCAACCGACCCTTTCGACCTCCACTGCGCATAGCCTTACAGAAAATAAGAAAGCAAAATATTTACACTAGATGAAAAGGTTAGGTGCACGTGCAGCTGCATATACAACAAATGACCGTAGAGAGGAGGCATCTCCTAACATGAAGTGTTAATGAGGAATAACAACATTCGGTATACACTTAAAGGCATAGAAAGTAAATATTTGGCAATTATGAAGTAACTTTCTTTTAACCATCATCTCCGACCTTTTTGGCCGACTAATCCATTGGGTTTGAACCCACCGTCACACAGACTCAAACCAGGTAAAGCCCTCACAGAGTCACAGGAAACGCTGACTCGGCTGCGTTTCGCGTTTCAGATAGTTCGTACCCAAACGCGGTACGATCACGACTCGGATCGCTCGGGATCCAATCTGGATCGCTATATTCAGCGTTCCCAAACAACATCAATCGGCGTACCCAAGTCTATTGGTTCTACGGCAACAACTAATACTGCTCGTTTTTAAAAGATGAATTAAAGAAGTTGATTACAATTTAGTCTCAAAAGGGTGGAAATTATCACCTAAGGTGGTAAGTGCACTTGTGATCAACTTGTTGTGCTTCAAACCAATATTTCGAATTATGGAACATATAACTTTAGACTGATTTTAGTGGCTAGCATGAGTCTAATGCCTATGTTTAATGTCTTGCAACTTATTTAATTCACAAAGACAATTGATCTAGAGAATAATGAAAAAATCGAACTTGTGATTTTATGATTGTGTGTAGCCAACTATTTTTTTCTTATTGTGTGTCTTGAACTTTCAAAATTCGATTATTGTGTGTATTTTTGGCCATTTTACCCTTAATTTTTCAATTTCGAAGGGTAAAATGGTCATTTTATACGGCGAATAGTCACAAAATACACATAATTATCGAAATTTGAAAGTTCAAGACATACAATAAGAAAAAATAATGGCTACATATAATCACATAAAGTGTCAAGTTCACGATTTTTTGTCATTTGCCCATTGATCTAAGAGCGTTATTTCTTATTTTCAAAACGATTGATGAACAGTTTGCCTAATCTATATTATGAGGATCACATAAAGTCTCTTACTAAAGTTTTTAACCCCATAAGCATGTTTGTCCCACATAGGCTAAAGAGAGAAAGCTTTGCTAGTTGATCTACCATGGCATATACGAAACATTTGTATTGAGGTTAGTGTCACGTTTTAGTTGTTGTCAAAGTATGCTGATAATGAATAAATTAACAGTATTCATTACAGCTTCTAAAAATTGATGCAAATTCTTAACTTTTTTAAGGATGCAACTTGAAATGCTTCAATTTAAATGTGAAAATAAAAGGGACAAATACCTCATGTTCTATATTCCACGCATCGTGGGATTTTTCCCGAAACGCAATAACGGATTATGTTTGAGATGAGGTAACGGATTATGTTTGAGATGAAGCAAATACTAAAGGAGAAGTATAATTTAGATTGTTAGTTTAAGTTTCTAATTTTTATTGTATTGTTTTTAATTTTATTTAAATTATTAATGTAATGTTTTTAGTTATTATTGGAATTTTAGTTTCAGTATCAAAAAATGAAAATGAGAAAAAATTTGTGTAATCAGTCTTTTTGTTACACTAAGTTGGTCATGAAATTACGTTGAAGAGAGAATGCATGTGACAGTAAGGATTTTGGTGTATTGGTGGTCATTATTACACATGAATACATGATCTAATATATCATTAGAGATTTTTAAAATTAGCTTACATGAGCTTTCACAAACTTTAATACGTAGGCCCGAACCGAACCGACAAACCTGCCCGAGACACAAATCGAACTGAATATATAGTGACACGGTCCTCGGCCCATCATTTGTTTCATATTCAGTTCTCATTTTGGTCTAGTTCGATTAAGTCTTACAACCCAAGCTATAAATTCTTGTAAGAGGGTGTTTGGGAGTGTGATTTGGACCATATTATCTGCTTATTGAGTTTTAAAACATTAATTAATCTAAAATGAGTGTTTGGCAAAAAAAATGAAAAAAATCAATTATTTGTGTTTTTGACGCTCTAAAACACAGTTTATAAAAGCAAGTGGGGAGATGGTATTAGGAAACGCAATTTTGATAACACAATAAATGAGTTGATAAATTGCAACAAAAGATACACTATGCTAATTCCGCATTTTGTTTTTGGTTCATACGTACTTGAACACCAATATATAGCTGGATTATGTTAACAAGGACTGCTACGATGCCGCCGCGTTGTGGCGGGGCATTTTATATTTATCGATATATATGTTTTCGTTTGCGTTTTTCTGATATTTATTTTGGAAAAGCGGATGTTTTGGATGAGCATGAAAATGAAGTGGCGGTTTAGTTTTATATAAATAACGAAAATTAATAAGTGTTATCTTGTGATAGGCACATGGCAAAAGGTAGTGGGTATATGTTGCCTCTAAAAGCTATTAATATAGTCTGCTTTTATTTTAAAACTTTGCACATTTTAATGTATGGGTGTTTACGTAAATAGAAGATACATATTCTTTGAGAATGCTTATGCATGGGAAATGTAAGCTAACTAATTACTACTGTTGCAGTTTAATTGTGTGGTTATTGGTCACCACTGTAGCAGTTTGGCTCAAGGATTAGGGTTTTGTGAGTCTCTATATAAATGTCAGATTAGGTTTTGTAGACCTCACATTTTATTCTCTACCATTAGCCGCCAACCTCTACACATTGCACCTGTTGTCAAGCCATGGCCTACACTCCAAACTTGAATGAGCTCAAGTACCAGTCCGGATCTGATGAGCTCCAAAAATGTTTTAAGTTTTTTTTCACTCAACAAATGACTGAGGAAGAAGGTTTTATCCAGAAGCTTGGGGAGAAGTGTAACGATCTGCGTAGGAAGATCGAGAAGGAAGAGGAGTATGTGCAGGAGCTTGCCTCCTTTGACCCATTCCATGATCTTGCTACTGAGATCATTGATTGCATCAATGCGACCCTCCAAAGGGAGCGCAACAGGCTCGACAACTTGGTCAATGTGTTGGCAGAGGCTATGGAGGGTATGGAGGAGAAGCAGAGGCACATCACTGTCATGGATTTCAATGATGATTCCAGTGATTAGATCTGGATGGGTGTTTATGCTTTTGGGCTTGGAAGAAGCTGGGGATGGTTGCGTAGCTGTTTGTCTTAGGTGGCTGTCTAGAATAAAGTCTGTGTTTGTTAAGTTTGCTGTTGTAGGTTGTGGGTCAAGTATGTGGTTGTAGTTTGTGGGTCTTAGTGTTTATGTACTTTCAGTGTATGTATGTGTCGTATGTTAATATAAGTGGCACTTTTTATGTATGTGTAAATTTTTGTTATGGCTGTTAGCTTTCTTTGGATCTCGAGTGTGACGTATGATGGGAGTGATTTGTGTTGAGTCTTAGACATGGCTTATCGTCACCTCTGTTTTTGCCAGTTATTGTTTTAAGGCTGGCTCATCATGCCAGTCCATTATTCCTTTGTATATTAGGCGAATGTGCATTTAGATACAATTTATAATTGAGGATAGTCTGTGATTGGTTTTGGATTTGTTCATGGTGAAAGTGCTTTTCTCATGTCATAATTTTCTTTGCCATTTTTTCGGAAAGATGCTTGTGTATTATGAATGGGCATCGATGCCGTGCATTTATACGATGGCTTGCACAGGTGACGCCTTCGTATCTGGATCTGCGGCACAACAGCAACCGGTATTTTGGAATTAAATGTTGCGCCGCTGAACAACGGCGGCTTCTATGTATCTGTAATGTATCCATCAAATGAGCCAATGATGTGCATGTCATATAGAACTTGCATACCAGTTTCAGGCCATGATACATACTTTTAGAACTAACATAATTACACGGTATGTATATTAATTTACGACCTAGATTAGCATAATTGCACCGCACAGTAATAGTGCTATTGTTTGTTTCTTACACATAAAAAGAGCTACTATTGCCAGTTCTAGCCTGCGGTGGCCTATGCATGTTTGCTAGCCGCAGTAAAATAGTTGTTGTTAAGACTAAGCTGTTACGGTTACCGATGTTGTGGCAGCATCATTCTTGCTTGGTCCTTTTTGTGGTCGGGTGGCTGCTCAACCGCTTCGTCTTTTAGCAGTTGCCAACGAACAGATGTCCTCGTGCTCGGTGCCTTAGCAGTTGCTTGTTGCAGTTGAGAGGTGGTCTCTGTTGTTACCGCAACCGGTAGCTGGAGAGCTTCAGTAGAAGGAGGTGTAGCCACTTGTGTCATTTGGAGTATTTCGTCGGTATCTTCTGTAGTAGCCGTGTCAGGTACTGGCAGTATGTTAGATGAAGAAGGTGTTGCTGGTGCTGTCTCCGTCGACGTACCCGTTTCGTTTCCTTTTTATGCTTCGTCTTCGGGCCCAGTTAGATAAAGCACTTCG
The DNA here is from genome assembly GCA_022545495.1 of Chrysanthemum lavandulifolium. Classification (NCBI taxonomy): domain Eukaryota; kingdom Viridiplantae; phylum Streptophyta; class Magnoliopsida; order Asterales; family Asteraceae; genus Chrysanthemum; species Chrysanthemum lavandulifolium. The sequence continues at coordinate 275,085,181 of CM040241.1, forward strand.
TTTGCTATCTGCATATCTTTTTCATCTACGGGCGGGTTATTCTCAGGTGCAGGTAGCAAGTGTTGTCCACTTTCCATGACTGTATCAAGTATGTATACTGGATTCTCCTTTGTCGACTCTAGTACGAAGTGTAGTTGGAACAGATGGGTCGTCCCTTCTAGTGCACTGAGCACCAGAGGTAATGTATACGGATCGGTGTGGCCCTCTTTCGATACCACTTTATTGCACTCGGTTACGATAGAGTGTTCATCGTTACTGAAGCATGTAAGCATCAGTGCAACGGTCGCATCAACAATAGCTATCCTGAAGCAGTAACTGTAAAACAGTCGGTGCAATATTAACAGGTGAGAACACATGAATGCCCATGTGACAGTGGTGCTTGCCAGTGCTAGTAGTGTTACATACGCTAAAACAAAGTACATACCTGTAGTCTTTCGGCTCCCCAGGATCTGGCTGCTTACAGTGGCCGTGGAGGCGGCCTTCAAAGATTTTATAGCGGCAGTCTTTGCACCGGCGAAAATACCACGCCCGGCCGCTAGCAACGTATGTAACAGTAGCGACGACCGTAAACCTGACATTCTGGTCAAGCGATCGATAATTTAGCAGGCTTTCTAATGATGTTTTAATTTTTTGTGTAAAGTAAGGATAATACCGTTTGATTGCATGGGTCTTCTCACAGTAGTTCATCTATTGTCGTCCTGTTCCTTGATTTTTCTTGCTCGATGTCATCGTATCGCTGCGTCCGAACATTTTATATAACCGGCGGCACCAACAACTCGCCGTACCTAAAAAACAGAAAGCATGTTAGATAAACAGATTCGAAAAGGTAACGTCACAGTTTGCAAATCCTAAAAATTGTGCATTGACTATGGTAAGTGGTAACCGGAGGTGAAGAAAGAAGTGCGTGAACTGTGGCTTACATGCTCAGTATGTATTCGGTTTCAGGAATTGTCGGGTTTAGGTAGTAGTAAGTCGCAACGGTGCTCGATAATTGCAGCCCTGCGTATTCCGGCACGTTGATTAGAAAGAATTTTAGTTAACCGGGTGGTGGTCTAGTGTTTTACGATGAAATTACCTCCGTATGTCCCCACCCAGCAGGAGCTGACTGCCATGACGGTTGGCTTTGCCTCTTTCTCATAAAGGCCAGTATCAAAGTCTCTTGCTTTTTCGTTCCAAATGGTGAAGCGAACAGTATTTCCCCTGCGTAGAATCACAAATGTTAGTTGTTGGTTGATTGAACGTGCGAGTAAAGAAAATGAGTATGTGTAGATCAATCTAGGTTTCGGAGAATGATGTCTCTCCATATGAAAGGTCTCTGGTTGCCAACCCCCGGCTGGCGCAAGTCACCCGCATAGAGAACGCAGCCGATGTAATCTGCAGGTAAGGAACAAGTTTTCACTACAGGTAGTTGTAGCGAATTAATGAATAGTAGTTTGTATACCTGTTAGCATGACGTCGTTCCTATCGGCGCGCAAAGGAAATTCATCGTACGATGCAAAGTTAAAGTAATGGGCGGGGAAGCGCTCCTCGGAAAATGGCCGTACGTCAATTAATTTTCCCAACATGAGTATAAAATTGTTCGGCAGAGTTTGCATCCATTTTTTGGCGTCCAGCAAACCGAATCCGGTAATGGTATATGCAATGCCCATTTCGAGGGTATTCTCAAAACGAATACGTTCCCGTGGCTCCACATTTTCCTGTATAGCGCCTCCCTAGATAACGGTCGACGCACTTGGTTAGCCACGCTGCTTTAATCCAGGCGTGTGTTAATAAAATAGAATTGATCTACACATCTTACCGTTTGATCAAGCAAAATGAAAGTCAGGACTGCTGGTCTTGCACCACGGGCAGAGACGACCGTCCATTTCCGGTATACCTTAACGCGCACCACTTTTCCTATGTCTGATGGCTTGATATTCCCAACGGCCACCACTTCTAAACCTGCGACAGGTTTTTTCCCTGCAGACTTTGCCGCGGCAACTAAATCATGGGTGGTCGACATTTCTCTGCATATAGAATTACAAAAGGCAGGTGATTTCATAAAATAAAACCAATGATAAGAGAAGTGTAGTATGTTGGGTAACTCAAACGTGTTAGGTTTGAGCAGAGATCGTTCGAACGAGGTTGAATGGAATTTCAACTCACGTCTCGATTATCGGGATTTGAATAAGAGAAGGGGATAAATTGATGTATTCTAAACTACGGGATAAGGAAAGTAAATGGAAATAAAATCTATGGGGAAAACCTAAGAATTATGGCAAACTACGCAATTCTACACTAAAATGCAAATACTGGATTAAAACGAAACGCGAATAAAATGCAACTACGTCTAATCTAAATCCTAAAAATAACCTAAAATTACTTTAACACTAAAAATGATATTAGAAAACTATTTATGAATTAAAACTAATTTTTTAGGAATTTTCTTGAATTTATTAGAATTAAAAACTAATTATTAACTTTTAAAACTAATTAAAAATACTAAAAATTATGAAAATTAAGGGGAAAATTATGAAACTATTTTTATAAAATCTAAAATATCCTAAGAGAATTTTCAAAACTATTTTTTTATTTTTCTGAATATTTTTCTATTTTCTACAAATTTAAAACTATTTAAATCTAATTTAAATTGTTAAAAATACCAAATAAAAAGGGAAAAATAAGGAAAAATATTTTTTTTTGCTTTTTATATTTTTCTTAAACTGGGAAAATTGAAAAATTATTTTTTGGAACTTTTTCTGAATTAATTGCAATAAAAGCTATTTAAAAGTGATTAAAAACTGTTTTAAATTGAGAAAAATACCAAATAGTGACCAAAAATTATGAAAAACTCAGGAAAATTCTAAATTATTATTCTAAAACTATGAAAATATAAAACATGGGCTTATGTGAGAGAAAGAGAGTCATTGTAAACTGCTACAAAATAAGCAACTTTAAAATAAGCAAAGCAATTGAATTAAGCTACCAAACAAGAATGAAGCTAAGTTATGCTAAGACAGGCTTAAAGCAACTAATTATCTCTACTCCTAACCTCTAATGATTCTCTAATCAAGAAATGAGCTAACTGCTACTTTAATCCAAACAGCTTTTGACCTCTAAGTTTGAGCTAAAACACAAGCTTATATAATAAGCTAAAGTGGAAATCAACACTTGGGAACTAAAGACTACCAGACAGAGAACATGTGTACCAAGTATCAGCCAATAACAAGCTAATATGAAAAAGATAGAAGCTAAGCAGAACACTCATGCACAACTGAAATTAATCGAGTGTTGAGTGTGCACGAGGAAATAAGCTTCTAAAGAAGAGCTTTTTAGAACTTATAAAGATTTCTAAACATTTTCAAAATAAGATATCAAAAGTCGACCAACCGAACTTGGAAAACCCAAAGTTTCAAACACTTATACATGAAAATGAATCAATGAGAGATCATCTAAATTTGGTGAAAAGCGATTATCAATCTTTGACTTTGAAAAGGAAATTGATTTTGACTAAATTGAACTTCTAGTGATTCTAATTTGATCTAAATTATGAAATGAGCTACAATAAGACTTGATTAAGCTAGTGTGATGATATCTAAACCTAATGCTAACCTAATTTGCTAATATACATATCGATAAAGTCGATTAAAGTTTATTTTGACTAAGAGCTTTTATTAGTGCAAATAAATGACCAACCTAAGTATGATAGACCTAGACTACACTAGATAAACCATCTTTGAACCACGATATAACCTCAAACACGGATCTATGCATTCTTCCAAACACCCTTTCCAATCTCGATATGTAAGTTTGCTACTAACTATCCTCTAATACTAAACCATAATTACTTCAAATCATATCGAATACCTAAATGATGCTAATGAAACAATAAACTTAACACTAAATCTTATCTAACCATGATAATGCGATATGCACGAGATGAGACAGAATAATGCGAGACAATAATGAACATTTGCATAAATGTTATTAAGCTACTAATGACAAATAATATGATAAGATAAACTGATAATAACTAAGAGAACTAAAATAAACACAATCTAAACAAACCTAATTACTGTTTAATGAATCAAAACAGAAATGGGACTTACATCAGTCCTTGTCACAATGACATGCTAAAGAGATTATATAACCACTGATCCACTATCCTAAACTGATATCAAACCCAACTGAATCATAATTAAACCATATCCAATACCAATTCAGCAACTTAATCCCTTCAAATCAGATGTGCAGATGTTGATTTCTATTAGACGAGAATAGTCTCAAAAGCATAAAGCGAGTAAGCATTATCGAACGTTAATACAAAAAGCGAGTTTAAAGCGAAAAGCAAAGATTAACTAAATGAGAGATTAAATGAAAATTACTTTATTAATAAACTTTGAGTACAAAGAGATTTAAAGACAGAATTTAAATGGAAACATTAAAATGATTTAAAACTGAATTTAAACTACTCATAATCTACTCCTAATACTACTCCTACACTACTTTCTCTCACTATACTACTTGATATTACAATGAAGAAATGCAAGGGTATTTATAGCAACTGCTTGAGCTAGAGAAGAGTCTGGAAGGCTGAGCTTGTGCTTTCTCTGGAGCGTTTTAGACCCTTAGATCAATCTCACACATCATCCATTCATTTTGCACCTTTGGATCAATGTATACACGTCTCTTGGACCAATCAGAGGCCAGGGATTGGTTGAGATGACACACGGATTGACATGGCATCCGTGTGTCGAGAAAAGTACAATATACCCTTAATAGTACCAATTTTGCTTAATTGTGTTAGGGGTGTTTTAGGGTTCTTAGAACACTGGGTAAATTGGGGCAATTTTAGCGAGGTAATTGTTTTATTATTTTGATAGTTTTGACCGGGTTTGGTTAGGTTGACTCGGGTCCAGTGGGTAACGGGTAAATGGATGGGTTGGGAAACCGGGTAAGAGTATTAAACATTGGACCGGGTTGTTTAGTTTTAGGCTTGGACCAGATATGTTTATTTTGGGCCGTGAGTTTTGTTTTGGATTTAGGATTAGCAAAGTGATCCAAGTAGCAATTTAGGGACCAAACTTGAATAAACTGAAACTTCAGGGACCAATTCTGTAAATCTGAAAATCTCTTTCAAAGGTCTTTCTTGTCAATCTCAAATAATCCAAGGGTTGATTTTGACAATTCTGAAACTTCAGGGATCACTTTTGCCAAAAGCTCAAAGTTGAGGGACTAATCTTGACATTTCTTCAAACTTGATTATATCTTCCAAAATCATCCTCGAGAATAAAATCTTCCAAAATGCACAATCCCGACCTTAGGCTCGGCTCAAACTCTCTTGATCTCTCGTGCTCGGATTTTCGTCGATTTGGTTCCTTTTGTGTGTTTTACATATCCGTACTGCACAAGCACAAACTCAAGAAAACCACAAATATTAGCAATAAACGGCTCTTTCTTGGTTATTTTGGGTTAGTTTTGATAATGAAAAGGTATGTGTTTTAGCACATACCAAAATACCCAGACGAGACCATTGTCGTGTCCTCACGCAATGCAATCAACTCACGCTTCTAAAACCAAGGATTTCAATCTCTTTCTACTAAACCTATGAAGAAGTAGCAAAGATTCCTCAAAAGAGATTAAGAAAGCCTTAATTCTAAAACGCCCCGTTTACCTTTTAATTCACATGTATAGATATTACGATTAAGCACATTCCGGTTATGAATGACGGTTTGTTGAACTTTCATGTCGATCAATAACTTCAACATTTTTCAAACGACACGTTAGGATCACGGAGTAGAAAACACAACACAGTGAAGTGACCATACGGATAGAATACATCGTCCACGATTTTCACAAGTCCCAAACTAAGCGTAAAATCGAAATCATTGTTAAATCGACTCTAGATGCTAACACTACCCATGGAAGTTACTTGTGTAATTACCTTTTGTTCCCATTTTCCTATTTTCCTCTAGATTTTTATTTTTGTGAGAAATGAATTTCTTCAAATTTCTCGTTTTGATAAGAATTATTCGATAAAGATATAAAGCTAAGTCGATAATTAGTTATCCACCTTCTCTCAAGAACCATTGTTCCAAAAATGAGGTCCACATCAAGGAATTTTTATTCACTTATACTTTTGACTTTTTTTTCATTTTTTTTTTTTTTTTTTTTTTTTTTTTTATACGCACTTACTTTTACTTATATGAGCTATGAACTACGGAGCTTCACGGGTAATTCCAAGACTATAGGCTTCATGAAATGAGGATCCCGGTGGCTAGGCTAAGACCTCACTCAATCCGGCTAAAGATCCAAGGGTCCGATCTCGACACATGACTCATAACTTTACTTATTACTTTTCACTTATCACGATTGCTTATTTATTTATTTATTACGGATCCTTGATGTGTACCCAATTTTAAAACAAAGATTCTTTTAAGAAGATAAAGAACTAACTATCGCCAAAAACTCAACATCTCTAATTATTTAGACAGATATGGGGTGAAACAATTTTGTGGGAACAAAAAGCCATAAGTACCTTCGATGGGCTCTAAAGAGAACCAACTACTCCACGCTTAGCATCTAAACTCATAAGTAACTCTATCATTTCTCGATCTCGCAAATTTAAAATCCCAAATAATGAGATCCGCGGATGCTTAGCCGATAATTTTAGATTATCTATGGTTAAGGGAACAAGCTAGGGCTCAACACGCCCGGTCAAGTCGTAATTCTATTCCTACTCTCACCGGTGGAAAGTCAACAAGGTGTCAAAACATATATTAACTTAGCTAATGCTTCGTCTAATGAAATAAAGTCATGCATATTTAAAGTCACTCAGGAAACTTGCAAAATCTTGGCCTTGTGAGCTAGAATTAGCATTTTATAGCTTCTTGTCTAAGAGACTAGCAAAACTTTTCAATCAAAAGACTTAACAAAAGCTTACAAAATTTTTAAATTTTTCACATTTTGCACAATTTTTCATTTTCTAAGGAAAAGCGGGTTTGAGAGAAACACGACAAAAATAAGCAAGTGCGGTCAAATCAAATCGAAGATTACCCTACCCCAGACTAGAGCGAAACATTGTCCTCAATGTTTAAAGCAAGGTATCACGAAAATCTAAAAGCCGTTTATTAAGTATGCTCAAAGATAAACGTTAGTCGATAAGATTAGGATATCGGATTTCCATCAACATCGATCATGAAACTCGAGTGGAGAAAAGACAAACTTGAGCACGAGAGTCTTCATATCGGGAACATCCTAAACACAACATCACAAACAACCAAACACGAGAAATCGAAGAGGCTAACCCCTTCACGTCACTTATTAGAAAATAGAAAGAAGATAGAGATAAGCATGGGGTGCCTCCCACGAAGCGCTACTGTTTTTGGTTACCGAGTCGCTAGCCTGACTCGTCCCCGAATTCATTTGTCCTTGGGGAAGCAAGTGGAAGAGATAATCTCCATCGGACTTTCGTTCAAGAGGTTTGGATAAACATTGAAACATAAGAAAGTTCCACTCCGACGAGATACCCACGGTTCTTAAAAAGGAAAAACTCTAAACGGTGATACCGGGGTCAAAGATGGTATCCTCACTCCCGCAAGAGTGAAGAAGAGGAGAAATCACATTATATGGAAGAAATGGAATAAAGATTTTGATAATGATAAGGATCCATTCTTCATCTTCAAAAGCAAATTCCTTAATCTGATTTTTAACATTTAAGCTCATTGGGTGATTTTCAACAAATACATCGGGAGGAAGAGGCGGGGTGATGTCATCAATAACGAAACTCTTTTGAGAGAGTTGCTCTTCCCCCAAACTAAAATCTTTCTCAAGATCAAAATAGACACGATCATATTCTGGAGGAGATATGATATGAGAAAGTTCACCGGAGAACTCCTCGAGATAATCATCATTTATCTTTCGTGACGGATCAATTATCGGATCTTCATTCAACAAACTTTCAATCTCTCTTAAATCGGCTTCAAAATCAAAGTCAACGTCCTCACTTCTCGGTGGAAGAGGATCGATGTGAGCGAGTTCATCGGCGAACTCCTCGAGATGTAAATCAAGAGACGAATCCTTGAGCTCGGGCTCTGGAGGATTTTCAGTAGACGGCTCTACTTCTTTAATTTCTTCAATCGAGATAAGCGGAGGTGGGATTTGTGCGGTACTTTGTGAGCTATGAATTTGCACCTTTTCCATTATGGTCTCCGTGTCGGACTCATCACTTTCCTCGTCAAAGATTTGATTGTCAAAATTGAGAGTATATTCAGAATCAAATTCAAACAAAGGATTTGTGAAGGTCATTTTGAAAGTTTCTGAAATCGAATCGAAAGGTGTCTCAGATACCCTTGGGATTGGAACAAGTTCATCAATATTCTCAAGAGGAGTGCATTCGACTTCCTTATCCCCCATTGACAAGGTATCCGAATGTTCGTTAATGAGTGGATCACAATCGGTTTCAACAATTTCCGGCGAAATTGGATCATTGACTTCTTCCAAAACGACGTCACTTCTCTCAACCGGCGTGAGTGAAGGGGAAGAGTCGGAAATGATAGGATTGGAAATGGGAGTGGGATTGCCACTCGAAGAATCGTCATCAATCTTTAAGTTCTCTTCTTCAAACGGTTCATCGTCATCACTATCGTCAGAGTCGGAATAGTAAAAGGTGGGTGGATGACTCGGTCTTTGTTGATAATGGTGACTGATATATCTTTCTTGCTTGCCAAAGACGTCAATTTGTGCACTCATAACGGAAATTTTCTCGGAATAATGATCACTCAACATAGTGGTAGAATCGTAAGGAACGTCAGCATCCCACTGATAATGATGTTGTGTCATATTCTCGATCAAATCATAAGCTTCTTGAGGTGTCTTCCGCATGAGATTTCCACCAGCTGCCAACATGATTTTGTCTCGATCAATCGTAGTGATACCATGATAAAAGGTTAGGATTTGATCAAGAAGCAAAATTCTATGATCGGGACATTTCTGTAATAATGATTTGAATCTTTCCCAAGCTTCAAATACGGATTCCTTGGGTAATTGTTGGAAATTAAAAATTTCTTTCCTCAGCTGCATCGTTTTCGAATATGGAAAGTATTTTGAAAGAAACTTGTGAAACATCTCTTCCCAAGTATGAATTGAATGTTTTTCAAGGGTATAAAACCAAGTTTCAGCTTCGTGGGTTAAAGAGAATGAGAAGAGATTCAATCGGATATCATCTTGAGAAACGCCACGTTGTTTCATGGATTGAGTGATAGATAAAAACTTGTTCAAGTGCTCGTTAGCATCTTCGTCGTTATATCCATGAAATTGACAATGCTGTCGAAGAAGACGAACCATACGATTTTTCAATCTAAACTTGGTTCCCGGAACGATCGGTCCTCCTCGACCGATAAGTGATGGACGATAGAAATCCTCCATGGTCCGAGGATCATGGGGATCAAAGGGTGCGAAATCGAGCATTGTGGAGAATTAAACAAATTAGAGGGTAAAGAGATAAGAATTAAACATATAGAGGAAATCGAAGATTATTTTTGGGTTTTAAAACAAATTTTGAAAAGGAAAATCTTTTTGGGTTTTTATATTTAAGAAAACACAATATTTTTGTAACCTTCACGTCAACCGGTGCTCGGTAGCTCTCAAAAGTACGCGCAGCGGAGCGGGAACGAAGAGTGGATCGTTCTTCAGTCTGCAATTTAATGTCAAGACTTTCCTTATACCCCGTGTATAGGTTGTACCTTCAAGGTGAGCCGACGTAACAATTGACGTTTCAGTTTCTTTTGTTGGTTTTTTAATTTTTATGGTTTTGTAAACACTCTAGGAAGAATGTTTTGGTGTTTTTAGATTTTTTTGGGTTTTTCAAAAACATATATTTACAAAATGACGGTAACTTCACTCGGGAAGGATCTTCAAATGCACGCGATTCGAGACGGAATCTGAAAACTCGCTACAAGCCCTCCCGGCGTGGCGCCAAAATTGATTTGATAAAATAAAACCAATGATAAGAGAAGTGTAGTATATTGGGTAACTCAAGCGTGTTAGGTTTGAGCACCGAGATCGTTCGAACGAGGTTGAATGGAATTTCAACTCACGTCTCGATTATCGGATTTGAATAAGAGAAGGGGATAAATTGATGTATTCTAAACTACGGGATAAGGAAAGTAAATGGAAATAAAATCTATGGGAAAACCTAAGAATTATGGCAAACTACGCAATTCTACACTAAAATGCAAATCTTGGATTAAAACGAAAAGCAAATAAAATGCAACTACGTCTAATCTAAATCCTAAAATAACCTAAAATTACTTTTATACTAAAATGATATTAGAAAACTATTTATGAATTAAAACTAATTTTTAGGAATTTTCTTGAATTTATTAGAATTAAAACTAATTATTAACTTTTAAAACTAAACTAAAAATACTAAAAATTATGAAAATTAAGGGAAAATTATGAAACTATTTTTATAAAATCTAAAATATCCTAAGAGAATTTTCAAAACTATTTTTTTATTTTTCTGAATATTTTTCTATTTTCTACAAATTTAAAACTATTTAAATCTAATTTAAATTGTTAAAAATACCAAATAAAAAGGGAAAAATAGGAAAAATATTTTTATGCTTTTATATTTTTCTTAAACTGGGAAAATTGAAAAATTATTTTTTGGAACTTTTTCTGAATTAATTGCAATAAAAGCTATTTAAAAGTGATTAAAAACTGTTTTAAATTGAGAAAAATACCAAATAGTGACCAAAAATTATGAAAAACTCAGGAAAATTCTAAATTATTATTCTAAAACTATGAAAAATATAAAAACATGGGCTTATGTGAGAGAAAAGAGAGTCAAGTGCAAGCTGCTACAAAATAAGCACTTTAAAATAAGCAAAGCAGTGAATTAAGCTACCAATCAGAATCGAAGCTGTTATGCTAAAATAAGCTTAAAGCAACTAATTATCTCTACTCCTAACCTCTAATGATTCTCTAATCAAGAAATGAGCTAATCGCTACTTTAATCCAAACGACTTTTGACCTCTAAGTTTGAGCTAAAACACAAGCTTATATAATAAGCTAAAGTGGAAATCAACACTTGGGAACTAAAGACTACCAGACGAGAGAACATGTGTACCAAGTATCGACCAATAACAAGCTAATATGAAAAGATATGGTAAGCAAAACACACACTGCACAACTCGGTTAATCTTGAGTGTGTGGGAAATAAGCTTCTAAAGAAGAGCTTTTTTAGAACTTATAAAGATTTCTAAACATTTTTCAAAAATAAGATATCAAAAGCTGACCAACTGAACTTGGAAAACCCAAAGTTTCAAACACTTATACATGAAAATGAATCAATGAGAGATCATCTAAATTTGGTGAAAAACTGATTATCAATCTTTGACTTTCTTTGACAGAAATTGATTTTGACTAAACTGAACTTCTAGTGATTCTAATTTGATCTAAATTATGAAATGAGCTACAATAAGACTTGATTAAGCTAGTGTGATGATATCTAAACCTAATGCTAACCTAATTTGCTAATATACATATCGATAAAGTCACAATATGATTAAAGTTTATTTTGACTAAGAGCTTTTATTAGTGCAAATAAATGACCAACCTAAGTATGATAGACCTAGACTACACTAGATAAACCATGCTGAACCACTGATATAACCTCAAACACAGATCTATGCATTCTTCCAAACACCCTTTCCAATACTGATATGTAAGTTTGCTACTAACTATCCTCTAATACTAAACCATAATTACTTCAAATCATATCAGAATACCTAAATGATGCTAATGAAACAGTAAACTTAACACTAAATCTTATCTAACCATGATAATGCAGATATGCGAGATGAGGCAGAATAATGCGAGACAATAATGAACATTTGCATAAATGTTATTAAGCTACTAATGACAAATAATATGATAAGATAAAGCGATAATAACTAAGAGAACTAAAATAAACACAATCTAAACAAACCTAATTCTTGTTTAATGAATCAAAGCGAAATGGGACTTACATCGGTCCTTGTCACAATGACATGCTAAAGAGATTATATAACCACCGATCCACTATCCTAAAGCGATATCAAACCCAACTGAATCATAATTAAACCATATCCAATACCAATTCAGCAACTTAATCCCTTCAAATCAGATGTGCAGATGTTGATTTCTATTAGACTGAGAATAGTCTCAAAAGCATAAAACTGAGTAAGCATTATCAGAACGTTAATACAAAACTGAGTTTAAAACTGAAAAGCAAAGATTAACTAAATGAGAGATTAAATGAAAATTACTTTATTAATAAACTTTGAGTACAAAGAGATTTAAAGACAGAATTTAAATGGAAACATTAAAATGATTTAAAGCGAATTTAAACTACTCATAATCTAATCCTAATACTACTCCTACACTACTTTCTCTCACTATACTACTTGATATTACAATGAAGAAATGCAAGGGTATTTATAGCAACCGCTTGAGCTAGAGAAGAGTCCGGAAGTCCATTGAGCTTGTGCTTTCTGAGGCGTTTTGGACCCTTAGATCAATCTCACATCATCCATTCATTTTGCACCTTTGGATCAATGTATACATGCTCTTGGACCAATCGAGGCCGGATTGTTGAGATGACACACGGATTGCCGACATGGCATCCGTGTGTCGAGTAAAGTACAATATTATACCTTAATAGTACCAATTTTGCTTAATTGTGTTAGGGGTGTTTTAGGGTTCTTGATTGCAGGGTAAATTGGGGCAATTTTAGCGAGGTAATTGTTTTATTATTTTGATAGTTTTGACCGGGTTTGGTTAGGTTGACTCGGGTCCGTGGGTAAACGGGTAAATGAAATGGGTTGGGAAAACCGGGTAAGAGTATTAAACATTGGACCGGGTTGTTTAGTTTTAGGCTTGGACCAGATATGTTTATTTTGGGCCGTGAGTTTTGTTTTGGATTTAGGATTAGCAAAGTGATCCAAGTAGCAATTTAGGGACCAAAGTTGAATAAACTGAAACTTGTGGACCATGGTTGTAAATCTGAAAATCTCTTTCAAAGGTCTTTCTTGTCAATCTCAAATAATCCAAGGGTTGATTTTGACAATTCTGAAACTTCAGGGATCACTTTTGCCAAAAGCTCAAAGTTCAGGGACTAATCTTGACATTTCTTCAAACTTGACTGTAACTTCCAAAAATCATCCTCAGAGAATAAAATCTTCCAAAATGCACAATCCCGACCGGACTCAGCTCAAACTCTCTTGATCTCTCGTGCTCGGATTTTCGTCTGATTTGGTTCCTTTTTGTGTGTTTTTACATATCCGTACTGCACAAGCACAAACTCAAGAAAACCACAAATATTAGCAATAAACGGCTCTTTCTTGGTTATTTTGGGTTAGTTTTGATAATGAAAAGGTATGTGTTTTAGCACATACCAGCAGGCGTTTTATCAAGCATTTCAAATATGCCAAGACAAAAGGTTCGGCCACAGAAGTCAGAAAAATGGCAAACGAAAAGGCGTCAGTGCTGCTAAGGAGCCATATAGCGTACGTTTACCTTAATAAGCAAAGTATATTGCTATCACACACGAATAGACATACAATTGTCGTGCATGGCAATTGAGGGAACAGGTCACGGAAACCTCAGCTATCATCCTAGGAATGTAGATAAATACGTAGACACGCTCTGTGAAAGCAAACGTCATTGGGCCGGTAATAACAGAGGTGCATATTCCCTTTTGTATGGATCTGCGCATATTGCTATGAGAAAGGAAAACAACTATAGCACGTGTGCATTAGTGGAACTACGCCGGTCACGCCTAGGTATGCGTTGTTCTATGCAAGTGGGCTTACCTGGGTATCATGAGCAACCTAGAAAATCTGTACATGGACAACTGGCAAAGCAATAATTCGATAGAGTTAAGGAAACACGTTGTATGTATTTAACAGGTACATGTAACAGACACGAAAAACAAATTTGCAAGTATGGTTGTCCCTAAACCATCATGATGCATGGCAATAGCTACAAGACACACGACAATATCCGCTCTTTTTATGAATAGAACCTCGTTTCTGACAATGGTTTCTAAAAAATCCATGTACACGATGTTTTTTGTTGCGTTGGCCGGTCTGTCTGGCTGCTCGTTAGCAAGTATTCTTAGCCCATCAGGGGAGGTAGCTCTTGACAGCGCCACATACAGCTACCCATGACCAAATATCGGTTCGGATAAATAGATGCCTATCCTATTCGTGGACCGGCATTGGCTCTTGTTGATAGTCATTGCGTAGCAAACTTTAACGTAAATTGTTTCCTTTTGAATATGAATGGTAGTCGCTCATCTCTATTGAACAACATTATACGAGGAAGAAAGACTTTCGTGACATTCTTATGCTGTAAAAATTCGCTTCTATAACCTTGGCCAACATCGTGTGAGAATCATCGTGTACCGTTACATAACCCCTCGCTAAGTTCAAATTCCTTAGCAACATAACCGTGCGCCTATTTTCAATTCAAGATTATGTGGCGGAATACCGTAAAACGATAACGTGTTTAGATATTCCATCGGATATAACAATTATGTGCCCCGTCATTGCTTCGAGGAATGGCTTCGTCGTTACTGCGTAAGTATGGTCGACACGGATAACATTCGCGAGAATGTCGGCGTTGATCGAATCCATGATGTCATTCTTGGGACAAATTATGGCTCGTTCTTGCAACAACTCACCGTTGGCGATTGCAATCTACTGTCGTCGTAGTTTCTCTCCTCCATGACTGTTCTATTACTAAGAATGGCCATCAAGTGACTCGGTGGTAGTCGTAGATCAAAAACCATCTCGGACTTGCCATAGAAACTCGGAATGCCTTCTAGCTCATACAGAATTCCACCATGTAGTTCTTCATCATTTAGATTTACCTCGGGCATATGCAACACCGCTGATAGCATCCTGGGAATGTCATCGCTCATAAGGCGCCAGTGCTTATTCTAGAGAGAAAGCGGGCTTGCCACGTCGCAAAATATAAGAATCTGACAGAAAAGTTGCCTCAGTTCTGCCGCCGATGCCAACAACGCTGCCTCTACCAAAGCTAGTGACCATTCCCCATCTCCCGCCAGTATACGCATGGCCTCGCATGCGGCTTTGTTGGTCGGATAAACATAGTTGTCGACTGTACGTATCCCTGGAAAGGAGGTGCACCCTTTCTGGTGACATAACAAAAGCCTTTGATAAAACAAATCGCCCGCACTTGGTTGGACATAGGACAGCCGACCGATAGAGGGCTTGTTAAGGTTACACCTCGGTGACCAATACTTCTACGGACCGTTCCAAACGAACTCAGAAGGAAACTGCAGGTACGTTAAATGGCGCCCGAGGGTAGAAAAAGCGTTAAAGTCTAACCACTGTGTCAGTGTAGTCTTTTTGTTACTTGGGTTATCAACAACAGATTCTAATGACTCTGACTTTCTGAACAGCACGCGTTGCATTTTTCTAGATGGACGGCTAGTATCTGCACTGGGGATCTCTATAATGAATGTCAAAACCAAATATGCGCCAGCACGCTTCGTGAAGGCCAATGTATCGTGTGTCTAAAAAATTTTTTATCTCATCTACTATAACGGTGGGAGCCCTGCTTGTGGAAGCCGTATCCCCAGCAGCTCTTGCAATTTGCGTCACTATCCGATCCGCACTTTAGAGATATACTTGAATAGGTACTTAATCAACATTTTCCATTCACAATACTCTCGTTGATGTGCGCATAGAACCTTCGAGAAGTGACATATTGTGCGGAACTACGTAACCATTATCCGGTGAACATTACGAACATAGTGTATGTACCCTTTGTTATCTATGGATGTGGCATTACAATAAGCTTTAGGAAACCCCTTTGTACACGTATCACCACCTTTCATACAAACGGCAGACATGTTGGCCAAACCACACGGCCCATGCATCATCAATTATGTGACAATACGGTGCCCTTCCGGATCGAGACTCCCGTCGAGCAACTCGCGGTTATGTAGCAGTCGATATCCGTGTATGTGCAGCCGGGCCAAAAGGCCTAAAATCACCACGTAATAAGTTGATGTATTTTACGTCAAAGGCGCGGTCAACTATCCGGTGTGATGACATCTGAAATCCATGAAATCCAATATCTACGCCATTTTACATTACACGTAAATGTAATAAAGAAAGACGGGTTCCATGGACCCGACATATAGCCAAAGCATCTAAGTAGTGACTATACATATAGCGGGCCACCAACAAAGGACGCGGGCAAAATAGTACGCATCCCAAAGATGTGAGCCGCCACGATCACCACGCAGCGATGGCATCATATAACCCCGCAAGGTAGTCATTCCCGATATCATCCGGTGTTTCGAATGAAATCCAATCGATATGACTCTACACTACAATGTGTTGTAACGACATATTGTTGGAACAACCTTCCCCGGTGAGTAAAGTGTCTTCTTTGAACCGATCGTGAAGCTGGTACGCATAATACATCTTCATGGAGAGCTTCTTGTCCTCGTCGATAGACTGACTTCTCACATCCCATAATCTAAGCCCAATGTGGAAACCATCTTCTCCGTATATAAATAAGAGCGGAAATTGCAACGACATATAAGACGGGTGTAACTTATTGACCCTTTCCGGATCACCAGCACGCCTATGGATAAAAACATCAAATTTCGTACCAGTATCTGGACCACCCTCGTAAACAATTGCGCTGATTGAATCCCCAGAGGGTAACTCATGCTGCTTTGAACCGGCGACTGCAAACAACCTGGTCTTAAATTCAGGAATATTGCCAGCAGCAAGCAAATGAATTAGCGCATCTACTATTTGTGGACTCAACGTTCTCCCACCAGCATCAAAATGTTGCAGCCTGCTTTCCACATCGTTCTCAGTATCAAAAATATATAATTGCAAAAACCGTGGGTCGCTGCCATCGGGCGGACAAAGACCACAAATCCAGTGATAAATTTGGCCCGAGACTTTAAACATGTACGGTCCACGACCCCTATTAACAGATTTGTCAACTTCTGCCCCCAAAGAAGTCATTGCAAACATCGAATTATAGGCTCGTTTATTGTCCATGAACTGGGGAAACGTAAACAGTTGCTTGAGGTGAATCGGGTAATCAGGCTGCGCACGCAAAACAACTTTTCCGCCCATACAGCAACGGTGGTACTCCGGAAAACGCACCCATACTGCTTTTAACCGTTCTTGAACCAAAACAATGCATTGCAATGGCGGCGAGACTCTATTGCAAGCGCCTAAAGAACGACGTCGCAGAGCCCTGAAACCCACAAACGAAATTCAACCCCAAAGAACGCCACGTATGGCTCACAACGCCAAACGAAGCGAAAAGCAGGCGACATATAAGGATAAGGCGTACCGCCAACATTCCGGGCGGGAATAGATGAGTCGGTGGGGCGCGCCTCGCCGTCGCCCTAGGAGTAGTGCGCGTACCTATAAGAAACACCAAGAATGAGCCAACAAAGTCAGCGGAAGGAATCTAGTAGCGTAGTATGAAAATAAAACACTAAGCATAACAACAACGAAAGAATGTAAAAACAATAAACGTGAAACGCACGTGCATATGCAGCGGGCACACGCACGCGCGCAACTGGCCGGCTGGGTGGTTAACACGAATATTCTGACCAACTGCAGACACGACAGCACAAAATAAAATGCAATAGGACCATTAGAGGAACTGATAGTGGCTACGAATGACACATAGAGAAAGACAGGGAGACTCACCGACATGCAAAACAACAAAGCAACATTATGGGTCTCTAGAGTGGCGAAGCTAAAACAATGAGAACTGTGAAACAAATCAGCACGTCAACCACGAACGGAAAAAAATAGATGGTGATATAAATAAGAAAAGAAAATGAGACCGAAGAAACTCATATATACACATAACAACTGACCATTATTTGGCTGAGAAATTATGCAAGGACCACGTGACGTACCAACCCCAACTATAGTAAGAACAACAAAAAGACCATGATCACGACAAAAAGCAGAGGCACTTACATGTAAAAACAGGAGAACACATAGTACGCGAAACATACATTGATCCGAAGAAGTTGAAAACACATGATTAGTATTTTCAGCACCCAGCGAGGATGCGGAAACATAAGCGCCCACATCACCCGAAACTGAAAATAACATATACAAAACAAATATAACAGATATAAAAATGCAACGAAAACGAAATACCCAAAAAGAGAAGCAGGTTACCATGATAAAACGGCGGCGATACATCATCCACTTTCCTCTTTCCCTTGCCAACATGATCCACAGACCCCGAAAGCCGTTGGCAGCGTGCGTTAGCAGAAGCACGATAAGAATCAGGCTCATTGATGGTTATCCCTCCCGAGATTCTCACAGGCGTCTGAACGACACCGCAGGGACTACGATTACAACCCAAGGACACGCCCATATCAACGGAATGCCCAAATCCATCCCCCCTAATAACCGCATCACCCGAGACACTATCCTCCTGTAACGAAAGAGAAACACCGGGACTGAAATCCTCTAACACCGGAGTAGGTGAGCGGCCATCATTGACAGCGGCACCACCACTAACACATACATCATCCTGCAACCCATACCCACAACTATTCCTACGCACAACCCTACTTTTATTTTTCATTTCCTATGAGACACCCTATAATCATAAGACACCAATCTCCTAATAATCTTACAGCAATCAAATACCACAAGCAAAGACAGCAACCAACAAAAACAGAAACACTAACACAAATACATATCACAGATACGCAACAACAAACATCTAAGAATGAAAAAATAACTACCTAACACGAAATCCGCAAACAACTCACGTCGATTGTTGAAGGCGACGAAACAGAGGAGATATGAGGCGGCGATTCTTGAGACTGGAGAAACCGAATATGGTGCAACGTATCACTGTAGTATACACTTTTAGAAACGAAGCGAATAAGAGGGCTGAAAACAGGGCAAAAAAAACACGAGCCTACCATCTGGACTCACAGAAACTAAGCAAGCCCCAAACGACATGTTTTGTCGCCATTTCGTATCCTTACGTTAATATATATATAATGGTTGCTAGTTAAAGGTTATCATGGCCCACTAATGTATTGAATAATATGATGTCTACCTCAAATTTTTTTTTCCGTGGTTATTTTTCACTTTATATCATCGTTTGAGTGACAATGATTGTGAATTATTTTTAAAAAATAAGTTTTCAAAATTAGTTTTTAAAAGATTCTAAGAGATTATTTCTTACAAGTTATGCTATTTTATACTTTTAATCTAAAATACAAGCTAGTTTGCTAACACACCGCTTAAAAAAAAAAAAAAAAAAAAAAAAAAAAAAAAAACTTACAATTTTAATCTATTTCAAAGAACACCACCAAAATCAACACCACCTAAAGTAACATCTATTTTTGCCAAAAATACCCTATGTCGATCCCAATGGATGAGACGTATAATGGAGTAGTTTTTACTTTTTAGGGTGTTCAAGAATTGTGCTTTTTCAAATTATTTATAGTTAAATAATCAGCCGTATCACCCATGATGCAAAGAGATACTGTTTGGATTTTCTTATAGGGTTAATTGCTTGAAAATGTATTATACTTGTCGCTTTTTGTTATTGTGTGTATTGAACTTTATTTTTTCTTATTATGTGTATTAAACTTTCAAATTTCGATTATTGTGTGTATTTTGTGACCATTTTACCCCTAGTTTTTCAAATTTCGAAGGGTAAAATGGTCATTTTACATGGCTGAATAGTCACAAAATACACACAATAATTGAAATTTGAAAGTTCAATACACAATAAGAAAAAATAAAGTTCAATACACACAATAACAAAAAGTGACAAATATGATACATTTTCAAGTAATTAACCCTTTCTTATATATGTGATATAAATAAATATGCAAGATATAGTTGTATAAAGTGATTGACAATTCTAGTTCTCCTTGTCATTATTGCTAGATAGGCCATGGACTTGAACCATGACAACGAATCAACGATATTCCTCCAAAACTATTTGGGATCCTGCCACACATATCATATTCGTTGAGTTGTGCCATGAGGTAAGAAATAGCAAAAAACAAGGCGATCTCTTAAGCAAGGTTGGTTGGGCGCGCAAACTTATAAAATAATTTAAAAGATTGAATAGGAAAAGTGTAGTCCAAATTACACAATAAAAAACGTTGAGATTGAGGAATCTGAACATGGTGAGATTAAGTCTTCTGCCTCCAAAGAAGTTCATAAAGAGGTTCTTGAGCAATCTGAGGACCCGTTTAATATTTATGATATGTTTAATAAAAAGCAACCTGAAATCTTTGTTGCTCAACAATCGGAGGGTGAGCGTCTATACCCCCGAGGTTTTACACCTTGTGATATGTCAAAAGTTAACTCAAACCTGGAACAAAATTCTTTAGGGGCTGAAAATCAGGCCAATGAGTCTCCAGGTAAGAAAATTTATTCTATGGCAAGTTATAAGGAGGATGTTAATGCTTCAGGATGCTCGGGGCATTTTAAAAGTGTTAGTACTCCTAAAACAGGTAGTTCTATGCTTCAAGCTATAGAAGATTTGATTAAAGTGGGACAAACGATGGGATACAAGATGGAAGGTTGTATGAATGACATTGAAGAGATAGTGAAAAGTCAAGGAGCCCATGAGTTCTATAAATGAATTTTATGTCTTTTAATATCTAAGGCCTTGCCCAAAAGGCCAAAAAAGATTGGGTAAAGGAGTTATGTTATAATTACAATGTTAACTTTCTAACTTTGCAGGAAACGAAATGGAGCAGGTGGATCTTTTCAGTATCAAAGCTTGTTGGGGAAACCTTACTTTCGATTCTGTTGTTAGCCCTTCGGTGGGAAATTCATGTGGTATTTTATGTGTTTGGGACTCTAATATGTTTCATAAGGAGAACTCTACGGTTTCGGATTACTTCATTGCTATTATAGGCAAATGGCTTCCTAATAACAAGAAGTTGCTTATCATCTCCGTTTATGCTCCTCATGAGTTAGCTGAGAAAAAGATGCTTTGACATTATTTGAACCTCGTGATAGATAGATGGAAAGGAGACGTGATTGTTATGGGAGATTTTAATGAAGTCCATTCTGAAGATGAAAGATACGGCTCTATATTTATTACCCGCGGGGATGCTGCCTTTAATTCGTTTATTTCTGCAGGTGGTTTGGTGGAGGTGCCTTCTGGAGGTCATTCTTTTACATGGTCTCATAAATCTGCTTCCAAAATGAGTAGACTTGACCGTTTTCTTGTCTCCGAAGATTTTCTGAGATCATGTCCTAACCTTTCTTCTCTCATCTTGGACCGATACCTTTCTGATCATAGACCTATATTATTGCGAGAATTTAGTTTAGACTATGGCCCTACGCCATTCCGTTTCTTCCACAACTGGTTTGAACTCGATGGTTTTGAATCGTTTGTGGCTGATACTTGGCGTAGCATAAATATTACTGAATCTAATGCTATGTTCAAGATGGCAAAAAAGCTAAAGATTCTCAAAGGGTATATTCGTGTGTGGGTGAAAGAAAAAAAAGACAAAGCTCTAAAGCTTAAAAAAGATTTGAAGAACAAACTTTCTGATATTGATTATTCTATAGATAAAGGGAAGACGTCGTCTGCATCTTTAGAAGAACGTATGGTTATCTTGAATAATCTCATTTCTTTGGAGAAAATGGATTCGATTGATTTGGCCCAAAAAGCTAAGGTGAAATGGTCGATTGAAGGAGACGAAAAATCTAAATTTTATCATGGCATCATTAATAAACGTCGAAATAATCTCGCTTTCCGGGGCATTATCATTGAAGGGGATTGGATTGAGGATCCTGTTGTTAAAAATGAGTTTCTTTTTCACTTCAGAACTAGGTTTGATGCTCCATGTGTAGATCGTCTCATTCTTGATATGGATTTTCCCAACAAATTGTCCTTCGAACAAGCTCAAGACATGGAAAGAATGTTTTCGAAAGGGAAATTAAAGGTGTTGTTTGGGACTGCGGTTTAGATAAATCTCCAGGTCCTGACGGTTTCACATTTGGTTTTTATCGCAGGTTTTGGATTTTAATTGAAGAAGAAGTTGTGGAAGCCGTGAACCACTTTTTTTATAACGGTATCTGTCACAAAGGAGGTCATTCTTCTTTCATTGCTTTGATTCCGAAAACTCAAGGTGCCAAGATGGTGAAAGACTTTAGACCTATAAGTCTCATTGGTAGTCTCTACAAAATCATTGCCAAACTCCTTGCTAATCGTTTAGTGACTGTTATGGATGGCCTTGTGAATGAAGTTCAATCTGCATTTATTGCTAATCGCCAAATCTTAGATGGCCCTTTTATCTTGAATGAAATTATTCATTGGTGTAAAGCAAAAAAGAAGCAAACTATGATTTTTAAGGTAGACTTTAAGAAGGCCTTTGATTCTATTCGTTGGGATTTTTTGGATGATGTCTTGAAGAAATTCGGCTTTCAATCTCGTTGGCGTGATTGGATCCAAAGCTGCCTAAAATCTTCAAGGGGTTCGATCCTTGTCAATGGAAGTCCAACCTCGGAATTCCAATTTTTCAAAGGTCTTAAACAGGGAGATCCTCTATCGCCTTTTTTATTCATTCTTGTTATGGAAAGTCTTCACATGTCTTTCCAAAATGTTGTCAACGCGGGTCTCTTCAAAGGTGTTTCTTTAGATACTTCATTGCAGATGTCTCATCTCTTTTATGCCGATGATGTGGTCTTTATAGGTCAATGGTGTGATTCGAATATCTTTACCATCATCCGTGTGTTGGATTGTTTTTTTTTTGCGCTTCAAGTTTACGTATCAATCTTCAAAAGAGCAAGCTTATGGGTATAATTGTTGAAGACTTCATAATCGATCTTGCTGCTAATAACATTGGTTGTTTGACTCTTAATCTTTCATTTTCGTATCTGTGAGTTAATATTGGTGGTCATATGTCGCGGATTAATTCTTGAGATGTTGTCATTAATAAAATCCATAGCCGGCTCTATAAGTGGAAGATGAAGACCCTCTCTATTGGTGGTAGATTAACCCTTCTATAATATGTTCTAGGATCGACTCCTATCTACTATATGTCAATGTTTAAAGCTCCCACTCATGTGATTAAGAAATTAGAATATATTCGTAGTCATTTCTTTAATGGAGTGGACTCTGATGTTCGGAAAATGTCGTTTGTCAAATGGGACAGCGTCTTGGCATCTAAAGAGAAGGGGGTCTTGGTGTCTCGAGTTTCTTTGCGTTGAACCGTGCTCTCATCTTTTAGTAGGTTTGGCGATTCCGTACTCAAAATAACTCACTTTGGTCTAGGACTATCAAGGCTTTACACGGTGAGGAAGGTAAGCTTGGTTATCCTATTAAATCTAGTTTTTCATCAAACTGGATTGATATAATTCGTGCTCTCCCTCTTTTGTACAACAAGGGTATTGATCTTCTAGGCTCCATTCAGAAAAAGGTCGGAAATGGGGAGAATACTATGTTCTGGCAAGAGACTTGGAAGGGTGAAGCGCCCTTAAAAAAATTATTTCCTAGAATTTATGCCCTAGAATTGGATAAAAGTATTACCGTGGCGGAAAAAATGGCGCACTCTAGTCTTTATTCTTCTTTTAGACGCAATCCAAGAGGAGGTACTGAGCAAGTTCAGATGGCCATGTTGTTATCTCAAATGGAGGGCCTTATTCTCCCCAATATGCTAGATAGATGGTCCTGGTCGCATTCTGGAGATGGTGAGTTTTCTGTTTCTTCGACCAGGAATCTTATTGATGATAAAACTCTCGGGATGGTTGGTTCCAAAACTCAATGGTGTAAGTATGTTCCGTTAAAGGTTAACATTTTTCTTGGAGAGTTGTGAATAATCTTCCAACGCGTCTCAATCTGTCTCGTAGAGGTATGGACTTACACTCAATTTTTGCCCTTCTTGTAACTTGGCGGTTGAATCTACAAAGCACATCTTCTTTATTTGTCCCATGATGAAAGACTTGTATAAGAATATAGCCAGATGGTGGGACGTTAACATGATGGAGCTCTCCTCTTATGAAGATTGGTGGATGTGGTTCTCTAACCTTCGTCTCTCACCCAAGTTGAAGATGTTTTTGGAAGGAGTTTTTTATATCTCATGGTGGTTGGTTTGGAATTTCGGTAGTAAATCTATCTTCGGTTCTATTATCCAGTCAAAAGCTCGGTTGTTTGATGATATTGTGGCGCTTTCTTTTTCATGTTGTAGGTCTAGATGGAAGTTAAACTTTAGTTGGATAGATTGGTTAAAGAACCCTTTGCTTATTTCCTTGTAATCTTTTTTTTCTAGCTCCTTGCTAGTGTCTTAATGTTGTCAGTTGTTCAAAAAAAAAAGTTGAGATTGGATAAAAAGAGATTGGAAGTCTGGTAAGTGAATCTGGATTCGAATGGATCCCGGTGAGAAAGACAATTGAGTGGTGGGATGAGATAATACATTTCAATACTCTTTGTTGGACCAGTTCGATTTTTGAACCGTGATCCTTAGCAAAGATTGAAAGGATGTCAATATCCAACTCTCAGTCTAAGTATTCGACAAGGAGCACTACCTAACTTTAATATCTCATTACGAAACTTCAGAACTTGTAAACCAACTCAACTTAGGTATTTACCTTCCCTTATTAACCATACTTTTTTTGCTAAACTAACTAAAAGAGTTGATAAGCAATGGACTAAAAGCCTTGGTTGTAATATAAGTTTCGACTTCGGTTCAGTTCAGTTCAGTTCCAACTAATTTCGTCAATCACATAATTCGTGGGAATGAAAATGCTGGCCTTAGAGCATCATGAACGTTGACAATGAAATTATCGAACAATTTTGCCACATTTGCAACCGGTACTTAGGATACTAATCTCTTCTCTACTCTTATTAGTAATAATGAAACTTGAACCCATTCATTTTTATTTATTTATTTATTTTTTACTTTTCATTTTTATTCACTAAAAAAATACTCAAAAGTTACATAACAGATTATTGTGTTGACAATATTGAGCCATAACGCTGAACTTCCGGGGAAGGCATCCATAATGCCTTATACCCAATGCACTTACACCGGTCACTATAGTGGATGGTCTACCGTCACCACCTTCAATCTTCACATGGGATCACTATAAAAGTGGTTCCAACCACGCGCCAAAGGGTATGTTTTTTTAGTGTTTTGGTGCCTGCACCACTGAAAAGTTTCCCATATTTTTTTCTTTTCTTTTATGTGTGTGTGTTGTGCGGTATATTATGGGGTATGTTTGTATAAAGTTGAGTATTATTATATTTTTGGTTTGGTGGTCACCATAGCACATGTATGGTGATAGATTTACAAATGTGTTGAATGGTAATGTGACGCTGACGATGAAGTGATGAGTTTGATGACCATAACACCCTGTCTTAGGCAAACGTAACACACTATTTCCTTACCAAATATTGTTAAACATAGTCCTTACGGTTTCTCGTCTAAAAATGCGTTTTAACTTTTTGTATTTTAACTACTATGAGCTACTTATCACCAACGGCGTCAAATAGCTTGTGGCTAACGTATACAAAACGAATTTTCCCTATTTTATATGCAAAACATTATAAAGTTGTGTTTAGAATAAAATTAATTTGTATTCTAGATCTTTTTTAACCAAATGCTTGTAGGCTAAGTTTTTGAATGAGACAATGTGTGTAAGTAGATGGACAGACAACCTATCGAAGAAGTAAAAAAAGTTTGGATGTGTAAAAGAGGGGTTGGTTAATAGTTGAAGGACTCATATTGGAACATTGAAATAGTGTAGGGTTTGTTTTGTAACTTTTCATTATTCTTTTCTCCTTCCTCCCATCTGCTTTTCTGTCAGATAAAACCTTTGTATCTTTCATTTTGAAGTAATAAGGAGAATCATTTTCACCGTGTGAATCTGTGTTTTCTCTACTCATTATTATCAACATGGTATCGTAGATCAAGAATGAGTTCTTGATCGCCATAACCGACTCAACCGTAACCACCATAACTAACTTTTCCGATCACCATAAACCACCGTAACTAACTTTTTCCGATCATCATTTCTCCATCATTCCTATCATTCTATTCACAATTCTTTCATCATTTCTATCATTCTTTCATCTACGCTCTTTCAAGATTAAGTTCGTGTATTGTTCAAGGTCGAGTTTGTTGAGTCATTTGGTTGTTGTAACGGTTCTTTCAAGATTGTTGAAGCTTCAACGCGTGTTAACAATGGCAAAGATCATCTTCT